>CM021110.1:228888129-229370966 GCA_007115665.2 Sequoiadendron giganteum | reverse complement strand
TTGTCACATGATGATTTAGAGGTGATATACTAGTGTGGTTTGAGTCCACTGTTGAGGATCCCGCAGTATTGGGTCAACAGGGCGCTGTTGACTGTGTTAGCTGAGAGGTGGCATAGCGAGCATAACACCTTTCATTTTCCCACAAGAGAGATTACCGTGACTTCAGAGGATGTGTACAAGATCCTGGGTATTCCTGTAGTTGGTGAGCTTGTGATCTACGATCACAAGGAGATTGGAGGGACCGATGCTTTGAGACGAGTCTTCCAAGATCCTCATGTCTTCGGATATGAGATTCCTTGGAAGGAGATGGTGGAGAGCTATGCCCCACTGCCTTTAGTGTTAGTAGGATTCATTGGTGGTTTCCTTTGTCCTGATCGTAGGGAAAAGGGACTATTAGTTGGTTGGGGTAGGATCCTGGAGGATATGCTTCTCCACTGGACTAGATATGCATGGGGATCATGTATGTTTGCCCATTTGTACCACGATCTTCATCAGGTCGTATACACAGATGGGAAGAGTCTCTCCTGCGGAGTTACTCTTATATAGATATTTGCATGGGAGCATTTTGCCATCACTCGTCCCATTGTTTGGAGAGATTGTCCCCTTGGGTTTCCATATGTTTACGCCTACACCAGGCCCCTTATCCAACTGAGGCTGGGAAAGTTAGAGTATTGGCGACACATGCTAGATGATTTGGATATAGTCATCTGAAGACCGTATCTGGATTGTGATCCGTGGGAGATAGATGATATAGAGTTACCTTACTGCACGAGATCAAGATACTTGACTGGGCAGACTCCTTTTATTATTGAGCGGTTTTTGGTGATGAGGGTCCTGAGACAGTTTGGATTAGTGCAGATGATGCCATAGGGTGTGGCACACTATGCCAGGCGATGAGAGGATGTGCCAGAGTGGGGTCCATTTGTGATGATCGAGGCTACCAGAGTAGAGTATGCAGAGTTACAACCGGATTTTTGGGCTATACATCTAGAGGTTACAGATGCAGGGATGACAGATGAGTATGCAACATATTTTTACACACATCCCTTTCTGAGGTTCACTAGCCCAGAGGAGCTTTCCACATTATTGGGAGGACTAGTTATATAGCGAGGGCGAGGGCAGTCACAGGCACAGACAACAACAGGGCAGCCACAGGGAGAGGCTCAGGCAGGGGTACAGGATGTGGCAGCCATGGATATTGATGAGGAGGGAGATGAGGCGGATGACTCTGGCAACCAGGATGACAGCAGTGATGATAGTGGGGATGATGGAGTTGGTGGGGGTGGAGGACAGAGATTTTTCTTTGATGTACCTTTTAGTATGAGGCCCTGGACATCGAGAGTAGTGGATCAGCCGAGTACTTCAGCTCCACGGATTATTATCAGGGCTCCCTCACAGGGACAAATTGATGCTTTGCAGGCAAAGGTTCAAACCCTTCGGAGTCAGTTAGCACAGGCAAAGGTGACGATCAGTCAGCTGTAGGCACAAGTTGCACAACCACCACCTCTCAACCCACAGATAGCTTAGCTTACGGCAGAGCGAGACAGCTTCCGGGAGAGGTGTATATAGGCTGAGGGAGTAGCTGAGAGACTCCTCAGATCAGTCGAGAGCACCTCCATTGGGGAGGTTGTGGTAGAGGGTTTGGAGACTGCTCGGGAGGCTGAGTATTACAAGATGAGATACTTCAAGGCAGTACCACCCGAGAGGAGGATTGTCTTCACACAGTCAGGTACTCGGTCTCGGACCCACTCATGTAGTCACTCCAAGAGTGCTACCAGGAGTGTGGGTCAGCCAGCCAGACGAGAGATTAGAGCATCAGGGAGCAAAGATCCTGCGAGACCTACTACCTCAAGAGACAGTAGCAGTCATGTGCCCCGACCAGATGCCCCTCAGTGATGAGAATTTTGACACATTTATTTATTGTATTTGATATATCTTGTTGAAACATTTGATATCCTTGTACTCCTAGACATTTGTTTTGATGAGATTTATGAGATGCAGTGGTGATTCGATTATGCATGTGTTATGGATGATTTATGATGTATGATTATGGATGCAATCTTTATTTCTATATGCCATGTCGTGTATGATTTTCTTGATGTATGCAAATGATGATGTAAATGATTTTCTTTTATTTTATGTATGATAATGTAAGATGTGTTGTGATGAAATGATTTTAACATGATGATATATGATGCAATCAAAATAATTTTCCTTTTATAATGTATGTAAGGAATGAAATGGATGCTAGATGTAATGATGTAATGGTGAATGCTTTTAATGAGATGATATGTCCGATATGAAAATGATATGATGTAAACCAAATGAATGAGACCTAAGTTATATGAAGTGAAACGATTATATAAAACGTAATATGTAATGAGATGGTTAATATGCAATGAATGATATGGCTAATATGTAATGAATGATATGCACATGATATAATGATAATAATATGAATTGGTAAAATAATGATAAGGATGAAACAATATGATATGAAAATGACAACTTAAATGATGATTGGAAATGAATGATATGGATGCAATCTTATTATAAATGTATATGTATGTGATATGATGTGAATCAAAATGTAAATGTAATTTTTTGTGAATATAATGTAATATGAGATGAATTATCAATGAATGAATGACTTATGCACATGATATGAATATGATGAACTAAAATGATAACAATAATGAAATGATGATGCAAAATGCAAATGCAAATAATAATGATACCCTAAATGAGTGTTGGTGAAATGATATGAATGATAATGGAATGAAATGTAATAAATGTCTAGTTGTACTAAATTTTTGTTTGAAAAGATATATGAGAATTCGACCAATCCCTCAAAAATCTATTTAAATAGCCCCCAAAATGCAAATTAATTATGCAGTCCTAGAATGCAGTAATGAACCATTCTCCTTTTTGTCATTTCATGTTGTGCTTGATTTTCATCATTGAACCTTTTGATACGTTGAAAGTTAGTACAAGCATCAAAGGGTATGTTAGCACCAATGATGACCTGAGTACTTCTTTCATGATGTTTGATATAGCAAGTTAATACAAGCATCGAGGTATAATTGAACCAAGATGACCTGAGTATTGTTTGCATAAATAGACAAAAGTTAACCATTTTTTTATGCAAATTCTGAAATGTCATCAATGATACGTTGTAGAGCATGTCCCATGACAAATTTGCACAATACTAATGATTAGCTTACAGATAGCATACAAAGAAAAATCATACTTCTTCCTTGTGATTCTAGTTCAGTACATCATTGAATCACTCCAAAGATATGATGTTATCAAATATCAAAACAACAATTGCAACTTATTCTTTAAGTTTATCATTCATTTTATTCAGATTAATATCATCCAATTTGTTTCAATTATCTGTCAAAATAGTCATGTAAGCTTACTTTAATTAGACAATTTTGTTGTTTCCGATATTCTGATTCTTGACACATGTTGCCATTTGCTTGCTAGAAAGCTCCAAGAAGTGAATTGACCCTCCCCTTGTGACCTTGTACTCTGACTCTTGTTGTATACAACTACTGCTAAGGATAACCCTAATCATCAAGCCATGATGAGATCCTTGTTGTTTCAAGGAGGTGTTGTTATGCATGATGCGAATGTGATGG
The DNA here is from genome assembly GCA_007115665.2 of Sequoiadendron giganteum. Lineage (NCBI taxonomy): Eukaryota > Viridiplantae > Streptophyta > Pinopsida > Cupressales > Cupressaceae > Sequoiadendron > Sequoiadendron giganteum. The sequence goes on along the minus strand of CM021110.1, from coordinate 229,367,322 downwards.
TATGGCATGCATGTAATGCCGATGAAAGATGGATATGCAGAATGAATCCCAATAGATGAGAGAGCCAACAAAATCACAAACAATGCATGTTTTCCAGGTTTTCACCATTTGTTTTTATTGCACTTTTTCCTGATTTTATGATTTTTTATTTTTTATTTTTATTTGTATTTTTTGTATTTTTTCTCTTTTTGATTTTTTTGTATTTCCAGGCATAAAACTTCTTTAGATGAATGTTGTTGGTTGGATCTTTAAATAGGTCCCCTTCTGCTATTGACAACTGATATGACCTCGATCCATATGCAGAAATGATAATGAATGGGCCCAACCAATTAGGTTCAAACTTGCCTTTCTTTTCCCGATCCTGCTAATTATGAGGGTTTTCTTTGAGAACCAAATCACCCACTTGAAAAGTTCATGGTTTGACTCTATGATTGTAGCTGCAGGACATAACTTGTTGATATCCTTTTAAATGACTAACTACAGTTTGATGTCATTCATCAAGCAGTTCTAGCTCTTCCAGCCTTGATATTATGTAGTCTTCATCATTGATTAACCCCTTTAGTTTTACTCAAAGTGAGGGAATCTCGACTTCTAGTGGTAAAATAACTTATGCTCCATAGACCAAAGCATAGGGAGTAGCACCTATTGGTGTGTGAATACTTGTTTTGTATGCCCATAATGCTGGATTTAATTGGACATGCCAATCATGACCTGCTTCATTCACTATTTTCTTCAAAATATGTAGAATTGTTTTGTTTGAAGCTTCAACTTCACCATTCCCTTATGGATAGTAAGGTGTAGAGAACCTGTGTTGGATTTGAAATATTTCACATAGCTCATCAACATCCTTATTTTTAAAGGGTCTTCCATTGTCTGTGATAATGGAGTTGGCAATACCATATCGACAGATGATATAGTTCAAAATAAATGAAGAGATTTGTTTGCCAGTAACAGTTGGTAGGGGAACAAATTCAATCCATTTAGTGAAATACTCAGTGGCTGTAATGATGAATTTATGTCCATTTGAAGATGATGGGTGTACCTTGCCAACCAAATCTAATCCCCACTGAGAGAAAGGCCATGTTGTGGTGAAGGGTTGTAATTCTTGAGCAGGAGCATGAATAAGATTCCCATGAATCTGCCATTTTGCACATTTCTTCACAAAAATGAATGATTCCTTCTCCATGGTCGACCAGTAGTAACCTAATCTCACAAGTTTCTTTGCTAAGGTTAATCCACTTGAGTGTGTCCCACAAATTCCACCATGTACCTCTTGTAAGGCCTTTTCAGATTCATCGCGTTTGAGACATCTAAGGAGGGTACCATCCAAACCACACCGGTATAAGATGTCAGCAATTAAGGTGTAACGGGAGGATTGATGGATGAAATTTCTTTTCTGATTCCTAGATAAGTCTAAAGGTAAAATAGCATCCTTCAGGTAAGTGTAAATTTTGCCATACAAGGGAGAATCAGAATTGGTTAAATGGCAAATGATTTGAGTTTCTGGATTGTCATAGGTAGGAGAAAACAATTGTTCCACCAAGAAATTGTATCGTGTTTGATTCTCTGTCAACTGGAGTAGAGAGGAGATTGTAGCCACTACATCTGTTGCTTTATTATCAATACATGGAATCTATATGAACTTGATATCAACAAAGTATTTCTTAAAAGCGTCCACCATATTTTTTGAAGGTATCAACTTGTCATCCTTAGTGTGGTATTCATCATTGATTTAATTTATAACAAGTTGTGAATCACCAAAAACTTGAAGTTCTATGATTTTCCAGTCTACTGAAATTCTCATTCCAATTACTAATGCCTCATACTCAGCTATGTTGTTTGTGCAAGGAAACATTAGCCGATAAGATTTTGGAATTGTATGTCCTTGATGTGTAATAAAAATAATCCCTACTCCTGAACCATGTTGAGTGTAGGAACCATCAAAGTAGAGTGCCCATGACTCCTTGATAAATGTTGTGAATACATTGGCATCAAGAAAATTAATATTTATTGGGTGTTCTATTGGTATTGGTGCTTCTGCTAACTGATCCACAATTACCTGTCCCTTGATAGCTTTCCAATCCACATAATGAATATCAAATTTGCTTAGAATCATAACCCATTTAGCCAGCCTGCTAGTTAAGGTTGCCTTAGAAGATATTTGAGTGGGTCAATCTTAGCCACAAGATTTATTGTATTAGTTAGCATGTAGTGTCATAACTTTTGAGAAGTGAACACCACTGCTAAGCAAGCATTTTCAATGAATGTGTAATTTAGCTCATGACTTTTCAAGGTTTGACTGATATAATAAATTGATCACTCCTTTCCTGATTTGTCTTCCTGTGCCAATAATGCTCCTAAAGACACTTCCATGGTAGAAATATACAATATAAGAGGGGCACCTTGCACTGGTGGAATTAATACTGGTGGATTCATTAGATACTGCTTTATCTGATCAAACGCTACTTCACATTTGTCCTCCCATTTAAATGGAACATTCTTATGTAAGAGATGTGTAAATGGTAAACTTTTATCCACTAATTGAGCAATGAATCTTCGAATGGATTGTAACCATCCCTGCAAAGAGCATAGTTGACTAATGTTCCTTGGTGGTGGCATATCAAGAATTTCTTGTACCGTAGCCAAATCCACCTCAATTCCCTTTTCTGATACAATGTAACCTAACAACTTTCTAGATTTCACTCCAAAGACATATTTCTTTGGATTAAGTCTCACTTTGAATTGTTCCATTCTTTTGAAAATTTTAGATAAGATATCTATGTGTCCTTCTCTAGTGTTAGACTTGGCAAGGAGATCATCAATGTAATCCTCCATGAATGTATGCATCATATCATGAAAAATCGTTCTCATTGCACGTTGGTATGTAGCTCCTACATTTTTCAACCCAAATGGCATTACGTTCTAGCAATAGGTACCCCAAGGACATGTGAACGCTATTTTATCCTGATCCTCTGGTGAAATCTTTATCTGGTTGTATCCTAAAAATCCATCCATTAATGAGTACATCGCATGTCCAGCCGTCAAATCAACAATCATATCTATGTTTGGCAAGGGGAAGTCATCTTTAGGACATGCCTTGTTCAAATCTCTGAAATCTATACAAATTATAATCCTTCCATCTATCTTTGAAACATGTACTATATTGGAGATGCATTCCACATAGTCAATAGATCGAATGGATATGACATCTAAAAGCTTATTTAATTCTTCTTTAACCAATAATGCAACATGTGGATGCATTTTTTTGAGTTTCTGTTTTACAGGTTTTGCCCCCAACATGATAGATAGATGACGCATGATGAGATTTGGATCTAATCCCGGCATATCTACGTAGGACCATGCAAAACTGATTTGATTGTTCTTGAGAAATTCTGTGAATCCTGGTATTTCCCCTTCTGTTAGAGATGCGTCCAATTGCAAGACTTTGGGATTTTCTGTAGTACCTATGTTGAGTGCCTCTATTGGTTCTATTAGAATAGAAGTCCATTCTTGGTAATGTTCTGGGAGAGTGTCAAGTTTCCCATCCTCTAGTGCCTTTGAAAGGTTTTCACCATTGGATACGTTTTTTATTTTTCTCTTTTCTTGATCTAATACTGCCTTTGTTAGGTTTTCACCATTATATCTTTATTTTATGTTATTTATTTTATAGCTGAGAAACTTGGCACTTTCCTGTTGAAAAATATGATCCTGTGATTCCCTGGTGGAACTTGTTTCTGGTTGGGATGAACAAAGAAAGTTTATGATGGTTTCGTCATTAGGAAAAGTTGGGACATCAATGGGTGTGATTTATTCCCAATCAACGAGTTCGAGATAGACCAAAGGAAATGGATCATTAGGATGAGTAAGGTCACTGGACATTAGAGTCATGATGCTATTGTTAACATCATTATGGGAGAGGTCTAGGATGGTATCCTCCTGTGGATGATCTGTCTCACTTTGAATCGAATTGGTCTCACTTGAGTCATGATCGCTTTGTAGAACGTAATTAAGTGGAGGCCTTGAGATTTACCCTTGTAAGAATGCGGGTGTGAATTTGTGTATAACATCCACCCTTTTCTTAGAGATGAATGTATCATCAAAGAAGTCATCCCATTCATACTCATTGGATTCAGTGTTAGAATTGTTTGCTTGAATTCTCAGGATTGTTTCAGCTAACTCCTCTTTAGAAATTATTTGTACTACTTCCTCCTTTGTATCTTCACTATATCTTAACCCAGTCTTATCCTTTGGGTGCATTGTTTTCAACTGGATAGGTTCAACAATACCCTCTTTTCTTTTACCTATAGGGACATTTCCTTCATAACCCATTTGCTGCATGATCGCATAACCTTTTCCACATTGTTTTGTGGGTAACTTGACATGTTGTACCGATCCTTCTTCATCTTTATAGATCCAATCAAGGATAGCTCTATCTTCCATTTTATTTTATTTGATAAATATCCCATTAAACTTGGTGATGGGAATTGAAGCTGAGGCTAAAGCTATCGTAGCCTGCTGTATGGATGTTGATGGTTGACCATGGGATCTTGGAGATATGGGTAAATTAGAGAGAGATAAAGAATATTCTCCCACTCCATTATCTTTCAATTTTAGCTTGGTGCCAAAATTACTTATCATTTCTCTTGCTTGTTCATTGTACTTGGAGGTAGAGATGGCCAAGGTGTCTCTATTATGCGGGACGAGTGTGTCCTGAGTTGCTCTTAGGTTAGAGCAAGTTTGACTGCTAATGTGATCAGTAGGTATTGTTACTTCCTATCCATCATATGGAAACTTCAAGCATTGATAATAAGTAGATGGAACAACGTGCATGTCATGGATCCATGGATGACCCAAGAGTATATTATAAGTTAAATCCCGATCTAGAACCTAACAAAAGGTATTCTTCACAACAGGTCCCACTCTGATTGGTAACATGATAAGGCCTTTGGAAGTTCTTTCCTCATCATCATATGCCTTGATTGTAATATTTCTTCTTGGATCTATAGATTCTTCTGAATATCCCAAAGCTAGGACAAATTTTAAAGTACAAATGTTTAATCCGGCTCCCCCATCTATTAGGACGCATCTAATGCGAACTTTGTGAACCATGACCTCTAAGTAGAGTGATGAATTATGTGGATGGGTTATGGATGAGTCATCCTTTTCAATAAAGGATAAACATGCGGATGAGGACAAGTGTCCCACCATGGCTTGAATTTTTTTGATATCTAGATCAGGGGATATAGTTGTATCAACAAGTGCCTTTTCTAGAATGTCCTTATGTGCAGGTGACAATTTTAAGAGCTCCAAGATAGAAATTTGGGATGATGTTTCTTGTAGTTGATCAACCAAATTGTATTGACTTGGAGGGGGAATTTCCGCTTTAGATGATCTTCCTTTTACAATGATTTTGGCTTGTCCCCTTGTCATAGCATTGACCTCTCGATATTCTTGCTTACCTTTGATTCAGATAGCATTGATTTGCTAATCGTCAGTATAAACATGATTGATAATGGTGTCGTGAACATAATTAACATTATTTCCTTTGTCACCTGAAGATTCCCCTTTTTGATAATTGGGGAGAGGATCCTTGAATGCCTGATGGTCATTATTGACATTATGTCCCTCAACCGTAATGGTATGGCTATCAATCAAATCCTGAACAATATTCTTTAACCCTTGGCAATTGTTTATCTTTTGACATTTACACCTATGATAATCACAAAAGTGTGAGTCATTCCATGATGGTGGTTTAACTCGAGGCTCATAGTCTCTTTGTGGTGGCAATGTAATAGCATTTTGATTCAATAGTTCTTTGAGAATGGATTCCAAAGATTGGCCCAAGGGAGTAAAACTCTGTCGATTCGAAAAATATGAAGATCTGGGCATATTTGAATTTTGATTATTGCAAAAATTACTTCCACGATTATTAGTCACATTCCATTGATTGGAAACATTACCTTGGGTACTAGAATTTCCAACATTATTGCTACATTGAACACTTGATACATTAAGGATGGTAGGCTTCACATTTATGTTGTTAGCATCTACTACCCCATCATTCATAATTATTTATTTCGAGTCCAAAATTGTGACTTTTCATTGTTGTTACTATGGTTGTTGTTGTTGTACGAATTTGAACCCTCTTTATCAATTTTCAGAACCCCACACTTGACCAAAGCACCTTCAATAGTAATCGCGTTTTCAATCAATTTTTCAAATGATTGAGGACAGTGAAGGTTTAGTCTGTAACTCATTTCTTGATTCTGACTATCGATAAAGATCTCCATCTTTTCTGTTTGAAGAATAGGGCAAGAGTATCTGGAAAACACCCTTCTCCACCTTTGCAAAAATGTAGTGAAAGATTCCCCTACTTTTTGTTTCACCTTACAAAGATCAAGCATGGTTATCTGGTATTGGATGTTGTAGGAGTATTGTGATATAAATTTGTTTATTAACTCCTCAAAGGTTTTTATGGGGGGAGTGATCTTTGAAATCCACTCCATGGATTTTCCACCCAAACTTCATGGAAACAATCACATTAAGCAGGTATCTTCATGAGCGAATTCTAAGCTCATATTTCAGAAATCCCTCACATGTTCAATGGGGTCAGTTTTCCCATTATACCTATCAAATTTGGGGATTTCTCAATGTTTTGGAAAAGGAATCATTTGAAGACTCCTATCAAATGGATAAGGACATATGTCATCCAAAACATACTTCTTTGTTGCACCCCCTTGCATTTATTTTATTTTCCCTTGTAATTATTTTATCTGTTGAGTAAGGGCACTAAAATCATTAGGAGGAGTTTTAGGATTCTCTTTAATCCCTTCTGCATCAAAATCGGCAAGTAACTTAGCTCCTTGATTAGCTAATGAAAGGAAATATCTTTCCTTGTTTTGTTCTAAAATCCTTTCCATAAGAGTATGGAATTGGGGATCCTGCTCTGCTTCTTGGAGCTTTTCTTTCGTTATCTCTTCAATATTTTCAGAATTATGAAAGGGGTTCTCTTCCCTCTCACTATTATCACCCATTTTTCTTACTGTACTTTCTCTTTCATCTTTTTCTATGTGCTTTCGAGATCTCGTGACAACAGGCATAAGCTTTGCCCAATTTCTACTAACTTTGATCAAAAGAATGAAATAGTGCAATTTTGATGGATATGAAAGTCAGGATAGAATGAAGATTCTATGACTTAAAAGATTTTTAATCTTTAGCTCGTGATTCCTTGATTGAAAGGATGAAAATCTTGTTTGTAGGAATTAAACCAAAGATCAAAAATAAAGATGATTTTGCACTTTGTGAGGTTTTGATCATAGCTTTGTAAAAAGATGGATTGTGATAAATGCCTAATGTGCTTGAGTTCTCTATTGCAAAATTTGATTGGGGCGAGTAGGATACGTAATTGCAGGTTGAGGAATATAAGAAGAATGAATACGCTGACTGTGGTTGTGCCTTTGAGAAAGGGCTCTTCTTTGAAAGAAGGCTCGTGAGTATAAAGGTTCTACAACATAATCGTCAGTGAAACCTCTAACATAGTCGTGATATCAGTGAATAAAGGTCCTGTGTTCAAGCAAGACGTTTCGGATTTGGTATAGAAATTTCCTCTTCTTCAATAACTTCTTATAACTGAGAGATTTCTTTGGCTTTCTAATCTTCCTTTCTAGAGACTTCTTGGAAAAATTTGCAGACTTCCAAAATTTGAGCATGGAAAAGACTAGACTGAGATGATTGATTTCTGAATGTTAGAAAAAATACCTAGGTTTGGAAAAAACATGCATCGAAATAGAGCATGAATGCGCCAAAAAAGACTACCTATGCACCAAAACAGAGCACAGATGCACCGAAACAGAGTAGCGATCCATCGAAACAGAGCACAAATGCGCTGGAACAGAGCACAAATGTGCTGGAATAGACTGACTATGCATTGAAATAGACCAGGAATGCACTAAAATATCCATTTAAACTTCTGAGACAGACATGTTTGGACAGTTTGATATTTTTGGATGATCTTAATCTGTAATGCCCCACCAAGCAACCCTAGAGGAAGTTGCGTTTAACTACTTAAATAGAATTAAAAAAAAAAGAAGGATAATTAATAAGTAAGTTAATTAACTAATGCCAACAACCTCTAAGGTTACGAGACAGAGGTTATATAGAACCTCAACAAAACATGAATATAAACTATGATAATTATTTAATTAATAAATTAACACATACATTCCAAGTAAGGTGAAATAACAACAAGCATAAGATAAGACTTTCAATTTCATTAATCCATTCATTAAACCATAAGGTTACAATCAGTCATTCAACGAATGAGGCAAGTCCAATAAAAAAGGTTACAATTACAAAGGCTTAAATGCCCGTCTCAGCAGTGGTGTGAGGGTTTTCAAACCCAAGACCATGGATGTGGCTGTAGAGAAAGCATGCTTTATTGAGGAGAACCTGAGTATGGCACTTGGGGGACACATGAGTGTTCCAATTAGCAGTAGTGTAGTGGCAGGATCTAGTGTTAGAGGAGGGCAGTCTCAGGGAGGGGTACCTCCTAGGTCTCAGCAGGGGCCATTTCAGGGTGGTCAACAGCAACAGCAGTAGGAGAGTGTGCTTGGGAAGTGTAAGGACTCTTAGCCATGTCAGGATGATGGAGGTTCTTCACCTAGGAGGAGCAAGAACTAGTGGCACAACAAGCGCAATTGGCAGGAGCAGCTAGCCCAGAGTTCACAGTCTGCGACTGGTTGGGGTAGTGTGCAGCAGTCTACTCCACCTTTAGGTGGTAGAGGTTTTGGTCATGACACAGGGTGTTACTCTTGTGGCCAACAAGTCCACCTTGCTAGGAATTGTCTGCATTGGAATACTTCTAGTTTTGTTTAGGGCCCAGCAGTTTCAGATCCAACAGTTGGAGATGCTGGTAGATCTCATCGATCTTATGCTGCAGTTGATAACCGTTAGCCTAGGTATCAGGGAGCTATTGTTGAGACTTTTGGTGTTAGTCATCCAGTGCAGGATGGTCGACCTCAGGGGTCGAGGTTTTGATTTATATACAGTATTTTTGAGGGAGTTATATCCCTATCTGTTTGCAGGCTTCCAGGAGTAAGCCTGACCCTAGGGGGGGAGGATGTAACACCCCTTTGTTTTTCTCTATTGTGTGAACTATGTTGTTTCCTCTTTATGCTTTAGTTTTGTGTTGAACTTTGACTACGTACTTGGTTATAGTTGATCACCATTTTATCGTGATGTATTTTGATGTGATGATACTATATTTGGATGTGATTATTATGGCATGTTTGGAATTAACATATGTGGATATTTAATTTATGATGTTTCATGCTTTCGATTATGCTGCTATGTTAGATGCGTCAGTTAGAATTATTGTAATGGTGAAGAGGACGGTATTGCATCACTCACTTACGAGTGCCTTGCGATCTCATGATTTCCTCTTCACGGTGTGCCTTATTTATGACATATTATTGCATGTGGATATATTTTGTGTTTGCAGGTTGATAGGTACAGGACATCGACTCCACCTGGTTTCACAGGTTTGAGCGTGTCCATTCCCCAACGACATTCGATTGGGAGATAGTAGCTAGTATTTTTGCACTGAGTTGTCACCCTAGTTGTAGTGTGTCGTTAGTCCTAGTATGGTCCAGTTGTTCTATTTTGTTTAGTTTGACTGGTTTCAATCTATTTGGGGAGTTAGCATAACGTAGGATTTGTGATTTAATTATTGAGTAATTTAATTTAATTTATTTGATATTTAATCTTGTGGTAGATTTAATTATTAATTGATTAAGTTATTCATGTTGAAATGATTTAAATTATTCATTTTGAAAATGCATGCAAATTTGAGTAGAATTTGATTTTTGTCTTGGCATTGACCTACATGCATTATCATTGAGAAGTGTGGGTCTTCATAATTAACAAGTCTTCCAGTTGGGATTTCAGTCTGTGGGTTGTCGTGCTATGTAGTCAACCATAGATGGCCTTGGGTAGTGCGTAACCAGTTTGTTTCCCGGTTATCACGAACGAGAGTTTGTGTTGACTGTATTTCATGGTTAGGGATGTGATATCCTTGTGTAGCACTTGTGTACCCTTGGCTTGTGGAGTTGTTCCACATTTCGTCTTAGAGGAGTGGCTTGTAACGAGGGCCGACGCACAAAGTGGTGCCAGGATAACTCATTATAAGTTAGTTAATCCAGTGATAACTAAATTAAATGATTAGAGTATCATGTAGTATCAAACATTTAATAAGATAATTATGCCTTGCTCCTGATCACAAGGGCTTGTAAAGACTTGGGTTGAGACGGGAAGGCCTAGAATGGAAAGATTGTTATCTTGTCACCATGAAAGATAACTGATTCCGCATTGGTATACATGAGGGGCTGGAAGTCGTTAGAGGTTACCAGGATAACTCGAGATGGGGGCCGGGACCTAAGAAGACTCACCAGGATAACCTACGTAATGATGTGATGACACTTCTCCTAGGTTGACAGTATGTTCGCATCAGGATGGAATTGATTATGTAATTTCTGGAAGCATTGTAGCCCGGTGATTAAGTGTTGTTATTGTATTTATTTCAGTATGGTTATGTTAGCCTATGTCTAGAGGTAGACGTCCTTGGTTAGAGATTCTGGTTACTATCTCCTAGCATAGGGGGCGGACCTTTGGATTCCACTTGGTTGGGTGGAATGTGCACCTTACTGTTGGGTTTTCTCCTTGTTCGTGTGGACGAGATTTCCAGTTGGAGAGCTCGTGGTGGTTTCAAATGCAGTTCTTTCTTGTTATCCTTTCCTTTATTCTTGTAATCATTACCCCTCTTGTTATCGAGGTGGAATTTGTAATTGTAACCCTTTTTTATTGGACTTGCCTCATTCGAGGAATGAGTGATTGTAACCTTATGGTTTAATGAACGGATTAATGAAATCGAAAGTCTTATCTTATGCTTGTTGTTATTTCACCTTACTTGGAATCTATGTGTTAATTTATTAATTAAATAATTGTCATAGTTTATATTCATGTTTTGTTGAGGTTCTATATAACCTCTGTCTCGTAACCTTAGAGGTTGTTGGCATTAGTTAATTAACTTATTAATTATCCTTAAAAAAAAAAAAAAATTATTCTGTTTAAGTAGTTAAATGCAACTTCCTCTAGGGTTGCGTGGTGGGGTGTTACATAATCTAATTTAAATGTGACAAAAATGGCATACAATAGTAGACAGTTGTTTTGTTCATTCTAAAAGCTAAATAAAGAGTGTATGTTTTTGAGATTTTCACAGGTATTGAACAAGATAAGCACTTCAATTAGACTCACTCTTAGTTTTTCAAATAGGTCATCATAACATCCACAACCCACATCTTAAAATCGCGTCGACTCACACAGCCGTGTCACCCCCTAGAGGGCGCCCGTGTTTTTGTCTTTTCCAGGTGCGTACTCAAGGTGACAGAAGTGGATACCGAATCCCTTGAGCAAACAATTTGTGACGATTATATGGTGAGTGTCTTGGGGGCAGATTCTTCCCTCCCCTTGCACTGTGTTTGAAATGATGTTTGGATACTAACACGGTTGGATTTATACACTATGGTTCGTAGTAAAGGTTTCCGTTCGATGTGGCAATAGATAAAATCCCTCAGGAGACCTCCCAATCTTTAGAACAAATATATTGGGGATGGTTATCTTGCTCACTTCCGTTGAATATGGGTTTCCCCAAAATTCACTTTTGATTATAGTGGGTCAGAAAACCTGGCTTTGGTTGTTCCCACTTAGGTCGTTCCCGTAGGGTGAGTAATTTTTCCCACTATGGTAGGCCTTCTAAAGGATTTAATAAAGCTTGAAATGCATAAAATGAAATAGGTAAGTCTGCTGTTCTGATCACCCAGTAAAGGGGAGAGCATATACCTATTACCCCACAATCACAACAAACAAGTGGTTGAGTTTTAAATCCAAATTAACAATTTTCTATGTTAAGTGAAGATTTTGCTTCACAAAAAACATTAGATTCATTTTAAACAGCATGAAATGACGTTTGGTGACTATCCTAGGATTGATAAATTCCATATTTTAAATTTCTATCCTAAGGTTTGTAAATTCCAGATTTTTAAATTTCTATCCTAGGGTTGCTTCATTTTATTTAAAAACTGAAGTGAACTTTTTTGTCCGCGGATGGCGTCAGAATCAAAATTTATTTTTACAAACCCCCTGTATGTGCTAAGATAGACCCCCCAATGCACCAAAACAATTGCTAAATACGCTAAAAGATTAATCCGGTATGCGTGAAAACATGTCGTCTATGTGTTGAAACAGTCCATGGATGCACTAAAACAGTACGAGGATGCACTGAAACAGTTCATCTAAGCGCCAAAAAAAACTTGTATGCACCAAAGTGCAACTCTAGTCCGTCACTTGTTAGAAAATTCTGCAATAAAAAAGATTAAAACGGGGGGATGCCCCATGGTGGGCGCCAAAAATGTGTTGTTAGAATTAGTGGATCAATTGAAATGTAAACTAACACACCAATGAGACATTAGATTGAAATAAAACTAATTAGAAAACATAAATGCAAACTCTAATGGAAACAACTTCTTCAAATTCATCCCATTGTCCTCTATCTCCAAGGATTTGATTAAAGATGCTGGCCCTCAGTTGTGTATGCAACAGTTTGTTGAAATGACAACTTAGGAGAATGAGATTGATTGAAAATGCATGTCCATTGCTAATGATTTAAGATTTGAAATGAACTTAAGATGCTAATGCTATGATTATTGCTATAATGCTGATATGCTAGTTTGAATGCAACTATAGTAACTACGCATGAAATCTAGGATAAAATCTACTTACCAAATGACTGTATTTATAGATTTTCAAAAGGCAAGAATCCAGTTGGCGGAGATCGACGGTTGAAATTCAAACTTGTGAAGATGAACGGTGAGAGATGAAGAGGTTGAAGGAAAGGTTGAAGGTTGAGAGGAAAGTGGAAGAATGTTTTCAACCCACAAGACCATCCTCATTCAAAAATGGAGACAAACATGGAATTTATCTTCATTTATGAAAATTGGTTGAAGTTTGAGGATAATTGCTCAATTAAATAAATAAATTTATTTTAATTTCTTGTGACATGTGCAAATAGAAGTTTCCATAATTAATATATAATTATGTGGGAAGTGAAAAAGAAAGGTAATTAAATATTTTACAATATTTAATTAAGTGGGGTGAAAAATATATTTAAATATATAATATTTAAATATGGGATGAAATCAGAATATTCCATTGTTTTGAATTTAAACATTCAAACTTTAGAAATAAAATAATAATTAAATAAATAAATTATAAAATTGATTTAGTTTAATTAAGAGGAAAGCAACAATAATTAAATAAACTTATTTATTTAATTAAACTAGAAGAATTAGAAAAACAAACAATATAAATAAATAATTAAATTTATTTATATGTAGATGACTTTAGAATATTAATTAAATAATTCATATTTAATTAATTAGTAGTGTGAATCACCGTGACCATTTTTAGATGTGTACAGTACCTAAGAATGTTAACCATATCATATTATCACTAAATCAGTGTCTTGATTATGAGAGAACCATGTATTGTTTACATTTCCTTTATATGGTATCTTCTTCACAAACTTGTGCATTGACAACCCTTCATGAATGTCCTTTATTTTTCTTTTGAACCAACAATAACTGATATACAAGCTGCTCACTATCACAAAAATGATTGATTCAATGTGATCCAAAGTAAGGTATAACTTCTATCAAGGCATATCACAAAAAAATATGACTGGAAAAGATATAGCTCTATCACAGACACCATAGCCCATTGGCATTGCAACTATTAAATATGAACTGCCACAAACACCATACTACTTCTGCAATAATAATTTCTCAAGGCAAGACCTAATGAACATCTGCAAAATGTGATAGATATAACATGTGTAGAGAATACTACATAGGTCATGATATTTGAAAGAAACATTACAACATCATTATCCAAATATCAGATCGCACTGTCAATAACATAAAGAGACACAACCTCTATTATTTTTTATGGGGTTTAATGATATATCAAAATAAAAAATCTCCCTAACCTCATGCTTCTCTTTATGCACTTATAGATGTCACTTGTGCAATATGCACAAGCTTAGATTCTTTCTTCTCTTTCTCTTGTTTTCTTCTCCAAACTTTCATAGTGCCTATTTTCTTATGATGACTAAAAATTTCCACCAAATTACTCTTACAAAATAGTAATTTATGTCCAAAATTATGACATCTATAGCATATTATCTTGTAACCAATAGGAAGAACAAAATAATTATATTCTCTTGATAATCCAAAAATATCATTTCTGACTTGTGTGTCACAAAAAATTGTAGTGTGACCTAGATGATTACATTTATAACATAGGGCCGACCTTATTCTATTTGACCATTCATAAGAGCTCTTATTCCATCCAAATTTCTTTTCATGCATCCAACACTCTCTTGCTAAAAGGCTTTACCAAACAAATGGGTTTATAGGCTGAAAGAGGAGGATTGATGTAAGCAAATATTTAAAGCCAGATTAGTTGGTAAGGGATTTGCATAGAAAAAAGGTATTGATTTTGATGAAATATTTTCTCCAATTGTTAAAATGACTTTTATTCATACTGTTTTAAGTATTGTGGCTACTGAAGATTTGAATTTAGAACATCTTGATGTTAAAACAACCTTTCTCCATGGTGATTTGGAAGAGGAAATATATATGGAACAACCACAAGGATTTGAGGTCAAAGGTAAGGATAAAGTAGTGTGGAAATTGAAGAAAAGTTTATATGGCTTGAAGCAAGCACCTTGGCAATGGTATATTAAATTTGATAGTTTGATGGCTGAGAAAGGCTACAACAAGTGTAATTCAAACCATTATGTTTTCTTTAAGAGGTTAGCTGAAGATAGCTACATTATTTTATGTTTATATGTTGATTATATGCTTGTAGCGGGGTCTAACATAGATCAATCACATAAAGGAGTTAAAACAATAGTTAGCAAATTAATTTGATATGAAGGATTTGGGGGCAACAAAACAAATCCTTGGTATGAAGATTACAAGGGATAGGAAAAATAGAAAAGTGTTTCTATCTCAGGTTGATTATGTTGAAAAGGTGTTGCAGAGATTTCATATGGAGAATGCAAAAGCTGTCAGCACACCTTTGCCAGGTCATGTTAAATTGACTAAGGATATGTGTCCAAAGACACAAGAGGAGGAAGAAAAAATGTCCAAGGTACCATATACTTCAGCTGTAGGTAGTTTAATGTACACCATGGTATGCACGAGACTGGATATTGCACATGTTGTAGGATTTGTTAGCAGGTATATGAGTCATCCTAGAGTTGAGCATTGGAATGAAATATAATGGATTCTTAGGTACTTGAGAGGTACATCCAATAAATGCTTATGTTTTGGGGGCTCTAATACAGATCTAAAGGGCTATGTTGACTTAGACTTGGTAGGGGATATAGATACCAGGAAGAGTACTACAGGTTATGTATTTACAGTTGGTGGGACAACAGTGAGTCGTATTTCTCAGTTGCAAAAGGTGGTTGCTTTATCCACCATAGAGGCAGAGTATGTTGCTGCAACACAGGAAACAAAGGAGGTGATAAGTCTGTAATTTTTCATGAAAGAGTTGGGAAAACAATAGGCTGAAAATCACTTATTTATAGACAACCAGAGTGTTATACATCTTGCAAATAATTTGGCATTGCACTCTAAGACCAAACACATACAATTGAGATATCATTTCATTTGGTCGATGTTGGAGGATGGACAGGTAAATCTGGAAAAGATACATACAAATGTCAATCTAGAAGATATGTTTACAAAGGCAGTGACAAGGGAGAAGTTGAGCTCCACTTCAGCTTTGGTTGGTCTTCATGGTTAAAATTATAACAGAGAAACAGGGTCCAAGATGCATATTTCTAATGGGAGTTGTAAGTGCAACGGTGTTGTCCAGGATCAGTCTCCAAGTGGTAGATTGTGTTGGTGTGGAGCCTAATCAGTCTCCAAGTGGGAGATTTTTGGTATGTAGTGATTGATCATGTTATATTGTACACTCTTTAGTAATGTACACTCTTCATGTATCCTCGCTGGGGTCCGGGGATGGGTTGGGCCCTGGGTGGGGGTTTAGGGGCAGCAACCCCCAAGAAAAAAAAATTCACCTTTTTTCGCTTGGTCACCGAAAAAGAAAAAGGCTGACTTTGTAAAACCTAATTTCTGGAAGCTTCTAAAAGATTGTTATAAGCGGTTGGGATGGGGAGTTGTAGTAGGGAATTATTTGTGATATTGTAATATTTTTTGCACTAGATAATAAAATCATTGGATGGCTACAGTTTGGTGGATTTAGCACAGATTGGGTGAATCACGTTAAATTCTCTGTGTTGTCTTATTTTTGTAATATTTGTGTGTGTGTTTTATTTCTTTGTTTTATTGTTCAAATCTACATTTAACCTATCAGATATCTACCTTCTAACCCTAACAATAGGACCAAATAAAAGACCAGTAGTGAAAATAGAACATAACTTCATCTTCTCCATTGGAAGGTGTCACAAACTTCTCATGAGAATATTCCCAAAGGTCATGGACTGGGTTGTGATTCTCATAAACCTTCACAATACATAGGAGGGCCATGATCAAGGGGTATGAGAGAAAAATCCCAAAACAACAATGAATGAAAAGATGTCGGTTCACGTCGAGTTTACCAAAAATTTAAGATAGGGGGACTAACCACTACAAGGCCCCAAGTCATGAAATTCTAAGAGCAATATGGCTACCCTAATTTACCTCAGTTTAAAGGAGTGTTATTATGGACATGATGATAATGATGAGGACTATAAGGTCCTTCAATCACTTTTCAAACCCAAGAGTTGAAAGGAGACTAGGCAAGTTTATCTTTAGGGTCAACTCTGTGTCCCAGATAGTCCTCTGTCAGAGGACAAAAGCGTGGTTCTAGGATGACAATGTGGCACGTTGGCGTCTCTCAGGTGCGTTGGTGTTCGTATGACTAGAAAACCAAGGAGACAAGGTCTAACCTCTAAAAAAGAAGACTAACAGCCTAGTTACTAGTTTTTGAAGGTGAAAAATAAGATAATGAAATACAAAACGTAAAGATGAATGTGATAAAGAAAGTAGATTATCACAAGGGTGACGAAGATGATCTCACACAATAACCTTTTTTCCATCTTGTTGGAAGATCTCTCCACCTACACATAGAAAAGAGGGAAAATGGTAGGGGGTCATTAGGGGCCTTCCTCAGTCAAACCCATGTTTTGGTGTTTCCACCTCCACAGACAACCAAGTACGCAACATTGTAGAAATGATGTGATAAAGAGGGAAATACAAGCAAAAACCAAAGACACCACAAAACATTGCATGCTAACTTAACCAAACAATAGAGAAGATGTATGAGGAGCTTACCACCTTCGTCCAAAGTGCTCAAGGCTAGTGGAGGAGAAAGAAGAGAGGAAATCAAGCCTCTTCTACAATAGATTTATCCTGTGCTTACTCTATTGAAGTGATGAAGTGATAGATTGTTGCTATGGAGTGTGAAATGTTGCTACAAAGCTTGTGGATGAATGCTAGAATGTTGAGAGATGCTTAAGAGATCTTGTCCAAACTTTTTTAAAATGGATGAATGAAATGAGAATATGAAGGAAGAATGAATAAAACAGCCATATTTGGGTTAGACAATCGAAGGGAGGCATTACACTTCGACTTCCAATAGGAAGTGTAACATCTCTACAGACTCCAGCTGCAGGAATCTGCCAGGGACGTAAGTGCACCATGTGGACATTTTTGCACTGTGTGGGTGTCCCCAATAGAAATGTCTCCATTGACACTCAAAATAGGCGCCAAGTGTGATGGGAACAACGGGCTTATGTGGAATTAAGCCTCCGAGTTTGGTTTTCTAAAGTGGAGAGGGGTAGAAGAAGAATTTGTGTAAGGGGTGCAAATTCACTCCTATACATTCGATTAGAGCATAAGTGGATGTTTAAGGGATGATTATTTTATTTGATCATAGAGATAGGAATGAAAATATCTACTCTAGATGAATTAGAACTATGATTTTGTTCTCATATACATAGTTTCTATTTTCATGTTTATATGGATTGTCTTGGTTATTGTTAGTTTGATGGATTTTGACTAACACTACTCGTAGTTGAATAATGATGATTTCCTTTGTGTGAGTATGAAAGTATATGATTTATGAGTTAAATTTTCATTTGTGATGGTTTATAAAGCTATACAATTTATATGTGATTTCATAGATAATTATTGTAGATAAGGGTTTTTTAGAAAAGTGATAATTGTTTTGAAGTTTTATTGTTGATATATGTTATAATTATTTATTGATACTTTGGCTATTATCATTTATTATTATATACTAACATTTATGTTTGAGTGAGCAGGTAAATTGCTAATGGAATTCAGGGATCACATAACTAGTTTCATTTGTGTTATTTTTAGTGACTATCGATCTTAATTTGTATGGATGAATTAAAATCACGTGTTTTATTCATGTTGTAATTTTTTGAATATGTTTTTTGTGTGGTTTAATGTTTTTTGATGTCATTTAATTGTGAGAAGGTTTTATTTTTATTAATCTTGTGAGTTATGTTATAGTATTTTCCTTTTGGAGATTTGTGTGGCTTTTTTGTGAATTTATTAAGTATTTTATAATGTAAAAATGACCCTAGGTGATAGGTATGGGGTACATGGGAGTTAGATGGTGGTTTGGGTAGTTGGGATAGAATTTTTTTTTCTCCCTTTCTATTTATGTTTCTTTCTTGAGTGGAGAGGGGGATTTTTACCTCTAGTTGTTCTTTTTTTTTAGTACCATTTTTGTAGAGAAATTTCTAGGAGGAGAGAGGAAAGAATGAAGAGTAGAGAAAGGAAGGGTTGGAAGGAGGAGGCTTGGAGAGTCTTCATCAACTTCTACTGATTTGGATGGTATTTTAAAGGTAGGGTCTAAACCTCTTATTATATTTTTGTACCACTTGTGCAAATGAATGTTTAGAAGGTTTACATTTTTATGTGAGATCTATGAGGAGAGAAAAGAATGAATATTTTTGTGATACTATGTCATGTTTTGTGTAAAATTTATTCATAAGTTGTAATGTTCTTGTAGGTTTGTTTTGTGTGGAGTAGACCTCATCTTACGAGAGTTAGGTTCTCCTTACGCTTGGGGTTTGATTGTTGTGACTCCTATATGGGGGTTTATATTTTAGGGCATGTGTACCATATTGTCTAAATATGGATATAAGTATCCATTTGTGTATATTATGGAGGAATAGAAATATGTGAATGGAAGGTTGTGTATAAATGTTTTTGGAAAAGTGGAAACATATGATTATGAAATGCGATATATGTATATGAGAAATAATTTTCCTCCTTAGTGATTGAGTCCCCACTCCCCCTATTAGGGAATCCAAGAGGGAATCCTTTTTGTTTTTGTGGGTTTAACGGGAATACTATAATGTGTAAACTTGTGTGGTGAAATGTATTGTGCTGTAATAATGTGAAAGAATCTACTTGTGTTAAATGTGATTTAGAAATGTTAAACATGTGTACATCTTATAAGGCTATGTCTCCATGGTTGAGTGGAGAGCCTATTTTTCTTGTTGATTTTACTTTTCAAGTCCATGTGTTGAAGTTTAAGACTACCTTGGAGTTCATCAAAATAAGGTTCATAAACAAGGTTTATGTGGGTAATTGTTGAACTTGGAAATATTCAAGAACTCATTGGATAAAATGTGTTATAGGCTTTTTAAACAGTTAACTAGAAAACACTTTACTTTGCTAGTTGTGGAAAAATATAAGAAACACATATTTTATTCACTCATTATCTTCCTTTATGGGCATAGGAGGAAATGGATTAAACATCCTTTCACAATGGATAAAGTTTAATTTAGCTGTAATTATATAAAATGGGAGAAAATAATAATGTGTATTTTGCACAAAAAATTGATGGGAATTTGGTTGATGTGGGTAAAATTTATATTACATTAGCAATAGGGTCTATGAATGGATTCATAAAAAATGTACAATAAAATTTTACTTATTTTATTTTGGATTTATTTTAAATTTTGTCTTGGAATATAGATTTAAAATTAATATTATTTGATAAAACCATTTCACTACTTAGACATTAATGAAATTTAATTTATAGTTTATCTTTGTCAATATAATGAGAATACATATTATATTATGCAAATACATACTTAATTTGTAAATATTATATATATATGAAAAATAATTTATATTAAATATAAATTTATTTTAACAATGATAAAGTTAAAAGGTTTAAAATATTCGATTGATCACTTAAATTGAGAAAAACTATATATATATATAGGAAGATTGACATGTAAGTGTAATATGTTTTTGTAAGATGGGGAAAATCAAATAGAATAGACTAAGTGACAGCCAACACTTCTAAACTATTAACCTCATCCAAACAAGAGAAAACAATGAAAGCATAAGAAAAATAAAAACATTAAATCATAATACTCCCCATGCTTGGATCTTGAATCACTTCTCTTGCTCTCCTATTTCTCCTTTTAGCAATCTTTTCCCTCAGATTTGTTGCTTCAATAGTAAGTAGAAAGTTGGAGATAATTAGTTGTTCAATAAAAAATGGAGGAGAAAGGTTGCTTTTATAGACAACCATTCGAATGGACGAACGACATTGATCTTCTAGAAAGATTCTAAGATCAACAGATAAGGATTCATGAGAGGGAGGCTACGAAATGGATGGCCAAGATCGAGTTTCTAGAAATATGCCAAGATCTATGGTTGAAAATTGATGCAACCAGAATATGCCATGCATGGAAAAGATATGACGTCGACGGCTATGATGGCTGATGGATATGACAGACATGCAGGACATACAAACTATGACATGAAATAATGAGAGGGGATCTTTGACCAAAATGTAGGGATAAATCATTTATTTTTAATTATTTATTCAAAATGGAGGAGGATGACAAGTGGCAAATAAATAATTTATTTGGAGGAAATGAAAAATGAGATTTAATTAAATTCATAAATTTAATTAAAGGAGGAGATATAAATTAAATATGGATAATTGATTTGGATCAATTATTTAAAGGAGAAGAATGACACATAAATAAATAATTTCATCAATTATTTAATTATAGAAAAATAAAAGGTCAAATAATTATTATTATCTGACTATAGGCATGTGATGAAAGATAAATAATTAAATAAATAATGATTTATTTAATTATTGAAGAAAGGAGTATTAGTGACGCAATTAATTTATTTTAATTCATCAGGATAGAGTAGATATTAGAAAGTGAATTAATTAAATAATTAAATAATTATTTAATTAAAAAAGGAATATGATCAAGAATAATTAAATAATTAAAATCATTTAATTATTAGAGGATGATGACTAAGGAAAAATGTTGCTCATAGACTTTAGGAAATTTTTTAGTGTCTACATTTTGCCCCTCTTTGACATAATGCATTTCATCGTGTTGTGTCAAAAAAAATTAATTTTGAAATATGCCCCAATGTAAAGAGAAAGGGGATGGATGACCAAGAGGGTTGTGGTATGCCCCCTCGAGAGGACATGCGGGTTCAAAGAATATGAATGTGTTGTCAAAATGGAAGATAAGATTAGATGATGAAGAATATAAGAAATTTTAGCAAGAAGGAGATGGATGTTAGGATGGAAAGAACAAGGGAGATGGGATGTTAGCGTGAAAAGGGGAAAGAAGATAGACAAGAAATGATAAGGGAACCAACTTTCATGCTTACATTTTTATATTTATCATCATTGGGCGTCAAAAATGTCAGAAATGAACCACAAACACCATGGTATGACATAGACCAAAGTGTGCAAGGTGACCATTTGGGAGAGGCAAATAGTAAAAAAGACAAGGAATGCCCCAACTCATACTAAGGACCCAATTGTCCCAGTATTTTTTCCAAGACAAACCACAAGCAACAAACAAAGAAAAGAGACCATGATCCATCATCGTCCCTCTAAATCCATTGATAGGACATCCTTGAGGAGACTAGTAACATGACCCAAAACCAATCGAAAAGATAAGAAAAATTAGACCAACAAAGTGTTTGCCAAGATATTGTTTTCCAGTGATAATGATGATTGTTTGATTCGTTGATTAGGTTGACCAAGATGACCGAGTTGATTGATAGGTTAATAAGGATTGATAAAGTGATTTGATTGATCATGCCTAGCCTTAGGAAGGACACGTCTTGATGAAGACAAGATTGATTGACCAAGTTGATGAGATGGATTGGTGTGACAAAGTTGATTGATAATGATAATGCCTGATTTCAGGAAGAACACATCCTGATTAAGGAAAAATTGATTGAAAAAGTTGACAAGATTGATTGATTGCACCTGATTTCAGGAAAGACACATCGTGATCAAGGCAAGATTGATTGAAAAAGTTAACAAGATTGATTGATTGCGCCTAATTTCAGGAAAGACACAACCTGATCAAGGCGAGATTGATTGACAAAGTTGAAAAAATTTTTATGACCAAGCGATGTGATGATATCCAACCGCAGGAAGGACACATCTTGTTTCAGGTAGAGGACACATCTAATAAAGTTGTTGACACAACACCTAATTGCAAGGACACATCTTGCTTAAGTTGAATGCCAAGGTTGAGAAAGTCTAATCCCAAAAGGGCGTATCCTGATAAAAGACAAGATATAAGACCGAATGAGACAAATGACATAATGCCCCATTCTGATATAAGACTAGTGACCCGATTGAGTTGATGATAAGATAATTGATTGATGAAAGATTTAATTTGTTTATTGTTTCTTGATGTAGTTTGAATGATGATTGTTTTCGGATCAAGCACATGACCCAACTCGATGAACCCTAAAGGACTTGACCTAGGGGGCCTTGGGGGCTCATTGATAATGGCCCTGCCTATGTAGCAATGCACATAGACCTCATAGTTGGACACGACTTGACTTTGTCTTATTCGACAAAATACTGGGTCATGATTTTATTTGGACAACCTAAAGGGACTGACCTAATGCCTTGGGGGCTCATTTAAGATGAGCCTTGCCTACATAGCAAACACATAGAGGCAACGTAGTTCGACCACTCTAACAAAACTGATTCAAACTCAGACCTAGATTTAGACTCTGTTTTTTTTTTTTTTTTTGGGAGTTTTCATTTTTTCTGATGTTTTTGGATTTTGAAATGTTTTGATTTTTGATTTTTATTTTTTCACGACATTTTATGATTTTTTATGGATTTTGAAGGTTTTAAAGGGTTGATACCATGTATTCTTTCCCATGAAGATGCAAGTCAAGGAATTGCCCCCAATCAAGTATAGGACCAATTTACTATGTGCAATGGGAAGCGGCAAATGCGATGGGTGGATATGAAAGTGAAGGATGCTAAATGTTGGTGGTCTTCAATCCATAGAAAGGATGACACTTTATTATGGATGATAACTATAAGGATCATGGAAAATGCATGTGAAAGATATCTACAATTGACCAAAAAGGCATGCACAAGGACCCAAGGATGAACATGATCTTTCCCCTAGTCAACCTGAAAACCAATTGATAGGTGATGGTGATGACGACGTTGTTTGATATGGGAAAGACACATCTCGAAACATGAGGATTGGAAAAGACATATCCCATGGATGATAATTTAACTAAAAGACCAAGGTTTGCAGCAAGGATGGGAACAAAGCCAATGAATGTTTTGGATAACATGCTAGAGTGCATAGCGATATTGTATGGATTAGGCTTGTTGCACTTGAAATGACTAACCTTAAAACTAGATGGGATTATGGAGGGAACTTGGATAAGTGGGTTAGAATCCTTAAACCAATAACAAGGGAAACCAAGTCTAGCCATAAGTATCAAAAGATAAAGCATTGATTTTGGAAAAGGATAAGAGACATGAGGATTATTGGATGGAAGAATTGGGATATGATCTCCAAGGACTATTTCACATAGGAATAATTTTGTTTTCCAAGATATGGGTTTGGATAAATTCTATGAAGGAAATGACATGTTATTTCATGGGTAATGTATGACCAAAGGATAGATAGGTCAAGAATTTTCCCAAAGCATGATTTATTTTTGTGCCCCATTTATTATCAAGATCAAGGTAGGTGGGAGAAGGGATGGAAATGATATGGATTAGATGAAAATGTTATGAAAAGGCATGGGAGATGAGACAACTTGCCCTCAAGTGTAATGGTCCACATAGATAATTTATTTTACACATGACGCCTGTTTTCCAGGTTTTCATCATGGTATATATTCAATGCGCCATAAAAATGGTTTTCACTATTGGACAAAAAATTTCTCTTTACTATTTTCTTTCTTTTTCTCTTTTTTTCTTTCTTTTTGATTTTTTTTCTTTTTTATATCGATTTGATGTTTTGTATGATTGTTGATTGTTCTGAATCCTTTGATGGTGTTGATGTGGATATCGGTGCCATGATATGCCAATAGTGACCTTGATGTTGTAGTTGTCTTGTTAGGATCATAACACTCGCATACAATTGATTGATGTCATTGTGATCCTCTTTGATACTAGGTTTGGCCTTATCAAAATATCCACATCGTGATAGAGTACCATAGGAGTCCTTATGATAAAGAGTTTCTACCAAGATGCGATGAATTTGTGAGGTACAATTTTTGGAATGATGGATGATGGTAGCCATGGAAGGATTATTTGGACGTTTGGATGTAGCAGTTTTTATTTTCCAAACTTGGGATGGTGGATGATGGAGTTTGGAATTTTGATTGGGATAGCGATAGGAACCAAAACATTTATATGCCTTTATTGATGACCATTTTGAAGGAGGTGGAAATTTACTATGTGTGCGAGTCCTCTTTTCTTGTGGCTCCATATTTTGATTGACTTTTAAATTTGGAATATTTTCTTTGCTTGATCCAATTTTCTTTGGGATCCATTTTAACTTTATTTGTCCACTTGTATTTTTGTTTGATTCAATGGCCTTTGAAATTTGATTTTGAACGTTGGATTTATAATAATTTTATTTTTGTTGGTTCCAAATGGAATATTTATTAATGTTGGAATGATGGTTTATGGTATGGATGGAAGGAGTGTTGACAAAAACCTTATGACAAGGACTACTCATGGCCCCCATTTTGATGTTTGCATCAAATAAAGTTGCCCCCAATATCAAGGAGGTAACACTAACACCATTTGATTATCTAATTGAATAATAACCAAGACCTTGATGTGTAGGATTTTCATAAAATTGTATTGGTTCTCGAATGCCTTTCTCATGTAGGCCTAGTCCTCTTCCTTGATACTGCATACTTTGACATATTTTGTTTGCGATGGGGTATTTTTTGTTTTGAAAGCAAGATGCAAACCCATCATTATGTAGCTGGAAACCATTACTCAAAATTTTCTCATCTCTAAGAAAGTCAGCTTTGACAAAAGTAGATGCTCCTAGTTGATAGGATGTTTTGGTGTTATCATTTTCATGCTTGTTTCTTGTTGATCATTTGGGATGTCGATTTGATCCATGGTAGATTTTGTATCTTCTTCTTTGAATTGATCAATGATAGCTTCTCTATGTTCTTCTTGATCCATAGTATCCTTTTTATGTTCTTGTTTGACTTGATCAATAGTAGTTGCTTTATGTTCTTCTTTGATGTTATCCATATCATTCATTTGACTATCTATGTGTCCAAAGGAGGCAAGTGCCTCATTTTTGGAAATGAAGGTGTTTTGAGTTTGGATAGGAGCATCTTCAAATGTTTGGTCATGGATGGTATAAAGGTTGATGAGAGGATCAAATTGGATTTCTTGTTCAATGGTAGGATCTTGGTCAAAAATAGGTGTATCTTGGACAACATGCTTGTGAATAGACTCTTGGGCAAGGATAGGTGTATTTTGGGTGCCATTATTATCTAGAAGGACTTCTTGGATGGACTTAATGATGGGGTCATGGGATGAACTACTTTGATCTTGACATAAAGGTGAAGCTATGATATCATGATTTGGACTTTTATTTTGACATGTATCCGAAAGTGTAGGCAATGTGATGTGGTTTTGGAGACCCCGACCAAATGTATTTTCATGACCAAATGTAGCTTGGGATGGAGTGGATGGAAATGAGCTAGTGGATTATGGACTAGGATAAGATGTGGAGGATTGGAATGGACTAGTGGATGATGGATTATGATAGGATGTGGAGGATTGGAATGGACTAGTGGAAGTTTGGTTTCCCTTGTCAAAGTTAGAATAGGGATGACTAATGGACATTTATTGTGGATCAATGGCATGGATTGTGCTAAGTGACTCTTGATAGTGAGGGTAGATGGATGGAGGACTAGAGCTTATGGATTGTTGGTAAGAAGGGTATGTGAGTGGTTGATATTGACGATTGAGGATTGATTGGTATTGAACTTGACTATGAAGAAGATCAAGGTAGAGTGAAGACATGATCATGAATTTGGATTAGGATGGATAAGGAAAAATTAGTGAGGACCATATGAAAATTGTGACCTTTGGATGACAATGCAAGGTTCCAATACAAAATGGATATGAAACTATGCTATTTTTTTGTGATTTTCAAGGATATAAGGATTCAAAGTGCCAATGTACCTAAGACCAAGATTAAGGAATGATGGAATGATAATGACCCTATTACCAAGGATATGATATGCAAGGATGAACCTATGGGTAAATGAAAACTAAAGATGTCACTAATGGAAGATTTGAGCAATTTTCTTTCTAGTTTTCGACAGAGGTTGTTTGATATCAAATTGGACAAGTTTGGTCTTGGGTTTTAGATTGCAAAATTTGGAATTGTTTCAAATTGAATGTGTGTGTTTCCAGATTTTTGTAATGGTGTTTTTTCGTTTGAATGTTTGAGAAAACACTTGGAAAACACAATATTTTGTCCTTGATCAAGCACAATCCTAGGTTAGGCAAAGACAATATTCACTAGATTCCACATGAGTTTCCCCAACTACACTTATTCTTAGCATGTTAATCCAGAAGCTTGGTCGCACGAGCTCCCCCTTACATTGCAGTCACTTCTCAGGCCAACCAAACTTCCGACCCCCATAAAAATCCCATGGTAGGTTGATCATCTCTACTAAGAACTATGAGAATGTGGATGCCTTCACAATGACTGTTGCTGCGCTAGCAAATAGAAGGATTTTGAAAAATACACAAAGGTTTCTAGTTCGAGACCCCCGTTTGAGTGGCCATACATGGGGCATAAGATTAAGCTCCGTTTAGGAGGCACTCCAACCTGAAGAGGTTACGCTCAACAAGGTTTTGGGGAGTATTACTTGGTCCGTATGACATATCTACACTCGTAATCCTAGGCTTTCCCTTAGGATTCACATTTATATACCGGTCGGGGGTAGCTTGGCCAAAGAGCTTCGTTGCTGGTCTGAGTCACCTTGGGGTGAGTAATTTTTCCCACCAAGGAAGGTCCAAGTTCTAGAGGCAATAATCATTTTTCTTACACCCAAGATCGCATGAATGTGCAAGGGGGAGAGGATACTTCAATTATTGCATCAAAGGGTGACACAGAATTGAAAACACTTGTAAATTTTAATTACCAAATGATAATGTGAGGAGGACACACAAGACACTTTGTTTATTTTAAAAGTTTAACTTGATGTGAAACAAACTAAATTTATTTTAAGCCAATGACATGAAATGCATGTTCTCTTTAACCAATGAGTGTGCATGCAAATTATGTTCAGTTTAATCCCATGACATGAAAGACATGTTCATTTTAACCAATGAGTGAATGCAATTTGTGTTCATTTTAAGCCTATGACATGAAATCTTTGTTCATTTTAACTAATGAGTAAATACACTTTGTGTTCATTTTAAGCTCATGACATGAAATGCATGTTCATTTTAACTAATGAGTGTGCATGCAATTTGTTTAAATTGTTGAAAGCAAACAAAATTGGTTATGCCTAAAGAAATGAAAAACTCAATTTTTGTTTCTAAAGAAATAGTTTTTAGACTCCCTCCAAGCTGTGTCACATGCTAAAAACAAGAGATTAGTAACTCAAAAGAAAAAAAAATTTAATGATAGCAGCAAATTAGAACAATCATAACTTTCTCAAAATTTTATGAAATTTTAAATTGTTTGAATCTATGGAAAGCTAAAACTCAAACCTTCAAAACCCATTTATTATTTTTCCATGATTCTATATGAAAAAATGTTATAGGCAAAAGAAAACGCAGGTTTTAATAGCTAAACTAAAAAAATAGCAAATACTAAAACAATCATAACTTTCTCAAATCTTAATGAAATTTTAAACCGTTTGAATTTTCAGAAAGCTGAAAACGAGGGCTACAAAATTCAGATGATCATTTTTAAAGACTTTATGCACCCATTTTTTTGTGTTCAAAAGAATATGATGGGATTTTGCATGAATTCTTGACTACAACCTGCAAAACAACAAAAATAAACAATAAAACAAACAAAATTTTCTACAAAATTGTAAGATTCACGTTGGGTTCACTAATGTAAGATGGGGAAAATCAAATAGAATAGACTAAGTGACAGCCAACACTTCTAAACTATTAACCTCATCCAAACAAGAGAAAACAATGAAAGCATAAGAAAAATAAAAACATTAAATCATAATATTGCTCATGTTTGAATCTTGAATCACTTCTCTTGCTCTCCTATTTCTTTTTTTTGCAATCTTTTCCCTTAGATTTGTTGTTTCACATGTGCAAATACCTGCAAAATAGTAAGTAGAAAGTTGGAGATAATTAGTTGTTCAATAAAAAATGGAGGAGAAAGGTTGTTTTTATAGACAACCATTCGAATGGATGAACGAGATTGATCTTCTAGAAAGATTTGAAGATCAACAGATGAGGATTCATGAGAGGGAGGTCATGAAATGGATGGCCAAGATCGAGTTTCTAGAAAGATGTCAAGATCTACGGTTGAAAAGTGATGCAACCAGAATATGCCATGCATGGAAAAGATATGACGTCGATGGTTGTGACGCCTGATGGATATGACAGACATGCAGGACATACATACTATGACATGAAATAATGACAGGGGATCTTTGACCAAAATGGAGGGATAAATCATTTATTTTTAATTATTTATTCGAAAATGGAGGAGGATGACAAGTGGCAAATAAATAATTTATTTGGAGGAAATGAAAAATGAGATTTAATTAAATTCATAAATTTAATTGAGGAGATATAAATTAAATATGGATAATTGATTTGGATCAATTATTTAAAGGAGAAGAATGACACATAAATAAATAATTTCGTCAATTATTTAATTATAGAAGAATAAAAGGTCAAATAATAATTATTATCTTGACTATAGACATGTGATGAAAGATAAATAATTAAATAAATAATGATTTATTTAATTATTGAAGAAAGGGGTATTAGTGACGCAATTAATTTATTTTAATTGATCAGGATTGAATAGAGATTAGAAAGTGAATTAATTAAATAATTATTTTAATTACTAAAGGAATATGATCAGGAATAATTAAATAATTAAAATTATTTAATTATTAGAGGATGATGACTAAGGAAAAATGTTGCTCGTAGACTTTAGGAATTTTTTTAGTGTCTACAGTTTTAAAATTATTTATTTATAGATTGCACATTCTAAGTGCCACATAATTGTAAACGATGAAAAGTTTCATGCTAAAACATCACAATCTAAATTGTCCCATATGGTAAAATTTTGTGTAACCTAGATATTCAAGGAAACGATATTATGAGGGTATGAGCCTATCCAATCGAACTGCAACGACCAAAGTGGGTCTTAGTTTTCATTTTCAAATTGTTTATTTTTTGTTCAAGGAGACGAGTTGAAGCTATGTCATTTCCATCCAATGAATCAATGGTGTCCTCAATGTCCTCAATAATTTTTATCTTTAGATTCTCTTTTCTTACTTTTTATCTCATCTGATACACTTTATTTACAAGTTCTTTATGTGTTGCAATGTTTCTTTCAAATTATTCATCTTGTAAACTGAATCATTTTACATTAGTTAACATTATTTCTATCTCATTTTTCTAAGTAGACTACCATGTTCCTCATCTATTACAAGCTCACACTTTGATCACATCTTCTTATACTCAGTTGATACTTATAATATTCTCGTATTAACCATGAAAAATAAAAATCCAATAGTTTCTTTTGCCCTCTGAGCAGGTGGAGTCCCACATAAGAAGAGCTCCCATAAAAAATATTTTCCTAGATACTAGGCCTCTCTCCTTGATAAACTTATATTTTATTGTCATCTCTAGTGCCAAAGACTACCTTATTTTTTAATAGAATATGCAGATTTCTTGGAACAATTATTGATTTAATTGTGCAACAAGAAAAAAAAAGCCATAGCAACAATATAGATTACAAAAATAGAGACAAGAAAATTGAATTTTTTTAACATGGTTCACCGTTAAATGGCTACATCCACAATGGAGAGTAGATCACATAGTTTTATTGATTAATGTAGTGTAGGAAAATGCATACGATTGCATTTTCACACTTGTTTGAGCCCACATTGCTTTATTTATCCCTATTTATGTCTTAATTGGTCCTATTTTGCACCCACAAGCCTAATAAATTATATCTTTTTATGGATAATCCTAGAAAACATCAAAGGATAAATGATAATTTAATGATTTTGGCTATGTTTCCTTGATTTTTGGATTGGGACTAAAATGCCACCTAGGGTATCTTTATCCTCCAAAGGTCTTGGGACCCTGATTTTTAAGACACCTTAAAAGTCCCCTTTTTGGAGTCTGTGCCTTGAGTTTCAAGCCTCATGACTAAGATGCCACCTAGGGCGTCTTAGTCCCCCTCAAGTTATTTTCAGGATTTAATTTCAAATCTTGGTGAGATTTAGCCTCCTTTAATTAATGAATTCACCTATTACCTTTGTGTGGTGTAATTTTGGGATATTAAGCATGGATAAGTATAAATACAAGGTTCTTTCATTCATTTTCATCCCAACAACTTGAGTATTCATGCATTATAGCAAGTTTGTGATCAAGAGAGCATTCAACAACATTCCATCAAGCATTTGGAGCCATCATCAATATTCAAGCATCATGTCAAAGATATTCTTACATCATTTGTGTTTTTGAGCTAGCATTTGTGATGTAGGGTTTTGATTCAAGCAAGAAATTCAAGTCAAGATCTATTTATCATTCATTCAATTCAAGATCTACATTCAATCTAGCCACTTCACACAAGTTTTATAACAAGCATTTGGTGAGTTACGACATAACACTTTGTTCATTCATCATTTCCCTCCATTATTTCATTTGATTACAAGGTTTAATTACCAATAAGGGGTTTGACCAAGGTAAATCTCCATTTACTAAAAATCAACAAGTTTTTCCTCCCTTGTGTTTGTATTTGTAGATTTAGGTTGAAGATCATTTGAAGTGAAAATTTGTAAAGTTGTATTTCAAAGTTGTCATATTCATGGAATGCCATGTATAGGCTAGATCTATAAGTTTCAGGACCTGAGATCTGAGAAGAAGAAGTTTCAGACATCAAGCCTTAGGATCACATTTGAAAATTGCAAAAATTCAAATCAGGACTAAGAATATAGTAAGGGCAGTTTAGTCGTCCTGGAGGTATTTTTTTAGAGATTCCTTTAGATCTGATTCTGACATCTGAATATTTTGTGTTTGTCCCAAAAAATTGTAGCGGGAATAAGAATATATTAAGAGTGTCTTAGTCCTCCCTAGCATATTTTGACAACATTTTTCATTTCTAGAATCCTTATCACATGTCCAGAATTCCCATGTACATACATCCTAATTTGTTGTTATTTAATTTTGTCATTTGCACTCATTATTTGTCTTGCATTACTAGATTTTGTGAGTTGAATATCAAGTTGTCTTTTCCAATATTTCACTTGGTGGTTAACCCTTCAAAGCCTAAGGAATATTCCTAGGTCTCCCTTGTTGAGAATTCACTCACCTTTGTGTTGATAGTCAATCCAATTTGGATCCTAGGTTTCCTTGAATTAACCATCCCCCACTAAAGGAAAAAAATATTGGATTAGGGACCCCTTTCTTGTATTGTGAGTCCCTTTTCCACCCCATTTTTTTAATGGTTCATTTTGGTGAACCTAACATTTTGGACATTTATTTTCTGATTTGGAGTTCACTAAGGCCCTAGATCTAGGTTGTATTCATTCTTGCATTGCATCTTGCATTAGTAAAAGTGCATCTAGGGTTTCTCAAATTTGCATTAGTGAAAGTGCATATAGGATGCATTTTTTCTTTCTTGCATCATCTCATCTAATTGAAAACTAAAAAAATCCATTATCAATCATCCTAATTGCATTTAGAAACATTGTTATTGCATTCAAAATCGAAAACACTTGCATTCAACTTTACATTCAATTACTTGTCATTGGTCACTTTTTCTTGCATTCATTTGCACAATTTTCTATTTCTAAACATCAGTTCCCTAAGTAGAAAAACTAAGAACACTGTTATCAACTCAAATCTTGGTGTTTTTTTGAAAAAAAACCTTTACTAGGACTAAAATTCCCTTACTGGCATCTTAGTCCCTTTGTGGGTTTTTGACTTAGAACCTTGTCTGAGTTGTTTTCTTTTTGTTCTCATTTTTGGAACCTCAAAATTTCATCAATAGGACAAAGACATACTTGCTAGCATCTTAGTCCCTGTGGATTTTGAAGTTACAACTTTTAGGGTCTAAATATGTTGTTTTGTGCTTTTTTTTTGCTGCTTTTAGTTTTTTGTTACAATTTGTAGATTACTGTTATTTCAATTTATTTCATTTAAAGTGTAACCATAAGCATAGGATAATGTGTTCATTACACTTCCTTTGGTTAATCCCTTGCATGAGTTGTACTACTTGGTGTCTTGCTAATACTATGGTGAGACAAAGTGTCAGACTTATGGTATCCCATGATAAAACATTCACTGTGGATCTTGGGTTATCTAGTTCTCTTACTTCTAATGCTGGTACTAGTTCACTAGGTATGGACTATACCTTTGATAACTCTTTTTCTATGCTTAATTTACCTACAAGTGCCATGCCAAGTTTATAAACAATGGTTGATCATATCCCTTGGTGTAGGGTCACCAAGACCTCACTAGAAACTCTTTATGTCATTTTTGGTTTTGGGGCTATTGGTGTGTGTTGGTGTTTAATAAAGTCATTTATGGATATTTAGGATCATGTAATCTATTTTTGATGTGTTTATTGGGTCGTTGGTTTTAAAATGGGAAAAGTTGCTAATATTGTTAAAAGTTGCTAAAAATTGTCATGCAACTTTAGCAAGGTGGAACAAATCAAGAAAATGATTACATTAAAGCAATAAATTATTAGAAACTATTGGGATTTATTTTAAATGCATAAATATACCTTCAAAATTTGAATGGTGGATTGAAGAATTGATATTGAAGTTTTTGAGTTAATGAAGCAAGCTTTTTTCTGAGTTTTTCTAATGTTCCAATCTATTATTCTTTATTGTACATCATGTATAGCCAATTTAATTATCTAAAACTTGTTTTAATGTATGTTCATGTGAATCCTATTCCTTTTTGTTTTTGTGGCATTCATTTTCATTGATTTTTGTGTAAGATATGTCCATTTTGGTGAAAGTTGCCCTAATCTAACAATGTTTTCCAGAATTTGCAGTTTGAAAACATGCTATTACGGACATGTATGGTATAGTATGGTCCTATAACCAATTTTAAAAGTTGAGAACATGAATATAGTTTCATGTTCAATTGGTTTGGTCATTTTTTGTTATGATTTGCAAAAGTTGTTGCTATTTTGATGAAAACAGTCCCAAACCCTGCCTAGGGTTTGTAGTCATCAAAAAAATGCCATAACTTTCTTTTGCACCATTAGATCTTGTTGAAAGTTGGAGGGAAATACTATAATAACATTATATTCAATTCCACTGAAGTGATTTTCTTCATTATTTATTTTTTGAAAGCTATTAATGACTGTTCCTTTCATTTCATAGTGAGGCAACCTGTGGGTTTAGTTGTGTAAGGTTCTAAGAAAGTATGCATTGTATTGATATGAATAAATGGGTGATTTTTTTCACATCATCAAATGAATTGTACAAGGGGTTTGGATAGTCCAAGAATCCATTTTTTTTTTTGGAAAATTACCATCAAATTCATTGAGCCAATTCACTAAGAAGAACTAGGCATGGCCCTGGATTGAAATTATGTTTGTATTGAGTCAAAATTTGTTGTAAAATATCCTCTTCCTCCATCATTTTGGTATCAGAGCTAGAATACCCTGAGAGTGCAAGGTGTGCACCAGGACAAGAGAGTTGTGAGAGAAATTTTGTTACAACAATGAAAGAGATCTGGTGACTTGTATCCTCCAGTAGTGATGAAACTGGGTAGAAGGTGTGCATATTTCTTCCACTGAGAGGAAGTGGGTAGAAGAGGTCTTGGAGAGTGCATCTTCTAGAATCTTGTTGAGTAGAGGATAGTTGTTTGTGTGAAGGTTTTGGGATACCAAAATAATGGAAGTGTTGATGAGAACAATCCATGAAGACCTAAAGAGTAAGAAGCTATCAAGCAAGCAACAAGATATGAGAAGAGAAAGGAGTGAGATGAAGAAGAAAGAGGAGAAGGTAAAATAAATAAATATTCAGCAAGAGATAACAATGATGAGACAAGATCTAGAACAAATGCAAAAAACATTTGAAGAAAGAATACGAAGTATAGTAACAAGTGTGTGGAGTTGGAACATCACCATTCACAAAATTGTCAAGTGGTAAATAAAGGAAATTGTGGAAGAAGAAAGAGGTAGAAATTGAGAAGGAAAGTAAAAAAAGTAATCAAGATGATGGAAGAGCCAAATCCATCCAAGGAAGAGGAAAAAGATTAAGAAAATGAATTGATTGAGAATCAAAATTTTGTTTCTAACAATATTAGTGAGTATGTGTTTACAGGTGCAATAGATGAAGATGAAGATGGAAAAGAGTATAAAGAAAAGGGAGAAGTGAATGCAATGTATGAAGATTTTTATGCAAATGTAGCACAATATGGTGAAGAAGATGTTGCAAAAACAACAGAGGTACTAGTTGTATTTTCTAATTCTATGGATGATGAATATGCTGAAAAATTGTATTCAAATGGTGAAGATGAAGACATGGACAATGGTAATGCGACATATGAAAAAGAACTAGAGTTTTGGAACCTTGAAGCTGAGAAAATGCTAAGTAAGAGATGGTGCAATAAGAAGAAGAAAGATCTAGGGAAAGTAAGGAATGGACAACATACAACAGGGTGTAAGGAGCATCAACTTTTGGAAATGAATTCCCAGTTGAATGAAAAGTGGCAGAAGAATTGGAAGACCAAGAAGAAAAGAATACCTGCACTCAAGTGGAATTGGGTTTTTTCTTCCCCTTGGGTGTATGGTGCAGGGTAATCAGAACCTCATAAGCAAGTATTTATGTCATTTTTTGTTTTTGGGCTATTGGTGGGTGTTGTTGTTTAATAAAATCATTTATGGATATTTAGGATCATGTAATCCATTTTTTATGTGTTTATTAGGTCGTTGTTTTTAAAATGGGAAAGTTTCTAATATTGTCAAAAGTTGCTAAAAGTTGTCATGCGACTTTAGCAAGGTGGAAAAAATAAAGAAACTGGTTATATGCAAGAAAGAAATGGTTAGAAACCATTGGTATTTTTAAATGCATAAATATACCTTCAAAAGTTGAATGGTGGATTGGAGAATTGATATTGAAGTTTTTGAGTTAATGAAGCAAGATTTTTTTATAGTTTTTCTAGCATTCCAATCTATTATTTTTTATTTTGTGACATGTAAAACCCATTTAATGATCTGAAACTAGTTGGAATTCATGGGAATGTGAATCATCTTCCTTTTGGTTTTTATGGCATTGAATTTCATTGATTTTTGTGTAATATATGACCATTTTGGTGAAGACTGCCCTAATCTAACAATGTTTTCCAGAATTTTCAATCCAAAAATGTGTTAGTACAGCCATGCATGGTACATTAAGAACCTAAAATAAATTCTAAAATTTGAGGGCATGTGTCTAGTTTCATTTTCAACTGGTTTGGTCAATTTTTGTTATTTGCAAAATTTATTGCCATTTTGGTGAAAACAAACCTAAACCTTGCCTAGGGTTTGCAGTCATCAAAAAAACACCATACCTTTATTTTCCATTGTTGGATATTGATGAAAATTGGAGGGAAAGTATGTAATTAGGTTCTAATAAAGTATGAATCATATTGATATGAATAAATTGGTGATTTTTTGCACACCATCAAATGCATTGTAAAAGGGGTTTGGATAGTCCAAGAATCCATGTTTTTTTTTGGTGAATGCTCATCAAATTCATTGAGAAAGTTCACTAAGAAGAACTAGGAATGGCCCTTGATTGAAATTATGTTTGTATTGAGTTAAAATTTATTGTAAAGGATCCTTCTTCTGCATCATCCCTCAAAAAACATAATCAAAATGCATGAAGACCTATCCCATTTACAAGATAGCGTGAGTATTGAAAAAATTTCCAACACTATTATACCCGCCATAGATAGTATTCATCACATGATGGAAAGTGATGAAGGACTGGAATTTTTGCGTAATATAGCTCAACTATTTGGAAAAAATCTTCCTTCCACCACCAATGGTGTTCAAACTTTGAACAATGTGCAAAACCAAGGTGGAATTCAAATTCCTCCCCCTTCAACCATAACCTTCATTCCCACCTATAAAAATCCTCAAGTGACCACAATGATGCAACCAACTAGTAATGTCTTTCCTACCTCAAACATTTCCACTAGTTCTCCTTATACCTATGTGGCATCTAACCTTATATGTCCTCCCATAAGCTATCCATTCACTTTTCCTTCCAACACATACACACCACCACCATATTCACCTCCATCTCAAACCAAAAACAACGTCCCTATCACTAGCCACCTTTTACAAAACCTTTCATCCCTTCAATGTCAAGTTTCCACCATAAATCAAAATCAACATGGTCCACCTTCATACTATGTCAAAAGAAACCCACTATCTTTGGAGATATTGAGAACTTTTGTGCCACAAGGTATAGAGATCCCTAGATTTGAGAAATAGGAGGAAAGTGAGATCCTACTAATCATGTTAATGCCTTTACTGCCTTGTGTAGTGACTTTATCCTTGAGGACAAACTTTTGGCTAAATTTTTTCCCTGATCCTTGAAAGACATTGCCTTAGATTGGTTTTCTACATTATCGAATAACTCAATTTGTTTATTTAATGAACTTGTTGAAGCCTTTATTAACCATTTCCAAGTGTATATGGTTCTTGAAATGATATTAGCTAATTTGATGAGATGTAAACAAAATGAGGGTGAAAAAGTCACTGATTTTATTTCCCGTTACCAATCACTTACTTCCCAAATTAGTGTGAAGATTCTTAATCCTCAGCTTTAAAATATGTTCATAGAAAATTTACAAAGTAAGATACAAGACAAGCTTACCATGATGAAATTCCCTTCCTTCATGCACTTGTGACTTACCCTTCGAGATTATCATAATTTCGTAGGTAGTCATGAAGCAAAAACCACCTACACCCATCTTGAAAAGTCCAAATATTCAAACCAAAACACTTACCAGCCATTCAAAATACAAAATAAAAGTTTCCTTCAACTAAATTCTACCTCCCAACCTACCCAATAGGTTGATGCCCAAGTAGCTGCTATAAAGAAGAGTAATATGTATATCTTTGGGGATCCACAAAGATAATTTACTCCCATAACTGACACACTTCAAAATATAATGAATCAGATAATAAACAAGAACATGCTTACTTTACCTCCTTTTTGACCTCTTGACCCTAACAAGCCATTACCTCTGAGCTTTAGACACAATGCCTATTTTTCTTATCACTAACAAAAAGTACATGATATAGAACATTGCAAGCATCTTAAACATCTTGTGCAAGACCTTATTGATTCTAATCATATTCAAATTGGAGGTGTGAATGACAAAGGTAATAAATATGTAGCTTCTCCTAACCAAAACTTGAAAATATTTACCAATCCCATGCCTAACCATAATATTTCATTCATTAAGGCTAGTGAAACTAAGCCTCATATGATGAGCATTGACACAAATGATGATAACATGAAAAATAACGAACAAAATCCTATGGATGATGATGATAAAAATACTATGGATAGTAATGAACAAAGTCCTATTAGTACAATGATAGGATTAATTGAAATCGAGCCTCATAAATAACAAACCATAATTCCCATTGATATTAATTTCTCTTCAAAAGTAACAATAAAAAATGCACCTGATGGTCCTCTTTACATAGCTGACAAAATCAATGATAGGCCCACTCCTAGGATTTTAATTGATCCCATGTATGGAGAGAATGTGATCATATAGGAACTCTTATATGTGTATGAACTCACTCAAGATAGATATGATAAATTGAAAGCATGGATTAAAATACATGATGGTTTTTCTTTTGTTACAATGGGCTCGATCACACTCCCTTTACAACTAGGACCGAAGAAATTAAATGTAGCATTCTCTATCATCTCTAATTCAGATCAATTTCATGTGAAGTTAGGCTATAAATTACTTCACTCCATGAATGTGGTCCTATCTATTGTCCATAAGTGCTTAAGGTTTCTAGTCAACAATAAAATATTCATTGTGAACCATAGTGGCTCTAGGAATCCGACTTCCCATGCAAATTTTTCCTTAGACTATTTTCGGCCTGAGCCCATGGAACCTATAAGACCCCATGATGACTTCCTTTTCCTACCCTACCAAAATTTTAAAGAAAAATGCATAGCCAAGTTATCCCTAGAATATTTTCCTCCACCTATGATTGAGCCTCCACCCCTTGAAGAAAACAATATTGATCTTAAAGCCATTATGACTAACCAAGATCCATCCATAAAAATCCCTTGCCTATTTCCTACAAAAGGCCAAGAGAGATCCAAACAAATCCTAATCGACCTCCTAAGAAAATTTATAAAGCCAAAGAGAAAGTGTTTGAACAAACTTCCATGGTTTCATCCATTCTTCCCTCACAAGAAGAAAAGGAACCTATAGTTGGAAAGCCCACTCCTACACAAATGCAACTTGAAAATTGTAATAAAAGAAATAAATTTTTTAGAGAGCATTGGTGTAGACATCATGTTATTTCTCAAAAGATGAATGAAGAGAACAACATAAAAAATTAATATCCGAATTTGATAGAAGCAATAAATGACGAACCTCCTCCATTACTAGAACCAACAGATCCTATGTCTCCAACACAACAAGGACCAAAAATTTCTATGGATATTATCATTCATCCTCCTGTTGTGGTTAACTTGGAAGACGATGAAGAAACTACTAATCCTACTAAGGAAGTGCATAATGAGTTGAATTTATTATCTTCCTCTTCTATGAGCTTAGACGATAACATCTGTTATGATCCTCCTAAACCGAGTGATTCACCATGTGTTGAACCTAGCGATTCTCCTAGTAATACATTGTTGAAATGCAAATGATAATTGAGAGGGGAGGTGAGTTAGTTGTATCAAATTACTTTCACTTGTGACCTTAATCAATTCCTCATTCACTTTAATTTGTTTTTAAGTATAAACATGAAATGCATATAATAGAAAGAAAATACTAGAGACACCAAATTTACTTGGAAAACCCAATGAGGGAAAAAACACGATGAGGCTTAACTCACAATATAAAAAAATGCAAAAATCGGATACAAAGGCTCACTGGCAAAGGGCCCACTACCCAAAAAGGACTCACTGTCTAGATGCAAAGGCTCACTTCCTACAGATAAGACTCATTATCCAGAAGGAGGCTCACTGCCTACAGATAAAGAAAGATAATAGAAAATCCACCACTACAGGTTTCACACATTCACAACTTTAATCAAAGAATCACAAATACCATCAACTCACTACTTTTAGGAATCTAACACATTGAAGTACTACTACCTTGATTCACACTTTCACACAATCCGCTCTTTGAACTTGTTTCACACACTTGTTTGCTTTTGATTCACAACATCTTGACTTTCATTTATACCATCTTCAACCTTATAAAATTTATCCAAGGTCGGCTACACATCCTTTATTTTACAAATTTAAATTATTTTGGTGACTCAATAGTCCTATGGTGGATAAGAATGAGAGGGTACCAAATACATACTTAATTAGGACCCACAAAATATCTTGGATCAATCACGTGCTTCCTTAATCGATGCTTATTCTTCGTGTAATGTGTAGACACTAGATCGGCCAACCTAATGAAAACACCAATGAAATTTGAAGTACGTGCATCCACAACAAGATGATGACATGTGGATCACACAACACACTTCACTAGATATAGGAACACATCTTAGAAACCTTTAGGTACATCTGTAACAACTGCAACAATCTTCATACACAAAACACTCTTCAACAGTCCAACTGGATTGTGCAAACACCCACAGTAGCTTTGGAACAAGTCTTCCAGAGCACCAAACCATGAGTGTGTTTTCTAGAAAATAGATAACACCATTATCAACCTTCTTCTAGATCTGCATGATTTGAGATAAACCACCAGAGGACTATAGAGTAGAGACATCTCTCCCAATCCAGAAACAAATAGTTCTGCCAAACTGGTTCACACACCGATGAACACAACTTCCATTCTCCATCAACCCAAAAGCTACAACTTAGGATATATTATCCATTGAAGCCCATAAACAATACTACAAATCCACACAGGCATAGGATCAACACAAAAGAAATGTAGAGCACATTACTTGAGCACATTAAAAACACACACACAACTTTATCTTCAATGTTTATTATTTTCTCAAAAGCACTTGATGTCAGCACACCTGCAACATCATAAAGATAGCTCCATTTACTCTCAACATCTCCAAAATATCTCAACTACACATGTACCACCTGCAATCACTCTGAATTGTGTTAACATCAATGACAACATTAATGAAAACACCAAACACATTCATACTTGCAAAATATCCCCCTTTGTCAGTGATGGCAACACATGATGTGAAAAACCATCAAAGACAACATACACACTCTTCTGCTTCTTCTTTCCTTTCTTTTTCAGATTAGACAACCTACACAATGTTTTTGCTCTCTCTTCTCCTTGCAAGATTTTCTCCCTTTAAGTTTTTTTCACATGACTCTCTCTCCCCCTTTGACATCAATGACAAAGGAAATTTTAGCATGAAACTTCTGCCATATAAAGCTATGATCACTCCCCCTTAGGATTCCACCCACATCTCATATTGTAGAAATGATACTCTCTACTCCCCCTGAGGAGTAGACCTAATTCATCAGTCCAACCAAATGAACAATATGTAAATACACTCGACCAATGCACCTCCATGTGCACCTAGTTCAAAGAAGAAGGGGCAATAACCTCTAAATTCTCCCTGAGATACTCAAACTTATCCTTTGGAAGATCCTTAGTAAATATATTTGCAATCAAATCCTTAGTAGACACATATTCAAGCCTAAATTCATTTTCTAGGTATGTGCAGGATCATGATGGGCCAAAAAGTGGCGATATGTAAGTGATATGATGGCCCATGTGGCTGGCGACTTTTTTTTTACCCAGAATTGATGAAACAAAAAGGGTTTTTAAAGGAGATTCTCACCTTTCCACCAATATAAATTATGCTTTACTTTGAATTTAATAAATAATTATTATTCATTTTTTATTTGAATTATGATTATAGTCTTTGATTGATAGGCTGATTGAAAAATATCTATAGCTTTCAAACGGTATCACATTTTTGAATCTGAAACATGCTTCACATACTATAGAATTAAAAAAAATGAATTTCATGAAGTTTTGACCAAGTTAAGGTGGTCAGACATACGAGTTTTTATATTTTTTAAAAGTACTAAAAAATTCATAATTAATTATTTACTTGGAAAAAATTACAAAAAAATAGCATCACATTTGGAAATGAGTCCTCTACTTATATCTAAAATCTTATAAAAAAATATTATCATTTTATTGTGGTTAGGGTGGTCAAACAAACACCTACTTCTTATTTTTTCCCTTAAATTTAAGTACTACTACATTGAAATTTCAAAATTTCACCAAATAGATTTTTTTTTTAGATAAACCTAGTAGTTTAGAAACTACATTCAATTTGCTATAGATTCTATCCTTGCATATTTTTGGAACAATATAGATAACTTATTCAAATTTTTACGTCAAGTTGCCTAACTCTGATTTTCTAAATTTTCATCGCCACTTAAGGGCATGTTTTTTCCATGATGATCCTACACATACCCTTCCAATACCTTCTCCCTCAAGAAATAATATTTGATAGATATATGTTTTCTCCTAGAATGCATTAC
The DNA here is from genome assembly GCA_007115665.2 of Sequoiadendron giganteum. Lineage (NCBI taxonomy): Eukaryota > Viridiplantae > Streptophyta > Pinopsida > Cupressales > Cupressaceae > Sequoiadendron > Sequoiadendron giganteum. The sequence goes on along the minus strand of CM021110.1, from coordinate 229,324,882 downwards.
GAGATTCTTTGAAATGTTTATTGCACTTGTTTTATCACAAAAGATAGGGATAGGATCATCACACATCACACCTATATCCTTCAATGTTTGTTTCATCCAAATTACTTGTGTACAACAAGATGCAACAACAATATACTCAACTTCTATAGTGGACAAAGAAACTGAATCATATTTATTGCTTAACCATGAAGCCAATCTTCCTCCAAGAAAGAATGCACCACTAATTGTACTCTTTCGATCATCTATACAACCAACCCAATTTGCATCAGTGTAGGCATTCAAAGTGAAATTAGTATCCTTAGCATACCATAGACCATAATCTAGAGTTCCCTTTAGATATATGAATATCCTCTTCATAGCTGTAACATGCCTTTCCTTAGGTTCTACTTAAAATATGACAACCAAACATACTGCATGCATGATATCTGGTCTAGTAGCAGTAAGATATAATATTCCGCCAATCATAGATCTATACATGATCTAATAAAATTTAGGAGAATCATCATTCTTACTCAGTTTGCATCCAGTCACCATAGGGGTACAGACCGGTTTGGAATCATCCATTCTAAACATCTTCAACAATTATTTAACATACTTAGATTGTGAAATGAATATGCCCTTATCATTTTAATTCACTTGGAGTCCAAGAAATAAATTCAACTCACCAATCATAGACATCTCAAACTCTTTTTGCATCTCCTCTGCAAATTTATTACACATACCTTCATTTCCTCCAAAAATAATATCATCAAAATACACAACCACTATCAACATTTTGTTTCTTTCAACTTTGAAATAGAGATTGTTGTTTGTGAAGCCTTTTCTAAACCCTTGTTGTGTCAAATATTTGTCCAACCTTGCATACCATGCTTTAGGAGCCTGTTTAAGTCCATATAGTGCCTTTTTAAACTTGCAAACCATGTCTGGCTTATTTGATAACCGGAATCCTTTTGGTTGTTCCATGTACACCTCTTCTTCCAATTCTCCAGTTAGGAATGCATACTTAACATCCATTTGGTACACTTTGAAATCTTTATGAGCATAAAATGCCAAAAAAATCCAAATGGCCTCCATTCTTGCCACTAAGGCAAATATCTCTTCAAAGTCAATTCCTTCAACTTGTGAATAACCTTTGCATACAAGTCTTAATTTATTTCTTACTAATTCACCATCTTCATTCAACTTATTCTTGAACACCCATTTCATACCAATTAAATTCTTGTTTACTGGTCTAGGAACTAGTTCCCATGTCCAATTCTTCTCTATCTACTGAAATTCTTCTTTCATTGCTCTAACTCGATTCTCATCTTTGCATGCTTCACTCACTGTTTTAGGTTTTATCTTAAAAATTAAACACAAATTTACCTCAGTTGCTACCACTTTACTTCTTGTCTTTACACCTTCACTTTTATCTCCAATTATTTGTTCTTTCAGATGATTATTCTATACATACTTAGGAGTCTTAGGAGAAGGTTCTAGAGTCTCTTCTTCTTTACTCTATTCTTTATCTTCCTCATCCTCTTCTTGTACTTGTCAACAGATAGGTTCATCTATTTCAACTTCACTTATTTCAATTGGTCTATGCATATCTTCATCAACTTTTACATTTGCACTTTCAACTATCTTCCTCGATATTTTATTGAAGCATTTATATGCTTTGTTGTTAGTTGAGTATCCAAGGAAAATACATTCATCACATCTTGCATAAAACTTTCCAAGATTCTCATCATCTCTTTAAATGTAACATCTGCTTCTAAACACCTTAAAGTACTTAATAGTAGGAGTCTTACCAGTCCATAGTTCATAAGGGGTCTTTGTGTTTTTGCCTTTGATCTGAACTCTATTAAGAGTATAAACAGTAGTGTGAATTTCTTCTCTCCAATATACATCAAGAAAATTTTCCTCTTTCATCACAGTCGTTGCAACCTCTTGAATAGTTTGGTTCTTACTTTCCACAACTCCATTCTGTTGAGGAGTTCTAGAAGCACAAAAATGTCTCTTTATACCATGCACTTGACAAAATGCATTCAACTCACCAGATCTTAAACACTTGATTTTTAGGTTCACTTCATTCTCTACCCTTGCCTTGAACACTTTGAATCTATCATGAGCTTGATATTTCTCCCTAAGAAAAGTAACCCATGTCATTCTAGAGTAATCATCAATCAAAAACATAAAATACTTATCACCATTAAGACTTCTTGTTCTCGTGGGACCATAGAGGTTTGTATGAATCAATTTGAACATTCTGGTAGATGAATGTTCCCTTCCTTTAAAACTACATCTTGTCTGTTTTCCCAATTGACAACTTTTGCAAACAACATCGATAGGATTTGTGATTCTAGGAAAATTCCTAACAACTTCTCTTGAACTAATCTTGATTAGATTATCAAAGTTTACATTTCCCATCCTCTGATGCCACAACCAACTTTCATTGATTTGAGAAATAAAGCACTGACCATCACCACTCTTAAGCTCATGGATGTTTTTATACGTTCTTCCTGCAACCACCATAGTTTCATACCCTTTTATGATCTCACAGGTGTTATCCTAAAACACAAGCTTGAATCCTTTTCTACACATTTTTCCCACACTTAAAAGATTATTCCTTAAGCCCTTAACATAATAGAAATCATCAGTATTGTGTTTACCATCAAGACTAATTGTTCCTTTTCCAACAATCTTAGCACTAGAATCATCTCCAAACATAACTAATCCTCCATCATACTTTTCAAGTTTAGTGAAATTGCTTTTGTGTCCGGTCATATGATTTGAACATCTACTGTCAATTACCCAATATTCTTCATCCTATCTAGCATGAAAGGTAGTAACCAGAGTATTCCATCTCATCCTTCTTGTTCTCCAGATAAAATTCCCTTGCACATATTCCATGGTTAGTAGACACAGATTTATTCTCCATGGCTAGAAACAAGCATTCATCTTTATCATCCTCAAAATCAAACTCATCATTAAAAATTCCAATATCTTCTCTAACATAATAAAAGTTCTTGAACTTTCTATCCTTTTTATTATTATCTTTTTTCTTCTTATGTACATCTCTATTTGGAAATCTTGAAGCATAGTGGCCAATATTTCCACAGTAGCATACCTTTGTAATTACCCGTACCTTTCTTCAATTTCCTTGTAAATTTTTCTTCCAACTCTTTTGAACCATCACTATCCGGATCATCTTCTATCTTAGTTTCTTTGAAGGATATTTCTATTTTCTCCCTTTCTCTTCCAAAATTCCTCATCTCAAATGCACTCAAGTTGCCAAATAGTTTTTCTTTAGTAAATTTCTTTAGTTTATATATTTCTTCAATAGCAAAGACCTTTTCACTATAATTATCTGGTAGGGTCATCAAGATCTTCTCTATTAAATCTTCATCTTCCATAGTACCACCCAGATTTTTGACTTCATTTTCTGCAATTTAAACTCTCTAAAAGTAGCTTGCAATGTCTTCACCTTCTTCCATTTTCAAGTTCTCATATATGTGCTTTGTTGTTAGCTTCTTTGAGAGTTTGACTATATCATTCCCTTCATAGATATCTTCCAAATTTTCCCATACTTCATAAGAAGTGCCTACAAAAATAACTTTTATCCACTAAGTCTTAGATAAGACACTAAAGATAGCATACCTTTCTTTTTCATTCCCCTCATGGGTAGAAATCTCATCTGCAGAAGAAGGACCACTAGACGGTTCAATATATTTTGTCTCAACAACTTTCCAAGTCTTGAAACCAAGAGAGATCAGGTAACCTCTCATCCACACTTTCCATTCACTATAGTCAGCTCCATCAAATATAAGGATTTTCAACTTGTGTGCCATCTAATCTACCTCAAGCAGTTAAGCTCTTCTTTGAGGAACCAAAGCTCTAATACCAATTGTTGAAATGCATAGGACAACTGAGAGGGGGGGTGAATTAGTTATATCAAATTACTTTCACTTTTGACCTTAATCAATTCCACATTCACTTTATTCGGTTATTAAGTATAAACATAAAATGAAGATAATAGAAAGCAAATACCGGAGACACCAGATTTATGTGGAAAACCCAATAAGGTAAAAACCACGATGAGGATTAAATCACAATATAATAGTAATGTAAAAACCGGATACAAATGCTCACTGCCAGAGAGCTCACTTCCTGTAAGGGACTCACTATTCAAATACAAAGGCTCACTACCTACAAATAGTACTCACTATCCAGAAGGAGGCTCACTGCCTACAAATAAAGAAAGATAATAGAAAATCCACCACTACAGGTTTCACACATTCAACTATGGACATATTTGGTGGTGTTGTCATAAATGTTGTCATTGATGTCAACACAATTCAAGTTGATTGCAGATGATACTTGTATAGTGGAGATACTATATAAATGCTTAGAGTAAATGGAGCTATATTTATAAAGTTGTAGTTGTGTTTTTTCTAGGTGCTCTTGAGAAAATTTGAGAAATAATGAAGGCAGTGTTAAGTGTGTGTTCTAAATATGCTCAGGTATTATGCTTTGCATTTTGTCTTTGTTGATCCTATGCCTGTGCAGATCTATATTTGTGTTCATGAGATTCAAAGGATAATATATCCTAAGTTTTAGCTTCTAGATTGATGGAGAGTGAAAGATATGTTCACCAGTATGTGAACTAGTTTGATAGAACTATTTGTTTGTGGATTGGGAGAAATGTTTTGGCTCCACAATCTTCCGGTACCATGTTTCAGATCTTATAGATCTGGGAGATGATTCATACTGATTTTTTCTATGTTCTGACAATTGTGCTTATGATTTGGTGCTCCAGAAGACTTGTTGCAAAGCTCTTGTGTGTTGTTGGTTGGTCAGGTTGGACCGTTGAAATATATTCTATGTATGAATATTTTTGTAGTTGCTATGGATGTACTTGAAGGTTTCTTATAGATGCTAAATTTTTTGGTGAAGCATGTTGAGTGATCCACATGTGATCATCTTGATAGAGAAGCACACACTTAAAAGATCATTGGTGTTTTCGTTAGGTTTGGCCAACCTGAGGTCTACACGTTACATAAAAAAATTGCATTGAATTGAGTAAGTATGTGATTGATCCAAGATATTGTTTGTGTCCCAATAAAATGTGTAATTGGTCCTCTCTCATTCTTATTCATCATGGGAATGTGGAGTAGCCGACCTAATTTGAATTTGTAAATTGGAGAATGTTTAACCGACCTTGGAGAATGCTTCTAGGGTTGAAGATGGTATAAAATAAAATCAAGATGTTGCAAATTTTGAATCAAGCAAGTGAAGTGTGAGAACAAGTGCGAAAAGTAGAGTGTGTAAGAGAGAATCAAGGTAATAATACTTTAATGTGTTAGATTCCTAAAAGTAGTGAGCTAATGATGTCTACAATCTTTTGATCAAGCTGCGAAAGTGTGGAACCTTTGTGGTGTATCTTTAATTATCTTTCTTTTTTGTAGGTAGTCAGCCTCCTTTTGGACAATGAGTCCTATTGTTGGCAATGAGCCATTGTATCTGGGCAATGATCCCTCTGGAAGTGAGCCTCTGTGTCCAGTATTGCATTATTACTATATTGTGAGCTAATCCTCACTATTTTTTTCCCCTCATTGGGTTTTCCATGTAAATCTGGTGTCTCTAGTGTTTGCTTTATGTTATTTACATTTCATGTTTACACTTAATAACAGACTGGGCTAAAGTAGAATTGATTAAGGTTAGAAGTAAAGTCATTTGATGCAACTGATTCACCCCCCCTTCTTAGTTGTCTTGTGAATTTCAATAACTGGTGTCAGATCTCTAGTTCCTCGATGAAAAGCTTGACCGCTTGAGGTAGATCAGAAGGCGCATAAGTTGCAAACCTCTATTTTTGATGGAGTTGATTATAGTGACTGGAAAGAACAAATGAGAGGTTATCTGGTTTCTCTTGGTTTCAAGACCTGAAAATCTATGGACACAAAGCATGTTGCACCATCCGTTGGTCCTTCCTATGCAGATGAGATTGTGGCTTATGAAGAGAATGAAAAGGCAAGGTATGCTATCTTCAATGCTCTATCTAAAATTGAAAGGAAAAAAGTTATTTCTTTAGGCACTACTTATGAAGTATGGGAAAAGTTGAAAGACATCGATGAAGGAAATGATAGAGTAAAGTTGTCAAGGAAGCTAATAGCTAAGAAAAAATTTGAGAACTTGAGAATGGAAGAGGGTGAAGATATTGCAAGCTATTATCAGAGATTTGAACTTGTAGTGAATGAGATCAAGAATCAAGGTGGTACCATGTCATATGAAGATATAATTGAGAAGATCTTGATGACCCTACTGAAGAATTACAATGACAAAGTCTAGGCTATTGAAGAATCATATGATCCAAAGACATTTACTAAGGAGCACCTATTTGGTATCTTGGTTGCATTCGAGATGAGAAAATTTGCAAGAGATAAGAAGAAGACTAAAATAGCCTTTAAAGCAATGAAGATAGGAGATGATGATGATGATGATGATTCAAAAGAATTGGAAGCAAAATTCATAAGGAAATTGAAGAAAGGTACTGGTAAATACAAAGGTATGTTTCCCTTTAAGTGTTTCAGTTGTGGAAATATTGGTCATTATGCCTCAAGATGCCCTAATAGATCTACACACAAGAAGAACAAGGATAATAATAATAATAATAATCACAGAGACAAGAAGGATAGGAAATTATTGTATTATGTTAAAGAAGATGCAAGAATTTTTTATGATGAGTATGAATTTGAGGAGGATAAAGATGAATGCTTATTTATATACCTAGAAACTAAAGTTGTATTTGCTAACCATGGAAGACATGCAAAGGAATCTGGTCCAAACAATAAGAAGGATGAGATGGAAGGCACTCTGGTGACTATTTTTCATGTTAGACGGGATGAAGACTTTTGGGTAATTGATAGTGGGTGTTCAAATCATATGACTAGAGATAAGAGTAATTTCACTAAACTTGAAAAGTGTGATGGAGGAATAGATATATTTGGAGATGACTCTGGTTCTAAGATTGTTGGTAAAGGAGCAATTAGTTTTGATGGAAAACATAGTACTAATGATGTCTATTATGTTAAGGGTTTAAGACATAATCTCTTAAGTGTTGGAAAAATGTGTAGCAAAGGATTCGAGCTTGTGTTTCAGGATAAAACCTATGAGATCAGAAAAGGATCCAGAACTATTGTAGCAGTAGGAAGATGAACTCTTGGAAACATCTATCAGCTTAAGAGTGGTGATGGTCAGTTTTTTGTTTCATAGATTAATGAAAGTTGGTTGTGGCACTGGAGGATGGTTCATGTGAATTTCAACAATTTGATCAAGATCAGTTCTAAGGAAGTTGTCAGAGATCTTCCTAGAATCACAAAGCCTTCAAATTCAATTTACAGAAGTTATCAGTTGGGAAAATAAACATGAAGCGGTTTCAAAGAAAAGAACAATCATCTACCAAAATTTTGGAGTTGATCCATACAGACCTCTGTGGTCCTACAAGAATAGGAAGTCTTAATGGTGACAGGTATTTTATGCTCTTCATTGATGATTACCCTATGATGACATGGGTTACTTTTCTTAGAGAGAAATCTCAAGCTCTTGATAGATTCAAGGTATTCAAGGAAAGAGTAGAGAATGAAGTAAACCTAAGAATCAAATGTTTAAGGTTTGATAAAGGCGGGGAATTCACTTGTTTTGAGTTTAATTCATTTTGTGAAGAACATGGTATAAATAGACATTATTTTAATCCTAGAACCCCTCAACAGAATGGAGTTGTGGAAAGGAAGAACTAGATTGTTCAAGAGGATTCCAGAACTATGATGAAAGAAGAAAATGTTCCTGATATGTACTAGAGAGAATCAATCCACACTACTATTTACATTCTTAATAGAGTTTAGATCAGAGGTAACAACACTAAGACTCCTTATGAGTTATGGACTAGTAAGACTCCTACTGTTAAATACTTTAAAGTATTTGGAAGTAGGTGTTACATTAAAAGAGATGATAAAAATCTTGGAAAGTTTGATGCTAGATTTGATGAAGGAATATTTCTTGGATATTCAAATAACAACAAGGCATATGTTTAAATGAACAAGACAACTGAGAGGGAGGGTGAATCAATTGTATCAAATTATTTACTAATTAACTTAATTAATTCCACTTTATCTTCAATCTGTTATTAAGTGTGAACATGAAAATGTAGATAACAGAGACACAACACCAGAGACACCAGATTTACTTGGAAAACCCAATGAGGTAAAAACCACAGTGAGGATTAGCTCACAGTATAATAGTAAAGCAATACTGGATACAAAAGGCTCACTGCCAGAGGGCTCACTACCCAAATACAAAAAATCACTACCCATATCAAGGGCTCACTACCTTAGGACTCATTGTTTAGAAAGGGAGGCTCACTGCCTAAAAATTATACAAATAATTAGGCAATGATCCACCACTAGGAGTTCCACACACTTCACAACTTGATCAAAAGATTATGAATACACTGAAGTATTGTTTCCATAGTTCACTCTTCCACACTTTTCTTTTCGCACTTGTTTGCAAACTCTTCTCTTTCTCAAATTGAATGATGGATGGATATTAAATTCACTACAACTTAACCTGTATTTATACCATCTTCAACCTCAGGAACATTCTCCAAGGTCGGCTATATAATTTAATTTTACAAATTCAAACTAGGTCAACTACTCAACATTCCCACAATGGATAAGAATGTGAGGGGACCAAATACATATTTAATTTAGGATCCAAACAACATCTTGGATCACGTACATGCTATCTCAAATCGATGCAAAGGCATAATGTATCGTGTAAACACCAGGTCGGCCAAAACTAATGAAAACACCAATGATCTTTGAAGTACATGCATCTTTAGAAAGATAAACACACGATAATTTCTCAACACGCTTCACCAGTCATTTTATCATTTCTGATAACATCTCAGATACATCCGCATCAACTTCAACAAACTCCATTTGCAAAGAACACTTAAGTAGCTCAACTGGGACAACCAACAAAAACACAAAGACAACAGAGTAGGTCTTCCGGAGTACCAAACCATAAGAAATTTTTTCACGACACATATATAATCAGAAAGAATACAAAGCCAAAACATTTCTCCCAGTCAATAACTAGATAACTTCTGACAAACCAGTTCACACACTGGTGAACATAACTTTTCCTATCCATCAAACCAGAAGCTGAAACTCAGAATATATAATCCATTTTAGCTTATGAACACACCAATAAATTCATATAGGCATTGGGTCAACATGGAAGAATGTGGGCCACAATAACATAGCACACCCACAACACAACTTTCATTATTTCTCAAATTTTATCAAAAGCACTTAGCAAAAACCAACTTACTCAACCTGTATAGTGTTGACATCAATTGCAACATTAATGACAACACCACCAAACACATCTATACTTGCAAAAAATTTCCCCCTTTGTCATTGATGGCAACACATGATGTGAAAGACCATCAAAGACAACATACATGATCCTTAGAAGTGACAACCTGCCCAGCATAAAAGTTTCACATGATTCTCTCTCCCACATCCTACATGATTTTCAGAAGCGATAACTTGCCAAGCATAGTATTTTCACATGATTCTCTTTCCTCCTTTGAAATCAATGGAAAAGAAAATTATTTCCAAATAAAGCTCTGTTCACTCCCCCTAAGGAGTTGATCTACATCACATACTACAACAATGCACTTCTCTACTGCCCCTAAGGAGTAGACCTCAATCATCAGTCCAAAAAAAAAGGTCTATGAATCCATTGGACTGATGCACCTCCATCTACACTAAGTTCAAAGAAGGAGGGAAAAAAACCCATAACTTCCCCTTGAGATACTCAAAAGTATCCTTTGGAAGGGCTTTAGTGAATATGTTTGTGACTTGTTCTTTTGTAGGTACATACTCAAGTCTAACTTTCTTCCTCAATACCTTCTTCCTCAAGAATTGATACTTGATAGATATATGCTTTGTTCTAGAATGCATCACTGGATTCTTTGAAATTTTTATAGCACTTGTGTTGTCACAATAGATAGAAGTAGGTTCATCAGTCACCACACCTATGTCCATCAAAGTCTACTTCATTCAAAGTACCTATGTATAACAGGATGTTGCTGCAATATATTCAACTTTTGTAATGGATAAAGAAATTGAATCTTGTTTTTTTCTCAACCATGAAACCAATCTTCCTCCAAGAAAGAATGCTCCCCCACTTGTACTCTTTTGGTCATATAAACATCCAACCCAATCAACATCAGTGTAGGAATTCAAAGTGAAATCATTGTCCTTTGGATACCATAGCCCATAGTTTGGAGTTCCTTTAAGATATCTGAATGTCCTCTTCACAAATTTAACACGTGCTTCCTTTGGTTCTACTTGAAATATTGAAACTAAACATACTACATGTATATTGTCTAATCTAGTAGCAGTAAGATACAAAATTCCACCAATCATGGATCTATACATGCTCAGATCAACTTTAGAAGATTCATCATCCTTACTTAACTTGCATCCAATTACCATAGGGGTACACACCAGTTTAGAGTCATCCATCCCAAACCTCTTTAACAATTCCATAAAATACTTAGATTATGAAATGAATATCCCTTTATCAGTTTGATTAACTTGAGGTCCAAGGAAGAAATTCAACTCACCAATCATAGACATTTCAAACTCTTTTTGCATCTCTTCAGTAAACATCTTGCACATACCTTCATTTCTAGAAAAGATAATATCATCAACATATACTACAACTATTAGTATCTTGTCTTTCTCAACCTTGAAGTAAAGATTGTTTTCTACAAACCCTTTGTTGAATCCTTGCTTAGTCAAGTATCTATCCAATCTTGCATACCAAGCTCTAGGAGCTTGCTTTAGACCATATAATTCTTTCTTTAACTTACAAACCATGTCCAATATATCTGATAGTGAAAAACATTCTGATTGCTCCATATACAATTCTTCTTCCAATTCTCCATTCAAAAATACAGATTTGACATCCATCTAATATACTTTGAAGTTTTTATGAGCTAAAAATTCCAAGAACATCTGAATGGCTTCCATTCTTGCTATAGGTGCAGAAGTTTCTTCAAAATATATTCGTTCAACCTATGAATATCCTTTACATACAAGTCTTTCTTTATTCCTTACTACTTCGCCATATTCATTCAATTTGTTTCTGAATACCCATTTTGAACCAATTAAATTCTTGTTTGAAGGTCTAGGGACTACTTCCCATGTCTCATTCTTCTCTATCTTTTGTAGTTCCTCTTTCATAATCATATGCTTCATTCACAATCTTACATTATATCTTAGAAAACAGACACAAGTTTACCTCAACCACTTTGCTTCTTGTCTTCACTCTGTCACTTTTATCTACAATTATCTGGTCCTTCAGATGATTTTTCTGAACATATTTAGGAGTCTTGGGTGCAGGTTCTGGATTCTCTTCTTCTTCTTCACTTTTTTCTTTCTCTTCCTTTTCTTCTTCTTGTATTTGCATTAAGATAGGCTCATCAGGTTTGACTTCAGTTATTTCCACCAATCTATACATAGATTCATCAACCTTCACATTAATACTTTCAATGATTTTCTTTAGTCTCTTATTAAAAAATTTGTAAGCCTTACTGTTATTTGAATATCCAAGAAAAATTTCTTCATCACATCTAGCTTCAAATTTTCCAAGATTTTCTTCATCTCTCCTAATGTAACATCTACTACCAAATATGTTAAAGTATTTTATAGTAGGATTCTTACTAGTCCATAACTCATAAGGAGTCTTAGTGTTGTTACTTCTGACTTGAACTCTGTTAAGAATGTAAATAGCAGTGTGAATGGCTTCTCTCCAATACATATCAGGAACACTTTCTTCTTTCATCATAGTTCTGGCAGCCTCTTGCACAATTTGGTTCTTCCTTTCTATAACTCCATTCTATTGTGGGGTTGTAGGAGCTGAATAATTTCTATTTATACCATGTTCTTCATAGAATGCAATGAACTCACCGGATGTAAACTCTCCACATCTATTAGCTCTCAAACATTTTATTCTCAGGTTTACATCATTTTCTACTCTTGTCTTAAATACCTTGAATCTGTCAAGAGCTTGAGACTTTTCTCTAAGAAATGTAACTTATGTCATCCTAGAGTAATCATCAATTAAAAGCATAAATTACTTGTTACCATTCAAGATTATTGTTCTTGTAGGACCACAAAGGTCTATATGGATTAATTCTAGCATTCTGAAAGATGATTGATCATTTGCTTTAAAACTGTTCCTTGTTTGTTTTCCCATCTGAAAAATTCTATAGATTAAATTTGAAGGCTTTAGGATTCTAGGAAGATCTCTCACAACTTCTCTCTAGAATTGATCCTAGCCAAATTATCAAAATTCAGATTTCCCATTCCTCTGATGCTAGAGCCAACTCTCACTAATCTGGGAAATAAAACATTGACCATCACCACCTTTAAGTTGATATATGTTTCCATGAGTTCTTCCAGTTGCAACCATAGTTTCAGATCCTTTTTCTAATCTCGCAAGTGTTATCCTGAAATACAAGCTTAAAAACTTTGTTGCACATTTTTCCAACACGTAAAAGATTATGCCTTAAACCCTTTACATAATAGACATCATCAGTGTTATGTTTTCCATCAAAGCTAATTGTTCCTTTACCAACAATCTTAGCACCAAAATCATCTCTAAACATGACTATACCTCCATCATACTTCTCAAGTTTAGTGAACTTACTCTTATCTCCTGTCATATGATTTGAACATCCGTTATCAATTATTCAAAAGTCTTCATCTTGTCTGGCATGAAAATAAGTTACTAGAGTACACTTTGATTTATGCTTCTTACACTCTACACTAGTTTCTTTTGCAAATTTCTTTTCCAAGGCTAGAAACAAACATTCATCTTTATCTTCCTCAAGGTCTGATTCATCATCAAAAATTCCTGCAGCTTCCTTAATATAATACAACTTCTTGAACTTCCTATCTTTCTCATCCTTCTCATCCTTCTCATCCTTCTCATCCTTATAATTATTGTTATTATCCTTATTATTCTTTTTTGTAGCTCTATTAGGACATCTTGATGCATAATGACCAATATTTCCACAACTGAAACACTTAAAATGCAATTTACCTTTATATTTACCAATACCTTTCTTCAATCTCCTTGTGAAATTTGCTTCCAAATATTTTGCATCATCATCATCATCTTCTATATTCACGGCTTTAAAGTCCATTTCAGTCTTCTACTTGTCTCTTGAATTTTTCTCATTTCAAATGTAGTCAAGACACCAAATAGTTGTTCCTTAGTGAATGTATTTGGATCATACCATTCTTCAATTGTAGATACTTTGTCACTGTAATTATCTGTTAAGGTCATCAAGATATTATCAATTATTCTTCATCCTTCATGGTACCTCCTTTATTCTTGATTTCAATTTCTATAGTTTCTACTCTCTAATAATAGCTTGCAATGTCTTCTCCATCTTCCATTCTCAGATTCTCAAATTTTCACTTAGCAGTTTTTTTCCTTGACAAATTTCTCATTTCCTTCATAAATGTCTTTCAATTTTGTCCAAATTTCATTTGCAGTAGCTAAAGAAATAACTTTTGATCTTTCAATTTTAGATAAATAAATAAAGATAGAAAACCTTTCTCTTGCATTTTCTTCAAAAGTTGCAACCTCATCAGTAGAGGAAGGTCCAGCTGCTAGAATCACATACTTTGTCTCCACAACTTTCCAGGTGTTAAAACTGAGTGAAATCAGATAACTTCTCATTTGCACTTTCCAGCCACTGTAATCCACTCCATCAAACATAGGAAGCTGCAACTTGTGCACCATCTGATCTACCTCAAGTGGTTAATATTTTCATCGAGGAACTGGAGCTCTAATACCAATTGTTGAAATGCACAAGACAACTGAGAGGGGGTGAATCAGTTGTATCAAATTCTTTACTTCTTAACTTAATCAATTCCACTTTATCTTCAATCTATTATTAGGTGTGAACATGAAAATGTAGATAATAGAGACACAACACCAAAGATACTAGATTTATATGAAAAACCCAATGAGGAAAAAACCATGGTGATGATTAGCTCATAGTACAGTAGTAATGCAATATCAGATATAAAAGGTTCACTTCCCAAATACAAAGGCTCACTACCTAGATCAAGGGCTAACTTCCTTAGGACTCATTGTCCAAAAAGAGAGGCTCACTACCTACAAATAATACAAATAATTAGGTAATGATCCACCACTAGGAGTTCCACACACTTCACAACTTGATCAAAAGATTATGAATACATTGAAGTACTGTTGCCATAGTTCCCTTTTCCACACTTTTCTTTTCACACTTGTTCTTACACTCTTCTCTTGCTCGGATCGAATGATGGATGGATATGAAATTCGCTACAACATAACTTGTATTTATACCATCTTCAACCTTAGGAATATTATCGAAGGTCGGATATACAACTTTATTTTACAAATTCAAACTAGGTCTACTACTCAACATTCTCGCGGTGGATAAGAATGTGAGGGTACCAAATACATATTTAATTTAGAACCTGAACAAAATCTTGGATCACACACATGATTTATCAAATTGATACAAAGGCATAACGTACCGTGTAAATACTAGGCTGGCCAAACCTAATGAAAACACCAATGATCTTTGAAGTATCCGCATCTTTAGCAAGATAAAAAAACGTGGATTGTTTAACATGCTTCACCAGTCATTTTATCATTTATGAGAACATCTTAGATACATCTGCATCAAATTCAACAAACTTCATTTATAGAGAACACTTCACCAGTTCAACCGAGACAACCAACAAAAACACATACTCGAGAGTAGGTCTTTCAGAGTGCCAAACCACAAGAAATTTTTTCAGAACATAGAAATAATAAAAAACATTATTCTCCCAGATCCACAAGATATGAGGCCAAATATCATAAGATTGTGGAGCTAAAAAATTTATCCCAGTCAATAAACAAATAACTTCTGACAAACCATTTCACACACTAGTGAACATAACTTTTCCTCTCCATCAAACCAAAAAGTGAAACTCAAAATATATATATAATCCATTTTAGCTTATGAACACACCTATAAATTTGTATAAGCATTGGGTCAACACAAGAGAAATGCAGACCATAATATTAGAGCACGCCCACAATACAACTTTCATTATTTCTCAAATTTTCTCAAAAGAACTTGGAAAAAACCAACTTAATCAACCTATATAGTGTTCACATTAATGAAAAAATTAAGGAAAACACCACCAAAAACATCCATACTTGTAACAACATATAGATGCTTTAATAAATGACTGAGGAAAATAGTTGAAAGTGCTAATGTAAAAGTAGATGAAGTTATGTATAGACGAGTAGGAATAAGTGAAGTTGAACCAGATGATCCTATCTGTGCACAAGTGCAAGAAGAAGAAGAAGAAAAGAAAGAGAAAGAACAAAGTGATGAAGAGGAGATTCTGGAACCTACACCTAAGAATCCTAAATATGTACAGAGAAATCATCCAGAGGAACATATAATTGGAGACATAAGTGAAGGTGTAAAGACAAGAAGCAAAGTGGTTGATGTAAACTTGTGTTTACTTTCTAAGATAGAACCTAAGACTGCAAGTGAAGCATGTAATGATGAGATTGGGTTAGAGCAATGAAAGATGAACTATAGTAGATAGAGAAGAATGAGACATGGGAAATAGTACCTAGGCCTATAAACAAGAATGTAATTGGTTTAAAATGGGTATTCAAGAATAAGTTGAATGAAGATGGTGAAGTGGTAAGCAATAAAGCAAGACTTGTATGCAAAGGCTATTCATAGGTTGAAAGAATATATTTTGAAGAGAAATTTGCACCAATAGCAAGAATGGAGGCCATTTGAATTTTCTTGGCATTTTCACCTCATAAAGACTTCAAAGTGTACCATATGGATGTCAAGTCTGCATTTTTGAATAGAGAATTGGAAGACTAAGTATATATGGAGCAACCAAAATGTTTTCAGCTGTCAGACAAACTAGACATGGTTTGCAAGTTGAAAAAGGCACTATATGGACTTAAATAGGCTCCTAGATCCTGACATGCAAGGTTGGATAGATACTTGACACAATGAGGATTCAACAAAGGGTTTGCAGACAAGAATTTTTACTTCAAAGTTGAGAAAAATAAAATGTTGTTAGTTGTGGTATATGTTAATGACATTATCTTTGGTGGAAATGAAGGTATGTGTAAGAAATTTGCAAAAAAGATGCAAAACGAATTTGAAATGTCTATGATTGGTGAGTTGAATTTCTTCCTTGGACTTCAATTAAATCAAACTAATAAGGGGATATTCATTTCACAATCTAAGTATGTTAACGAACTGTTGAAGAAGTTTGGAATGGATGAATCCAAACTGATTTGTACCCCTATGGTAACTTGATGTAAACTGAGCAAGGATGATTCATCTACTAAAGTTGATTAGAGTATGTACAAATCTATGATTGGTGGACTATTGTATCTTAATGCTACTAGACTGGATATAATGCATGTAGTATGTTTAGTTACAAGATTTCAAGCAAAACCTAAAGAATCACATGTTACAATTGTTAAGAGGATATTCAGATATCTTAAGGGATCTCTACATTATGGGATATGGTATTTGAAGGATAATGATTTCACATTGAATGCCTAAACTCATGCAAATTGGGATGGTTGTGTAGATGACCGAAAGAGTACAAGTGGTGGTGCATTCTTCCTCAGAGGAAGATTGGTTTCATGGTTGAGTAAGAAACAAGGTTTAGTTTCTTTGTCCATTGTAGAAGCTGAGTATATTGCAGCAAGATCCTGCTATACACAGGTACTTTGGATGAAGCAAACCTTGAAGGACATAGGTGTGATTTGTGATGACCCTATCTCTATATTTTGTAACAATACAAGTGTTATAAACATTTCGAAGAATCCAATTATGCATTCTAGGAAAAATAACATATCTATTAGGTATCACTTCTTGAGGGAGAAGGTGTTGCAGAATGAAGTTAGACTTGAATATGTACCTACCAAGGAACAAATTGTTGGCATATTCACTAAGTCCCTTTAGAAGGATATATTTGAGTATCTCAGGGGGAAGTCAAGGGTTGTTGCCCCTCCTTCCTTGAACTAAGTGCACATGGAGGTGCATCAGTCTAGTGGATTCATAGATTCTTTTGATCTAGACTGATGATTGAGGTCTACTCCTTAGGAAGAATAGAGAAGTGCATTGTTGCAGTATGTGATGTAATAAGAGATTTATATGGCAAGATTTTTCAAGAAAATTTCCATTTCCCATTGATGTCAAATGGGGAGAGAAACTCATGTGAAAAAGATGAAAAGGATAAGAAAGGAAAAGAAGCAGGAGATTGTGTATGTTGTCTTTGATGGTTTTTCACATCATGTGTTGTCATCAATGAAAAAGGGAAGATTGTTGCAATTATGGATGTGTTTGGTGGTGTTTCATTAATGTTGTCATTGATGTCAACATAGTTTAGGTTCATTGTACATGGTATTTGTATAGTTGAGATACTGTAGAAATTCTTATAGTACATGGAGCTATATTTATAAATTTGTAGTTGTGTTTTTGCCAAGTGCTCTTGAGAAAAATTGAGAAATAATGAAGGCAGTGTTGAGTGTGTGTTCTGAATGTGCTCTAGTATTGTGCTCTACATTTCTTCTATGGCGATCCTATGTTTGTACAGATTTTTAGTTGTATTGATGAGGTTCAATGGATAATATATCCTAAGTTTCAGCTTCTAGATAGATGGAGAGTGAAATATATGTTCATCGATATGTGAATTGGTTTGACACAACTATTTGTTTTTGGCTCTGTAGTCTTTTGGTGTCACATTTCAGATCTTGTGGATCTAGGAGATTATTCATACTGATGTTTTTTGTGTTTTGACAATTGTGCTTATGATTTGATGATGTAGAAGACTTGCACCAAATTTCCTATGTGTTGTTGGTTGGTCCGGTTGGACTATTGAAAAATATTATGTGTATGAAGATTGTTGCAGTTGTTGCAAATGCATCTGAAGGTTTCTTAGAGATGGTAGAATGTTTGGTGAAGCATGTTGAGTGATCCACGTGTGATCATCTTGTTGGAGATGTGTTTACTTCAAAGATCATTGGTGTTTTCATTAGGTTTTGCCAACCTGATGTCTACACATTACATAGAGATTTTGCATTGAATTGAGGAAGTGTGTGATTGATCCAAGATGTTGTTTGGGTCCCAATTAAATGTGTAATTGGTCCTCTCTCATTCTTATCCACCGCGATAATATGGAGTAGCTGACCTAATTTGAATCTATAAATTGAAGAATATTTAGCCGACCTTGGAGAATGCTTCTAGGGTTGAAGATGATATAAAAGAAAATCAAGATGTTGCAAATTTTGAATCAATCAAGTGAAGTGTGTGAAAAAGTGTGAAAAGTAGAGTGTGTAAGAGTGAATCAAGGTAGTAGTACTTTAATGTGTTAGATTCCTAAAAGTATTGAGCTAATGGTGTCTACAATATTTTGATCAAGCTGCGAATGTGTGGAAACTTTGTGGTGGATCTTTACTTATCTTATTTTTTTGTAGGCAGTGAGACTGCTTATGGGTAGTGAGTCCTATTGTTGGTAGTGAGCATTTGTATTTGGTATTGATTTATTACTATATTGTGAGCTAATCCTCACCATAGTTTTTCCCTCATTTGGTTTTCTATGTAAATCTGGTGTCTATGGTGTTCGCTTTCTATTATTTGCATTTCATGTTTACACTTAATAACAAACTGCCCATTAAAGTGGAATTTATTAAGGTTAGAAGTAAAGTGATTTGATACAACTGATTCACCCACCCTTCTTAGTTTTCTTGTGCATTTCATCACTTCAACCTTAGAAACTTTCTCCAAGGTTGGCTACACATCCTTTATTTTACAAACTCAAATTAGGTCAATGACTCAACATTCTCATGGTGGATAAGAATGAGAGGGGACCAAATACATACTTAATTAGGACCCAAACAATATCTTGGATCAATCACATGCTTCCTTAATCAATTTTTATTCTCCATGTAACGTGTAGACACCACGTTGGCCAAACCTAATGAAAACACTAATGAACTTTGAAGTACGTGCATCCATAACAAGATGATGACACATGGATCACACCACACACTTCACCAAATAAAATAACACATCTTAGAAACCTTTAGGTACATCTGTAGAAATTCCAATAATCTTCATACACACAACACTCTTCAACAGTCCAATCGGATTGTGCATACACACACAATAGCTCTGGAACAAGTCTTCCAGAGCACCAAACGTCGAGCGCATTTTCTAGAACATAGATAACATCAATATCAACCTTCTTCCAGATTCAAATGATCTAAGACAAACCACCAAAGGAATGTAGAGTAGAGGCATCTTTGCTAGTCCACAGATAAATAGTTCTACCAAACTAGTTCACACACCGGTGAACACAACTACCACTCTCCATCAACACATAAGTTATACCTCAAGATATATTATCCATTGAAGCCGATAAAAATCACTAAAAATCCATACAAGCATAGGGTCAACACAGAATAAATGCATAACACATTACCGAAGCACATTTAGAACACACACACAACTCTATCTTCATTTTTTATTAATTTACTCAAAAGCACTTCATGTTAGCACACCTACAACACCATAAAGATAGCTCCATTTACTCTTAACATCTCTACAGTATCTCAAATATACATGTACCACCTGCAATCACTCTGAAGTGTGTTGACATCAATGACAATATTAATGATAACACCACCAAACACATTCATACTTGCAACAAACACTTGATGTTGTCCCTCCCACTAGTTTCATGCCTTAAATTTATACTAAACAAGACTGGGATGCAGATGACCTGCTAGATGGTTGAATCACATGTTATTTATTAGTCTTTTTTCTTTCCTTTTTTTTTGTTTCTTTCTGGTTGATTGCATGTGTGTAATGTGATCCCATGTATTGTTTGATGTTTCCTCTCTATGTGCATTCCTCTATTTGTACCTACATTTTTCAATATTTCATAATATTTTTTCCTTTTCATTGGTCTTTACCTTTTATTTTCATTTATCCTTTCATTTTTGTCTTGTGTTTTCCTTTTGGGGATGACGCAAGGCATCAAGACACCCTATGTCTCTTCTATGTTGACCCAAAATATTTTTCCTCATCTTTCATTTTCCTTTTTTTCTTTGGTTGTGTTTTCCTTTTAGGGATGATGCAAGGTGTCCAGACATGCTTTGTCTCTTCCATGTTGACTCAAAAGACCTTTTCATTTGTTTTCACTCTCTTTGTGTCATTCTTCTAGTTCTATGTGTATTTGTGGAATGATGATAGTTCTTAACTCTATAATATCATTGCAACAAAGACAACTGTTGATCCCAATCCATAGATCGCTTATGTGTTTCTGGTGGGTAGCCCTCTTTTCCTTTTTCATGTTTGGCTACTTTAAAGTAATTTCTCACAACATGGTGTTTAGCAATTTATTTAAAGTGGGGGCATACGTTCGCATTATGTTGGCATTATTTTGGCATGATTTCATTTGCATTTTTTCCATGTTCCTTGATGTTGTTTTCTTACTTCATGTGATGTGTTTTTCTCTTTGTGGTGACATTGCGAGTAATGTCCTTTAAGATCTTGGTCTATCTTATCATATTACATTCCTCTTATTGTTTATGCGACACACTACATTCCCTAAGTCGCAAACCTTTTATCCTTTGATTGGTCCTCTCTTGAAGAAATTAGGAATAATGTCCCCTAAGATTAAGACCTCACATGAACTAAGAAAAATTCCTTCAAACATCCCTCTTTTTGCATTGCATATTTTGTTCCTTATTAAAGTCATGGAGGTATGGCTTTGATATGGTTCCTTGGGGCTCACCTAGTGAAAAACTAGCTTCATAGCCCTTGTGAGTATGCATTTTGTCCTTATCATAGTCATGGGATATGGCTTTGATATGGATCTCTTGGGGCTCACCTAGTGAACAATTAGATACACTAGCCCTTGTGAGCATGCATTTTATTTGCATAGTGAACACCATGTTCCACTTGTAAACCCTTTTTGGACAAACAACCTAGACCCGGTCCACAACGCATTGGACAGCCAGTCAAAGCTTGATCCATTGCATTTTTCTTTTTCATTTTTTCTTTTTATATCTTTGATGGTGTATGATTGTGATCTAGTTATGGCTTCATATATCATCTGCAAGTGTGTTCCTTTGTGCCTATGTTGGTTCATCATAGGATCTTGATCTTGGGGGATTGGCTACCCTCTTGGTTATTGTCATTGTCGGCCTCCTACAATGTTTCAACAACTAAGACTTTATAGTTATGATTCAAAGATTGGACATCTAACATAAATAGTTATCTCAATCATCATGAAGGTGCATCTAAATTGTCAACCCAGGGACGTAAACTTGAAATGGGTCAGCACTATATGTGCACTAGGAATCCAAAGTAGCTATATTCATCCTACAACTAAGAAAGACACAACACTGAAAGTAAATTGCTTGGAAGGAAATAACATAAATGTTGAACATCATCCAATAACTAGACTAAACTAAAATTCATGACATAAATGAAAATATAAGTGAACAAAAAGGAAACTACTTTGTTTGCTTTGGCTGCAGGAACAGTCACAGGATGGAATTCTAGTGGCTACAGGAACAGTCAGTGCCAGATTCTTAACTAATTACTGAACATAAAATAACAACTAAACTAAAACTAAGGTACAAGATGGAATACTCACCATGTGGCCCCGCTTGGATAATTATTCCTTAAAACTAAAGTAAACTTAGATGCACAAACTTATAACTTCATTTTATTCATTGGAAAAAATGAGTACAATTGAGCAATATGACTGTATTACTGAAAAGCTTAAGAGTGGGAATACATCATCAAGTTAACATTATTCGACTAGAATTTTAAACCTCCAAAGGAGCATCTAAGTCTTATTTATCTAACTACCTAGCAATATATTCAACTTTGATAGAACCAGAGGATGTCACTTAGGGAAAACACGGAAAAGAGAAAAGGCGGCTACGCATGCACAAAATTTGTCAAGCATGTTTTCCTTAATGCGGCTCTGGCACAACAATAACAACAATGTCTACTCAAAAATAAATTAATATAATTTACAAGGCGGTTACAATTATAATTGCATGATGAATCTCCAGTTGTCGAGAGTCTTCCCTCCATTAAATGACCACCTTGTTGACCGATATGGCACGCGACGAGCTGGAAAAATCTTCCTGAATTGCAGGCCTCAAATTATTTGCATGAAAATGTTAGCACACACAACAAATCCATATCATAATCATCTTAAATTGAAATTCATTAATCACATGCAAAAGTAACACAAACAGTTCATATAGCATGTCAATATCATTTAAAATTTATGAAAATAAGTTCATGCCCAAAGTCTATAGTTTTAAAGAAATGTTATAAAAATATCAACTCCCAAGTATCAAAGTCTTAAGAAAACTACAGAAAATGGAAAAAAAATCTATCAATAATAGACCATAAACTAGACTCATCATTTCCCCCAACCTAACATCTTGTTGGTCCTCTAACAGACGAAGAGTTGGGCTTTTGTTTGGTCAATGCCCTAAAATTGGAAACTACGGGTTGCCCTACATCAATTTTTTTTGTGCCAAAATTAGGATCCCAATAGAACCCTTGTTGTCTATCCAACCTAATCCATCTTTGTCTCTCATCAGCTATCTCATACCTGTAATATCTGAATTTTGGCACAAGCCATAGTAGGATAGGTGGCTGAAAAATAAGTGGAAGCCAAAATTATCCTTTTGTTCATCCAATCTGCATATATCTATCAGCTCTCTTAAGTGTTGCAACATAGTTGTGTGTGGAATGAGTCTTAACTTGCTTCAAATCATCAGATAGGTTGTTCCACCTCTGTGACAGGTTACATTATAGATTCTCCTGCAGTTCTTTCCATCTCCTCGTATTCTTTATAAACTACCTCTCTCTCAAACAAGATCCTATTGGCATAGCTTGGTTGGTATAGAATTTTGTGCCAATCCTTAAAAATATCTCTTGGATGTCTAGATTTAGCCCTAATAGGTAGGGGAATTTTGGATTCAACTTTCCTATAGATCTTGTACTGCTTACCCCAATTAACTTTGTTTTGTATCCAGTACATGAATGCCCTAAATTGGACATCTCCAACATATAACAATGGATTCCAATCATGGTCTTTGGTCACAACATAATTATGTAAATAAAATTCACACAACAAATTTTTCATCTCAAGAGGAGCAATCCGATAAGCATTGAAAAATTCAATAGGGGTTTCAATGGATGGGTTCAAACTTGAAACGATCCTTGCAAGCTTAAAAGAAAGATGCTTCTCCTTTAAATACAGAGCATAGACCCTCAGAGGAGCCCTGCACTCTACTATCTGTACTAAATTTTTCATGTCATCCACCTTCTTTTTTAAAATAGCAATTTCTTCAATTTCCTTCTTTAGCCTGTGTTTTTTTGCTTTCCATTATTCTTCCCTCTGTATCTCTTTCCATAAGTTTAGGACTACCATGTTCATTGAAAAATTAGAGGGGATATGTACTCCTACCATTATTTTATCTGACACTTATGTTTTCTCTTGGTAGAGTATCAATTGTAAGGCTTATGTTTTCTCAACCAATTCTGGCTACAGGGGTGTTGATTGTTCTCTCAGTTCAAGCTGTAGGGCCTCTTGTGTTTGTTCTTGCTCATGTTGCAAGATCTCTTTCTATAGGAGCTCCTGATTTTCCTCACATGCCTAGTTCTCAACTTATTTTACAATATCAACAATATCTTCCAATGTTAAATTTGTTGCTTCCTCAAATACGTCCTTTTCCTCAATATTTACTCACTCCATTGGAGCTTATGTATCCTCTTGTGGCATTTTTCCAATTTTAGGGCTTTCCTCCAGAGGTGCATTGAAGGCTAGCCTAGCTAATCTTGATTTTTTGGGAGGGTTTCTTCATTTTTCCTTTGCTACAAGAAGAACAGTGTCAACCTTCCATTTCCTGGAGCTTGGCACTTCTTTTTCTGCCATTTTATTTCTAGCTTTTCCTTTCTTTAGTTTTTCCTTCCTCTCATGTGCCCTAGTTCTCATTAGGGTGTCAAGGGGAATATCATCATCTAAATCAGGAGAGAAACTCTCTTTATCGAAATGCTCTGCCTCAAAAGAATTAATCTCAATAGTTTGTTTGGTTGTAGGAGGGTTTCCACTAGGGCTTGTGTTAGAAATTGAGGCACCAAGAGTGGCCCCAACATTGCTCCTTCTCCCACCAACCCTATGAGGTTGAGGAAAAGCCCTAGGTCATAAATTCTCTAGACTAATTTGATCAATATTCAAAAAAAAATCTCAAGAAATATTAGACACATCATGCAAATACTTTTCAACTAACAATTTGATCAGACAATGGTGGGAAATAGAATTGTCCCTAACTTTCTAGGTCTTGGCCACCATGATTGAAAGGTGGTACAACATGTTGGGTACATTCATTCTCCTTCCATGCCTCATGTGGTTTAGGAGCTTAAAATGCATGAAATTTAAATTCAACTGACGACCTCTGCAAGTGATATAAATCACAACATAAACTGCTACCTGCTTCCATAGCTCAGGTAGAGAAGTCCTCTTCACACCCTATTTTTCCACGCTCAACAAAGGGATATTAGGTTTTGTAAATTAAGCCCTAGCTGACTTGGCATCTCTGGTAGCAAGGTAATGCTCATCGTCGACAGGAAACCTTGTAACTTCTACAATTATTTCCTCCATAGAGGTGACTTCCAACCCCTTTATCATGGCCTTTCCTTTAGATAATGTATGGGAAAATTCTAGTGCAACATCTTCATCAAAACCATCTAGCTTTAAGAAATAATCTAGACATCCATAGTTTCTAAGCTTAGCCAGGCAAGGTGCATCCTATAGTAATATGTCATGAACTAAGAGTTCATTTTGAATTAACCCACCTCCCATTGTTTGCAATCAAACAATCACTTTGTAAAGTTTTTCTTCCTACAATCCTCGTCTAAATGCCAAACTTCTCCTTCCTGCAACTCTGCTAAATTTCCAATGCTGATGTCATTTGAATTTTACCTTTTGGATTAGGATTATGACAGGAACAAATAAAGCAATAAAGGAGTAATAAATGTAGGATATGATTAAGGAAATGGTGGTGGTGGATTTTCATTTCACACATACGAGTCATCATCTGATTCATAATTCAAATTGGTTTAATAAATTAAATTTCACTGATTGATGTGAACTAGTGCAAATAGAAATGCAAACATGCCATTGACACATTCCCCAAACCTAAATTTTCACATGTTTCCTCACATGCGAGGTGGTAAGGATGATTTGATAGGGTCAGGGAATAATTGCATGCTATGGTGAACACCCATATCAATTCACAACAATTAAATAAATACACTAAAAGACAATTAAGAGATAATAATTGATGCACACGTACCTAAATTCGTGGAAGATTTATTGCAAAGATTATGGAGAAAGTACTAGTCACTTTTCAAGAAATCAGTTGAGAAATTAATGAAAGCAGAGTGGGATGAGGTGGAATGGAATGAAATGAAGTGAAGTGAAATGATGGGGGAAAGGTGGAAGAGAGAGAAATGTGGAATGAATTGGAGGATGGGTGAAGAAGTGGACCCACACAAAGTAAAAATCTTTATTATTACAAGTTACATACCTTAATTAGCTGGAAGAAGGGACACTAGGTCCACTTCCTTCAGCTACAGGAAGTTCAGGTGTTGCATGCTGAGTGAAATTTTGTAGGAACTCTTCCTTAGAAGTTGGCTTGTGATACAATCTTAGGAAATGACCATTCACTAGCAGTTTAAACCTGAAAGGGTCAATGGTAGTAAGTTGAACAACTCCATTGGAAAATACTTCAGCCACCTCATATGGCCCGAGCCACCTTGTCTGTAATTTTCTTGCATTATCCTAATATCTTGAGTCATAGAGCAGTGCCCAATCTCCAGGCTAAAATTTCTTATCCTTGATGAATTTATCATGACACTTTATTCACTGATTATGCACTATCTCTATGTGATGTGAAGTTTCCTTTCTCATCTCATCCAAAGCATTCAACTACATGATTCTATCTCTTTGTGCCTCAAAGGTATCCATCCCCAATTATAGTGCAGTCCTTAGAATCTTATGCTCAAATTCAATGGGCATTATGGTTTTCTTTCCATACAACAACTCAAATGGAGTGAATCCTATTGTTTTTTTCCAGGTAGTCCTATAAGCCCAAACAACTTCTGGTAGCCTACTTGCCTAATCCTTTTTATGGATAGCCACTATTTTGGTCACAATGGTTTCAATTTCTCTAATGGTCACCTGAACTTGGCCATTGGCCTGGGGATGATAAGAAGTAGACTTCATGTGCCTAATGTTGTACTCATTGGCTAGTGTTTTTACAAGGGTTGAAGTGAATTGAGTTCCTTGATCAGTCACTATCTCTCTTGGAACCCCATACCGTATGAAAATTTCCTCATACAAAAATTCTACAACCTTGTTATCTCTTGCATGGTTCATGGCCTTAACTTCTACCCATTTAGTTTCATAATCAGTGCATACCAGAATATAGGATTTACCTTTTGATGGAGGATCAATGGGTCCTATAAAATCTAGTCCCCACTTATCAAATGGACTGATTACTACCTTGGGGTTAAGTGGCATCTCATCAGATTTGGTTGGTCAGCCCATACTTTGGCATTTGTCACACTTCCTTTTATATCTCCCTGCATTCTTGTGGAGTGTTGGTCAGTAGTATCCTATATTCAAAATCTTCATTGTTGTCCTCTTAGTTGCAAAATTTCCTCCATAGGGTTCATTGTGGCATGCATGCAGAATATCATATGTCTCATCATACCTCGCACATCTCCTCATGACCTAGTCAGGTCCAATGTAGAACAAACATACAACAATTGATGAGAAAGGAAAAGATTTTTCAATGAGCACTCTCCTCGCTTTTGGAGAGAAGTGAGGAGGGACTCTCCCTATGACTAGAAAATTAGCTATGTCAACATATCAGGGTGTCTGCACACTAATGTAAAATAAGTGCTCATTAGGGAAGGAATCATCTATGACTTGATTGTCTTATGATGTGGTCAGCCTTGAAAGAAAATCTGCAACAACATTGACCTTCCTTGCTTTATCCACAATAGTGATGTCAAACTCCTGCATCAACAATAACCATATTTCTAGCCTTCCTGAAATTGGAGGTTTATTCATGAGGTATCTAATCGTTGCATGGTCGGTGTGCACAAAGACCTAGTAGCCTATTATGTAATGTCTGAATTTTTTTAAACCATAGATCATTGCTAACATTTCTTTTTCTATCACTATATAATTGAATTCAGCTCCTTGAAAATTTTTGTTGACAAAGTAAATGGTATTTTCAATAGCTCCTTATTTTTGTCCTAGGACTACTCCTATAGCATAGTCTGATGCATTTATATGGATGTGGAAAAGAAACCCCCAACTATGTCCCTTGAGTGCAAGAGCATGAGTTAAAGTTGCTTTCAAGTTAGAAAATTCTCTATCATAGGCTTTTGTCCATTGGAACTCGACATCTTTAGTTAGGAGTGTTGGAAAAACAATGATAGACAACTAAGAGGGGGGTGAATCAGTTGTTACAAAAATTAAAATTATTCAAACTTAATCAACCTTTAATCTCAAATCTGATAATTAACAGTGCAAGCATAAATCAACATCACATCAGAAAAACATGAAGACCAAGATTTTTATATGTGGAAACCCTATTAGGGGAAAAACCACGGTGGATGTTAGTCCAAAACATTATACCCTGTTAAAATTATAATGAAGAATGAATAAAGAAATCACTTGCATTCAGGCACACTACCTAGAGCTCACTGCTCAAAGGAAAGGCTCACTGCCTTACATAAGAAAATCAGATTAAACCCATCTGACAAATATGAACTGAGGAATTAGCTTCTTCGTAAGCCTGATTACAATTTCAGTTAGGCACAAATATACTTCGCTCAACCTTCTTCACACTCTACTTTGTATTCTGGTGATCTGATATTTATGCACACATAGCTTCACATACACATACAGACATACACCCTCTCATACTTCAAAATGAAGAAACAATCTTTCTTATATATCCGCTAAATGGATTTTCATCAACTACTCTATCGACCACAAAATAATGAATGAATTACAAAATGTCGGCCTGAATACATGAATAAATTTTGATGCACACCAACCTAAGTTGGTCAAAACATAGTGAGCACCTATATCAACATCCTTGAATATGACAACCAATAAAATACTATTCCATAAGGATCCACAACACACTACCACCATCATGTCGGCCAAGAACATGAAAAAATTAAACACACAACGAAAAATATTCAATCACGAACACACCGATCAACATAGATGTACCAAACTGATAGAGCACAATCTAGAAACATCACTGAACATCTTAGGAACATATGCAACAATTCAATTCACCAGAGTTGCATTCTCTTCTTCTCATAAATTCTTGCTACAATGACAAAATGTCTATAGAAACACAACACTTTATAAATTTCTTCAATCTTGATGCGTACAACTAAAACTTTTGAAAAAAATACTAGATAATCTCAACAACAAACCCTTTAGTGTGCTCCTTCAGACCATAAATTTACAGACTTTTCCATCACTCTGACCTTCTCAAATTCATTATCTTCCTACAATATATTTATTACAATTTTCTCAATCTCCTCGACATATACAGTCTTCAGAATCATCAGTGCTAATAGTGTTGAAATCAATGACAACCACATATCAGCAACACAGCCTCAACATCCAACAATCTCCCCATTTGGCATTGATGGCAACACATGATGTGAAAAATACCATCAACACAACTAACTGTTCACTTCTCCTCCTTTGTTCTACACTTCTAGTATTGTTATTCTCTCATTACTTTTCTCCATAGGATTTGCTCTTCTCCCCCTTTGACATCAATGGAAAAGGTACACATGCTCTTAACCACATATCTGAATCTTCTGACTACTCCACCTAAGTAGAAGCCACCATAACATCAATTTGAAACAAGATCTGATTGTGAGTGCATGAATTGATGTAAAGACTTGCATCTTAGTTCAGATTAGGAGGGAAAATTACCCCTAACTTTCCTTTGAGATACTCAAAATTATCCTTAGGCAACGATTTGGTGAAGATATCTATAATTTATTCCTTAGTAGGTACATATTCCAATCTGACTTCTTTCTCACTCACTTTGTCTCTCAAAAAGTGGTACTTGATAGATATATGCTTTGTTTTTTAATGTAGCACCAGATTCTTGGAAATGTTTATGGCACTTGAGTTGTCATAGAATTTAGCAGTTGGCTCATCATACTCAATTTTGATGTCTCTCAACATCTGCTTCATCTACAACACTTGAGTACAGTTGTTTGCAACAACAATATATTTTGGCTCAATAGTAGATAGAGAAATGGAATTCTGCTTTTTACTTAGCCAAGACACCAACTTCTTCCCCAAGAAGAATGCACCACCACTTGTTCTTTTCCTATAATTTACATCTCATACCCAGTCTGCATCTATGAAGGCATTTAAAGTAATATCATCATCCTTTGAATACCATAACCCAAAGTCAACTATTCCTTTTAAGTATTTGAATATTCTCTTTATTGCAATCACATGTGATTCCTTTGGATCAGCTTGATATTTAGCAACCATGCATACAACATTCATGATGTCTGGTCTGGTTTGAATCAAATATAGAAATCCACCAAAAATTGATTTTTATCTTTTTTGATTATCCTTAGGAGAATCATCATTTTGTGTTAGCTTAGATCTAGTTACCATGGGTGTACCAACTAGCTTTGAATCTGCCTTGCCAAACTTTTTTAGAAACTCTTTCACCTACTTAGACTGAGATATAGAGATTCCATCATCTAACTAAGTAATTTTCAATCCTAAGAAGAATTTTAGTTCTCCTATCATTGAAATTTCAAATTCACTTTTCATTTCATCGGAAAATTTCATATATAAGTCATCATCACCTTCAAAAATCATGTCATCAACAAAGACTTCAATAATCAATTCTTTATCCTTATCCACTTTGAAATATAGATTGTTGTCGACAGTACCATTATTGAATCCAAGCTTCAACAAGTATTTATCCAATATTTCATACCAAGCTCTAGGGGCTTGTTTGAGTCCATATAGTGCTTTCTTCAACCGACACACCATGTCCTTTTCATTAGTCAATTAAAATCCATCTGGTTGCTCCATAAACTTATTCTTCTGACTCACCATTCAAAAATAATGACTTCACATCCATTTGATATACTTTATAGTTCTTGAGAGTAGCATAAGCAAGAAATAACCTTACAACTTCAATTCTAGCATTAGGGGCAAAGGTTTCTTCAAAATCAATACCTTCCATCTATGAATTCCCTTTACATACTAGTCTTGATTTATTCCTGATCACCTCACCTTGTTCATTCATCTTATTCTGAAAGATCCATTTGGTTCCAATCACATTTTTGTCTTGAGGTCTAGGAACAAGAGTCTATTTATCATTTTTCTCTATTTGCATTAGTTCTTCCTTCATTGCTTCCATCCAATATTCATCTATACATGCTTGATTAACATTGCTAGGCCCAATCTTGGATATCAAACAATATTCTTATGCGATTCTTCTTCTAGTTTGTACACCTTTATTTTTGTCTCCTATGATCTAACTTTCAGAATGACTTCGCTTTACATACCTTGGGGTTTTGAAGTCTTTTGTTATTCCCTCTGCATTTCCACTATCTTCTTCTTCAAAACTTTCTTGATTCATCGAAACAATTTTGATTTTATTTTGTGTCTACGTATTCTTCCCATTCTTAGTACTATCTTGTTGGTCATCTGAATCATATCCACAATACCTGGATGATTTGTCAATATCCTCATCAACTCTAACATTTGCATTCTCAACCATCTTCTCCAATCTTTTATTGTAGCACCAATAGGCTTTTCTCTTAGTAGAGTAACCCAAAAATATTCCTTCATCACTTCTAACTTCAAACTTTCCTATATCTTCATCTCTTTTGATGTAACATCTACTTCCAAAGATTTTGAAATATTTAATAGTAGGCTTATAACCAAACCATAGCTCAAAAGGAGTCTTACCATAATTACCATTGATATTCACCCGGTTGATAGTATATATATTAGTGCTTACAACTTCTCTCCAATAGGTATGAGGAACATTGCCTTCCAACATCATAGTTCTGGCAGCATCTAAAATGGTTTTGTTCTTTCTCTCAACAACTTCATTCTGTTGTGGGTTTTGGGGAGTAGATAACTGTCTTTTTATTCCATGCTCTTCATAAAATGAATTGAACTCTTGGGAAGTGAATTCACCACCTCTATCTAATCTCAAGCATTTGATCTTCAAACCTATCTCATTTTCTGCCATATCCTTGAAGCTTTTGAATTTCTTGAATGCTTCATGTTTTTCTCTTAAGAAGGCAACCCAAACCATTCTAGAATAATCATCAATAAGCAACATGAAATAATTTTCTCCTTGTAGACTTTTGATTCTAGATGGACCACATAGATCAGTAAGTACCAAATCCAGTACTCCATTAGAATGATGTTGTTTTCTTTGAAATGAAATTCTTGTCTGCTTTCCCATCTGAAATTCCTTGCATATAGTGTCCGTAGGCTTCACTAACTTAGGTAGATCTCTAACTGCTTGTGTGGAGCTTATTTGGACAATGTTTTCAAAATTCACATGACACAACCTTCTATGCCATAACCAACTTACATCAATTTGAGCAATCAAACAACTTTCACTAGCAGCATTCAAGTGAAAAATAGTACCTCTTGTCTTTGTACCTGAAGCAATCACATTTCACAAGCTTCCCAATATCCTACATTTACCATCTTTGAATTGAATATTATAACCTTTTTCAACCATCTATCCAACACTCAACAAATTGTGCTTCAAACCTTCAACATATAGGACATCATTAGTATTGCATTTTCCACCAAGAGAAATAGTGCCTCTACCACAAATAACACCAACATTGTTATCTCCAAATCTTACAACACCGCCATCATATTTTTCCAATCTTAGAAACTTGCTTTTTTCACCAATCATATGATGTGAGCATCCACTGCCAATCACCCACTCATCCATCTCATCAATTCTGGTTGCAAGAGATTTCTCAATATTCTGATTACTATCTGATCCAATGGACACTGGACCATTTTCCTTGATAGCAATGAATACCCATTCATCTTCATTTCCAGTTTATTTATTAGATTCATCATTAGTAACACCTTCTTCAACATAATAAAATTTCTTTTGAAATCTAGACTTATCAGGTTTATACTTAGAAACCCCTTCAGGACACCTTGATGCAAAATGACCTATCTTATTGCAAGAGAAAAAATTAATAGGAAAATTTCCTTTGTACTTACCTTGTCCTTTGGCTTCTCTTTTCACAATTAGTGCTTCTAGTTCTTCTAGCTCTCTTTCTTCATCTTCAATCAATTTCATTTCTTCTTCATATTTCAATGTTTTCTTGGAACTCTCTCCTAGAACATATCTTTGTTGGATTTTTCTGGATACAATAGCTTTGAATGTAGAGTCTGTCTTAGGATAAGATTCAACAAACTCACTCAACTCAAAGGAAATTTTTTTTCCAATAATCATGTCTCTTGTCACATTTTTTACCGTCTTGAGCTCTTCAATAGCATGAACTTTTGTTTTGTAAGTAGGCACAAATCTAAGTATTTTAGCCACAATCTCATCTTCTTCCAAGATTCCTGATAGGCCAAAACTGGGGTAAAGAATAAGAAATATTTCAGCTTGGTCTAAGAGTGTCAACCTGGGGATCGTATCTTGCGAGAAATGTTGTGGAAGTATACCTGAAGGGAGGAAAGCAGTGAATTAAGGGAGAATGAATGAAACTAAAACACACGTGAATATCCTAAGTAAAAATCTGATTTAATTCTTGTTTTTCTTCCTATCATAATTGTGATTAGAACTATCACTTCTTGCAACATGAGCTATTACAACAACAGTTTATTAATAAAAAGAGAAACATACCTACTAAAATTGAATCTCAATAATGTATTACAAATGAAACTTAAAAAATGATGTTGTTTATCATACCAAACTATAATAAAGATGTTGGAATTTAAATGACACAACTACTACAATTCTAAAGTTGTTGAAAATAAATCGAATGAAAATAAATAACACACAAAAATATTAATAGTAAAAATAAATAAATGTCGCCATGCTTCACCAAGGAGTGAGCCCTTGCTCTGTGGTTTGCAGGTGAGATGGGATGGGATCCTTTTTACGCTATTGTCTTCATCATGTGAAATATTATTTTATTCATCAACAATTTGATACAAAGTCTTTGCTGCAAAATTCTATATGCCTCTTCTAAAATGCTAATTCACCCCCTTTATAGCACATTGCATTGCCTTATAAGGCGTGAAAAAAATTACAAGTTGTTTCACTCTTCCTCTTATTTCTACATGTAAATTTTTTGCATTATTTTTCTAATATTATGCATATGCTTTTCTACACCACCAATCATGTTTTTGTGTCAACCTATTTTCTTGCATTTCCTCCTATTCTTTTGTCCTCTTTTATGGCACTATTTATGGCTTGTGGGTTAGAATAAAACCAGCCATAAAAATAGGAATTTGTTGTGCCATAAAAATAGGATTTTGTTGTGCCACCAAAATAGGATTTAGTTGTGCCATAAAAATATGAATTTGTTGTGCCACAAAAATAGCCATTTGTTTTTACTTCATCCATCATAATTTTATTAGTTACAACAGAAAATAATATATTCTATGTCGTGCTATAAGAGTAGCACAATAAATAGTTATTAAAATAAAATTAATTGCTGAAATTATTTGTTGTTGTGCAGGTTTCTGTCAAGAACGTGACAGGAAGTCTATATGTTGATGGCAGGAAATTTGCATGCTGCAAATATATTTTCCAAGGCTTAAAATCACAATGCTTATTAGTAAAGATAATCCATAATTAATTTCCATATTTTATCCAAAAACTATATTAAATACCACTTATATATATTTAATCATATGCAACGTAAAATGGTAAGATATGGAATGAAAATGGAACGTGGGAATGGGTATGAAGGTGTAGGAAATAGGCTGAAATATAACATAAAATGGAACATGATTGGCTCTCATCATTCCCCCCAACTTAACATATTGCACGTCCTCATGCAATCAATATGATGAAGAGGTATTTGATTTGAACTAGTAGCCTTTTGGATTTGTGGCTTTGGCCTTTTTCTTCACCCTTAACTATTATAGCTCATGCATAACCACAATGCCCTTTATTTTTCTTAGCTTCTCATGACAAGCTTTATTGCTTTGTTTTTTTCAATTTTCTTTTTCCTTTTTCTTTGTTTTTCTTGTCATTTCTCATAGCATCATTTTGAAATGCTATATATAGGAGGGTCATGAAAAATTTATCTTGACAATTATGAGCTATCTGAATTGGATGAAATGATAGGTAAAATGAACAGTGAAAGGAAGGATGAAATGATAAGTAATATGAAATGATTTTACAAGGTCGAATAATGGAAGCTATAAAATAAAGATAATGGAAAATAATAGGTGAAAAGATGGTAGACCTCCCCCCAACTTAAAGGGTTGACCATCCTCAGGAAACAGGGAGAGGATAGGCATGGATGCTGCATATATGATTAATATAATAAGAAATATTAATAAAGTTAAGAGATAAAATAATGAAAAATAAAATTGATCCTTTTACCAATTCACATTTCCATGTATGCCAAGGTCTAGTACTCGATGTAACTCTACAACAATGAATTTCCAACAACGAAGGAACCAAAAACTATGAGAAAGATGGCATCCGCACCACACACAAAATATCTGCATCAAAAGGAATTATGTGGGGAGCATACTGATGGTAGCCTGAATTCTCTCTTCATATATTCTAACACCTCAACTGAAAATGTAACTCTTGCGGAAAGTGATCAAAGTGAAGTGGACCACAACAAATAAGAGTACATTTACACAAGTGAACAACAGGAGATGCTAGGAGGTACTCAGACAACCACAGAAGAAATAGAGTATACCTGCAAACTAATTAGCCCACAAATTATTGTAATTTTTTCTGTTTTTTTTTTTCTTTCTTTCTTTTTTTTCCACTTTTTCCATTTTTTCATTTTTCAATTTTGATAACGACAAGTGACCACTAGACAAGCCAGTTTTCAAGCACTCACCTCTTAGTGGCGTTGTGAAAACATTTTTCACCACTAAGAATTTTATTCAACTACAATCCGCCAAAAACTGGTTTTCAAATTGTAGTTGTCTAACAACGGCTGAAGGTTTTCATTATTAGAATTTTTTTTTTTCATTTTTTTTCAATTTTTCCATTTTTTCATTTTTTTCACTTTTTCCATTTTTTAGATAACTTGCATATAATGACGAAAGAGAAGGAACCCTATGGATGTTGAAGTGACACCATCAAAAACCAAAGCTCCTTCTATGACCCCACAAAAAGTCACCACTGAAATTGGTTACATGAGGCAAAGCTTGAAATGGTGACCAATGCCAAAAGATGCCTTATCAAGATTGACCATGCATAGTCCTTAGCACCCTTTCTGCTCATGTCGGAAATCTGCCTGTAAAACTTCAAAATACATACCCACTTACTTGGTTGAAAGAAGTATTCACAATGGCCATGATCTTTGGAAGACACAATGCTTTATGATGACCAATTGGAAACAAATCATATGAAATTCTCATGAAGCTATGTTATCCTGTCCTTCTGAGTATGAGAGATATCCATAACTATTTCCAAAGTTGTATGAAAAGGCAACTTCCTTACCATAGAGAAGGGAGTGTAGTGAAGATTAGTTCTAGGCTCTCAACTAGTCCAATGTATCCATACAACTTTGGGTAAGCAAATACTTATCTCTATGTGTTCAACAAGCTCATAACACCACTGCTACAAATGATCTGGATCTTATTTAGCTCATGCCACCATATTTGAAAGCTTACCATAGAACTTTGGAATATATAACCAACAGCTGAGTTAAAAGGATTACTTCAATAGAAGCAACCCTCCAAGGACAAGGCTTGTAGTTATAGACCAATGGAGTATCTTAGTATATCCATATAGCTTGAGATGAGATGAAGAATTAATCTGCATGATGAAATGCAGTGATTGACATTAGATGATGTTCAAACTCCTTTATATATCCTCTGCATGTCTTCAAGTTGTGTCTAGATGTGAGGCTTGTGAATAATTAACCAAAAACATGGTGCTGCAAGATTCAAGGTTACACCAAGTTGCATATTTTCCTCCATATGGTCTAGCATCAAGGATGGTGAAAATGAGAATTTATGTCTGCATGAATTTGAGTGCTTTGATCAAGATCCTCTTGTGAGATCCAATATTGAAGTGGAAAGAAAACTTGGTGTCCTCCATGTAGCTAGCATGACCAGCAAGACAAAAAAGTGTGTCATTCAATGCTCATGCATAGAAGCATCATCAATTGGTATTGGTGCAAAAGTGTTGGGTAACCATCATAAGAAACTTGCAACCATATTTCTCAAAGACCAAGAATATCAAGTATAGTAATATGATATCATCCATTTAATAACTTCACCATTTTAATCAATTTATTGATTAGAAAATGAATGGTAAAGTTATATCTATGAATAGATATTTAACAATAAAATGAATGAATAACAATCAATTCTTGTGTAAACATAATATAAATGAAATTCCAATCAACACAAGAATGCATACCTTTGCTTGGTCCAAATCTCACATGTGGTTTTAGTACAAGTACCAATGAAACAATTAATGAAGACATGATAAAAAAACAACCAAAGATTTCAAAAATTCAATGGATTTCCCGCCAACTTAATTGCTTACTGCAAAAGCAGGAGGGCATTAGTATAATCTAGCGAATAAATAACACCTTGAACTTTTCTCATGAATGGTCATGTTGGCACTCTCAAATTTTGCAGATTTGAGATGCCCATTTTGAGAAATTTTCCTTTGCACTTTTAGAAGTGCACTTGAGGGGTCAGTTTGAGTGACCCACTTTGGAGAATCAGAACTTGAGATATGTTGATTTCCAAGAAAAACCCATTTGTAGACGTATTTGATTGACATATGTGAGCATGTGTGTCAATTTTCAGATTTCCATGTTAAGTTTTATTAGGGTTTTGAAAAGTGAAGTTGGAGGGTTTTTGCAATGTTCTGCTGTTTGCAGATTTGTAAGTTTGCAAAATAGCCTCCTGTTTGAGCTTGGATTTCGCAACTAGTTGATTGTTATGTCAAAATGAATGTTGTTATGTGTTCTCCATACCTAAATGATCTCAGGTGTCAGTTTTCAGAGCATAATGATTTGATTTGCTATTTTTAGCAGACCAAAACCAAATGCAATTTGTTCAGTTTCACATCTGCATTCCTAACAGGCCTTCTGATTGGTCAAATTTGATCATTAATATCTTTTGATCAACATTGTTTCAAATAAATTCCTTTTGTACACCTACTCAGGGTATCTTAATTTTCTACTGTGTCTGATGATAGCTCGTCAGGAGTTGTTTCACTATTTTTACAAATTGGCAATCGGGTGTGTTTCGTTTGTTTCAGAATAGCTGCTATTTCAAAAAACCCTGACTGAGCAACTTTTCCGATTAATATCCGGCTCCTCAGGATCTTTCTCTCTGAGCCGCCTTTTGCACTATAATTTTGGATCAAATGACTATGTGCTTGCGAGTTTTTATTCCTTTGCAAGGTCGTTTGGCCAGTTTCCCAGATTGATTCTAGAACTCAGTTTTCACCATTTTCCAAAAGTGACAGAAAACAGTTTTTGATGGCAATCCGGTTTACCATTTCACTTCAAATGCATCCAGATGTTGTCCTGAGATTATTTGAGTTTGAAGCTTTTTTGAAAACGAAAATGTTTTTGGTCGGGCCCACGAAGGACCCGACATTTGTCACATAGTTTGAGGTTAGCTTGTTCTTGGAGCTGTTTGCAAATCGTGGATGTGTAAAAAATGGTGCATCTAAAGATATGAAGAATGGATTTTGGATGTCTTTGAGACTCAATCTATTCTACGAGGATCTCATAATTGATTCAGTTCTAGGTGAAGTGACAACTATGGCTTGATGTCAAGGTGGTGAAGATCATGCTAACATACTCTTGTTTGGATTGCCAATGAAATCATAAGATTTTGTTAGCCTAATGCAATTCATTTTTCCCCATAATTGGATGGTGTGGCATTCTCATAAGAAAGGAGTGACAAATGGTAATAGACTGAAACAAGAGTAGAAGATACCCCTTTTGTTGATCTGTTTTGGAATGTATTTGTAAATGAAAATAGAGTGAAGATGGGATAATTGTGATTGATGCAATGAGCAGGCAAGTATAGGTTCTTTAAGAGAGGTCTCCCTTAATTCTTCAATATATGTTCATAGAAATTTGCAAGGAACCAAATGTTTAAAGATTGGACTTGGTTACTAAGTTGCGCGTATAGTTCAAATGTATGGCATAATTTTAAATCGGGGAGCATTTTGCTGATTTGCCTAAGAATGCATAAAATTAAGGAATTGACATGAGGAAAATGTTTTAGGTATCGATATTTTCTATGTGAGGTGTGGCACTAGAAATAAGAGATGGAGAGTGATGGCAGAACAAATTTTAAATGAAGGTGTGGCATGCAATGGGGTGTGGAGATTCATAATGCCACGACAACACCACTTACACAGTGAGATTCTTGAAAATACATGACCTTTGGAATAGGTTACTGATATTCATTAAAGCAGAAGGGGGACGCCATTATTGCAGCATGGATACAAAAATGGATTTCTTGATAAGTCTTTAGAGACTTTTAGGCAAATGAAGGGGCATCCATCAAAGCATAAAGGTCATGTGGCAAGTAATGAGGGCATATCCAGTGGAGTAAAGATGCGACCAGGTGAAGATAACCTGCGACTAGCATGTGGGGACACCCATATAACAATCAGAAAATTGGTGGGAGCTTGCAGCTGGTAGTGAGGGGAGGACACGGGCAGGGAAGAGCCCACAGCCAATGCAAATGGTAAAGCCTGCACCAAACACAAAGGTAAAGCCCACACCAGCAGAAGATGGTAAGGCCCATGCCAAGAGAGGAGCTTGGTGGAGGGTGCGACTTGATAGGGAGGAGCTATGGCTTGGTTGAGTGTGAAGCCCATGCATGTAAAGGAGGATGGCACTATGATGTGGAGCGGCCAACATGTGAGAAGCCACCAGAATTGTGGAGGCAATGGGTAGGGGAAGGTAGAGCTCGCGGCTAGCATGCAGGAGGAGAACCAGTGAGGAACAAAGCACTAGGGAACCATGGGAGATTCGCGGGCAATGCAAAGAAGACTCCCACGTACAGTCTAGACTGGCCTGCGCTTGGTAGAGTGGAGACCAGCGCATGGAAGAGAGCGCGAGTAGCAGGGAAGGCATGGCCAGAGCAGGTGGACATGGCGTAGCTTGTGGGAGAACAGAGAACCTACGGGTAGCAATGGGAATCCCGCACCAAGGCAGGAGAAGGTATGATGGCACATAGCCAACACAAGCCAAATAATTTGGGCGCGCGGGCACAGTGAATTCACACTAGCAACTAAGGGCGAGTCACTGCCATGAAAGGTCTCCAGGTTGCAGCAGATGCAAATGGAGGAGGCGCGGCCAGTAGGATGTAGAGTGCAATGGCCACCATGATTCCCGAGTTGTAGAGAACTCAAGCACAGAGATCAAAATTAGGGCAAACATATGGTGAAGGGCAGAGAAGAATCCGACGGTGGAGGATGAAGGGTCGGTGCAGCCAAATCACAACTGTTGCCTACCAACCCACGTTCCTGACTTGCTTTCCTTTTAATGATTGTGGGATGGCGGGGAGATGGGAGAAGCATTATAAAACTTATAAAATTAAAATGTTTTCCTAAGTTCGGTCAAAGATATTTGGTGGGTGCTTCCATTTTAATATTAATTTTGTTTTACGGAGAGGAATGGGAGGTGGGTCCCATCATAATTTTAAATGGTAAAGGCAAATCAAATGGAGGAAATTTCAAGGTAAATGCAGCAGCATCTCCGCCATTGCCCACCATTTCACAATCAAGAATTGGCTGAGGATTATGGATTGCAGGATGGTGGGGAGAGATAGAAGAAACAATTAAAACATTTAAAAGTTAAATGTTTTCCTATAGTTTGGTCAGATAATTTTAAATATGGTGGGCTTCAAATATTTTTTAAATGGCTCGGGTGAGATAGAGGAGCCTGAGATATTAAAGAAGGGTAATAAAATGTTGTCAAATGATTTTCAAATGGGGATGGGGCCCATTTCATTCTCTCGGGTGAGGTTTTAGAATTTTAAATTAAATGAGGATGAATTAATTAAAACGAGGTAAAAAGTTAAGAAGAAAATTTTAAAGATATTTTTACCTGGAGAGCTAAGTGTGAGGAAAAATTAAATCACCTGAATTTACTTTATTTGTGAAGTATGGAAAAAACTTGTAAATTGAAAAGTGTTGGGGTAAAATATTTTATTGAGTGAAATGTAAATGCGTTATGTTGTTGGGTAAGGTATTTTTTAATACTTTGCATAGAGGTTAAGTGAAATATTTTATTCACTGAAGTGAATAAAATAAAACAAGCAGTGAGTAAATGAAAAGGTAAAATGCAGCAAAGGGGAAAATGCAAAAATAGAGATAAATGAATTTTTCACGGGGGTGGAAAGTTTTTCTTTCAGTTGCAAGTGATGATTACAGATGGACACATGGACATTTTTCTGTTGAAGAACGAATTGGGCACATGCTGTTTTAAGAACATAATCAAATTTGTTATAGGGAAATGGAGAAGATATTTTGTAGATCACTGTTCAATGGTGGAGATGATTCCAGATGGATGTTTCTATTCGGATTTAGGGTTTCTTTTGGAATCTCTTCTCCTCTTCTTATTCTTTTCTCTTCTCATTGTAAGAAAGAGGTGGGAAAGTTAGCAAGGGAGGTTAGCAAGTAAGCTAGTCAAAATTTTGGTGTGGAGCTACATAAAAATTGTAAAATTTGTAGTTACAGAGGCAATGCAAGTGGGTTTTGTGTCATTTTTGTTGTAGGATTTGAGTTTATTGGGATTTAGTGCTTCATAATAGTATTGGCATTTGATTTTACCTGATAAATCCAGGCTCATGTCTCTCCTATGTGCAAATGTATTCAAATTTTGAATGAAATAATCAAGGGTTATTCTATTCTTCTCACTGTTGTGGTGTGTGCAATTCTAGTTTTAGCTTTGATTCAAAGAATTAATTAAACTGCTTAAATGAGATTGCAGATTGATATGTTTAGTACAAGGATTGGGTAAGAAGTATTGAGCTGAGGTACAAATTGGTGATACTGTAAGGTAGTATAATTAGAGATATTACATGCTATGTGTAAAAATCTGCTATGGACCAGTAGGTGTTGATGAATTTGACTCCCCCAATGGATATGGCACTGGTCTGATTTGCATATGTTCTTTGTGGTGCAATGTTTTGTTTTTCTTCACCTGGGGCTTGCTACCACCATTTTAAAACATAATTATTATCCTTCACCATGAAGAAACTGTGTTATAACCATCTCATGCTCCAAGTGGTTGATATTACTGATGAATAGCCAATTCATTTCAGTTCTATCCCATTTTGTTGAGCTATTAAGTGAGATTATCTGTTATTTTGAAGTTAATGACTGTTTATGGTTTTTGTTGCAGAAGTTGTAAACTCATTAACAGGGATCACCCTCCTGGGTCTTGCAGAGCCCAAAGTGTAGGAGGTTATTATTGAAATCCTCGTCGGTTGGTCCAGGTCCTCCGAGCTGTCCTTGATTGGAATTGGCAAGTCCATAGGTAGATTAGGAGATAAACCTGGTTTACCAGAAAAAACACCAACAGGTCATTGCAAGATAACCCAAAGAATCAAGAATGACAAAAATATGTATATATTAAAACCTTGATTCTTGTTAATGAATAGTCACCATTGACTTCCAAAATTATATGGATCCTCCCAACTTAATTTCACAATGTAAATTCATGAGGGTATTAGGAAAAACCAAAGAATATAGTGGCATATTTAATAATACATTGATCCTTAATGAATGATCATTCATTTGTAGCATGTTTTTTATGGTCATTAATGCATGCAAACCCTTCTAGTTCTTCGTAATCATAAAATAAATTATTAGACCTAGATCAATAAGTGTGTGAGGAATACATAGTTTTACCATAGGCCTCCCAAGATCGAGATGTTTGATTATATTTATAAATGATAGATCTTGGAGGATTTCATTATGTATCTCACACAAATATTGAATTATTAAAGCCAATAGTTCACCATTTCTTATTTGATGATTAATTTCAACACATACATTTATGAGTTCGAGAAGAAA
Source organism: Sequoiadendron giganteum (assembly GCA_007115665.2). NCBI lineage: Eukaryota > Viridiplantae > Streptophyta > Pinopsida > Cupressales > Cupressaceae > Sequoiadendron > Sequoiadendron giganteum. The sequence continues at coordinate 229,282,312 of CM021110.1, read as the reverse complement.
TCTAAACTCATGTTGAAATGTACCCTCATGTGTGTGGATGCATTTTAAAGTTTGTGATTTATTGTGTAAATAAGAACTATGTTGCATATCATTTAATTGATCATATTGTTCTTCTAATTCAAGAAAATACCAATCACATCTCGTAATTACATCAATATATTTCAAATGACCAATTTCAAGCACATTACCAAAATGTAAAGGGATCCATGAATTTATAATATTATATGCAATTACAACCACCTTATTAGATAATAGTAAGTTATTAGGAATTACAATTTCCCGTGGTGGATATGTAGGGGTGGATGGTGGGTGGGATAGTGACAATGGTAAAAGTTGTGTGGTATATAGAGTAGATGGTAAAGATGGTAATATATAAGATGGATATGGTAGAGATGGTACTATGTGAGATGGGCATGGTTGTTGTGAGAATTTATTATGCCATTCTTTGTAGTATGGTAATTGTTTCCATTCACCATACATACTAGATAGGGAAACATTTTGTGAAGAAACATATTTCTTTTTAAATCCAATAGAATTATAAGACATCTCAAAATCATTATGCATACCTCTACCTTCCCAATTTGATGTGTGAACTTGTCCTTGAGTTACAAAGAATAATTGTTCACTTTCACCTTTGTTGTGTCCAGGCTCACTTATATCATCTATCTCCTTCACCATGTCCTCTTGAAAAACTTGGCATGTGCACTTATCTTCTTCCTTGCAACAAAGAGAACAAAAAGTGGTCAAATCTTCATTAAATGAATCATTTTAAAAAACCCATTGTCCTAAAAATTCTTCAATGATATGTTCTTGTTCATCTATAGGAATAAGATTTGTAGATGCATGTGACAATGGTGGTGAAAGATCAATATATTCTAAGTTGCATTCTTTAGGTAAAGGGGATATAAAAACATCACCTTGTGTCAACATGATTTCCCCACCAATTTTTTTCATTTTTGAAGTATTTTTCTTTGAAAATTGATGTATTTGAATTACCTTGAAAATGCAGCATTTTTATGTTTTTGTGTTGTTTCTTCAAAATTTATTTTCTTACCTTTCAATTTACTCACAAAAAATGGTAATAATATATAAATGGTTCTTTAAGATCTATCTACAAACTAAAACAATGCATCTATTATGATTTAAAAAAAAACAGTGTTGTGGCAATATACAAACTAAATAAATGGGATCGTAGCTTGCGAGAAGTGTTGTGGCAGTATACCTGAAGGGAGGAAAGCGGTGAATTAAGGGAGAATGAATGCAGCTAAAACACATGTGAATTCCCTAAGTAAAAATCTGATTTAATTCTTGTCTGGCTTCCTATCATAATTGTGCTTGAAACTGTCACATCCTGCAACATGAGCTATTACAACAACAGTTTATTAATAAAAAGAGAAACATACCTACTAAAATTGAATCTCAATAATATATTACAAATAAAAATTAAAATATGATGTCGTTTATCATACCAAACTATAATAAAGATGCTGGAATTTAAATGACACAACTACTACAATTCTAAAGTTGTTGAAAATAAATAGAATGAAAATAAATAACACACAAAAATATTAACAGTAACAATAAATAAATGTCACCATGCTTCACCAAGGAGTGGGCCCTTGCTCTGTGGTTTGCAGGTGAGATAGGATGAGATCCTTTTTACGTTGTTATCTTCATCGTGTGAAATATTATTTTATTCATCAACAATTTGATACAAAGTCTTTGCTGCAAAATTCTATATGCCTATTCTAAAATGCTAATTCATCCCCTTTATAGCTTATTACATTGCCTTATAAGGCATGAAACAAATTACAAGTTGTTTCACTCTTCCTCTTATTTCTACGTGTAAATTTGTTGCATTATTTTTTTAATATTATGCATATGCTTTTCTACACCACCAATCATATTTTTGTGTCAACCTATTTTGTGTTGCATTTCCTCCTATTCTTTTGTCCTCTTTTATGGCACTATTTTCTCCTATTCTCTTGTCCTCTTTTATGGCTTGTGGGTTGGAATAAAAACAGCCATAAAAATAGGAATTTGTTGTGCGATAAAAATAGGATTTTGTTGTGCCACTAAAATAGGATTTAGTTGTGCCATAAAAATATGAATTTGTTGCGCCACCAAAATAGCCATTTGTTTTTCCTTCCTCCATCATAATTTTATTAGTTACAACAACAAATAATATATTCTATTTCATGCTATAAGAGTAGCACAATAAATAGTTATTAAAATAAAATTAATTGCTGAAATTATTTGTTAATGTGTAGGTTCCTGTCAAGAACGTGACAGGAAGTTTGTATGTTGATGGCACGAAATCTGCATGCTGCAAGATATATTTTCCAAGGCTTAAAATCACAATTCTTATTAGTAAAGATAATCCATAATTAATTTCCATATTTATCGAAAAAACTATCTTAAATACCACTTATATATATATTTAATCATATGCAACGTAAAATGGTAAAATGGTAAGATATGGAATGAAAATGGAACGTCAGAATGGGTATGAAGGTACATGAAATAGGCTGAAATATAACATAAAATGGAACATGATTGGCTCTCATCAACTCCACTGGAACATCTAATGTCCATCACTAGTTCATTTATATTTCATGCAAAAGAAAAGATGTTTTCATCTTCACTCATCTTCATGTTCTCTCACTTGCCTTTCAGACTTTGTAGCTTAGCAACCTTTACTAGTGCATCTCCTTCATACAATGTTCCCAACTTTTTCCAGATCTCATGTGCAGTCTTTAGACCTATTACATTAGTCATCTCTAAATCTATCAAATCACTCAACAATGCTTTTATAGCCTTGGTATTAGTTTTTGCTTTGTTGATCTCATCAACAGAGGAGGGACCATTATGAGGAATAGTATATGCATTCTTTGTTATCTTCCAAAAAGGCTCACCAATGCACTTTAAATGACACTCCATTATGACTTTCCATAGAGATTCATTTGTACCATCAAATCTAGGACTATCCTTCCTGTATGATGCCATCTTGGATCACCTCAAGCTATTAGAATTCTTTAGAGGAACTAGCTCTAATACCAATTGTTGGTAAAACAATGATAGACAACTGAGAGGTGGGTGAATCATTTTTTGTAGAAATTAAACCTATTCAAACTTAATCAACCTTTAGTCTCAGATATGATAATTAACAGTGCAAGCATAAATCAACATCACATCAAAAACACATGAACACCAAGATTTTTATACGTGGAAACCTTGTTAGGGGAAAAATAATGATGGATGTTAGTCCACAAGATTATACCATGTTAGGTATAATGAAGAATGAATAAATAATGCACTTGCATTCAAGCACACTGCCTAGAGCTCACTTCTCAAAGGGAAATCTCACTACCTCATATAAGACAATAAAATTAATCGATCAGAAAAATATGAACTGAGGAATTAGCTTCTTCGTAAGCCTGATTATAGTTCTGGTTAGGCACAAATATACTTCACTCAATATTATTCACAATTTGCTCTACATTTGGATGAAATGATATTTATTCGCACATATCTTTGCATACACATATAGACATACACACTCTCATAATTCAAAATGAAGAAACAATCATTCTTATATATCTGCTACATGGATTTTCATGAACTACTCTATCGGCCACAAAATAATGAATGAATTACAAACTGTTGGCCTCAATACATGAATAAATGTTGATGCGCACTAACCTAAGTCAATCACAACATAGTGAGAACCTAAATCAACATCCTCAAATATGCCAAAAAATAAAATATTAATCCTTAAGGATCCGCTACACACTACCACCATCATGTCGGCCAAGAACATGAAAAACTTAAACACACAAGGAAAAATCTTCAATCACAAACATGTCGATCAATGCAAACATACCAAAGTGATAGAGCACGATCTAGAAACATCACTTAACATCTCAAGAACATATGCAACAATTCAATTCACCAGAATTACATTCTCTTCTTCTCATAAATGCTTGCTACAGTGATAGAATGACTGTTGAAACACAACACTTTATTAATTTCTTCAATCTTGATGCATACCACTGAAACTTCCAGACAACATACTAGATAGGCTAAAAAATAAACCCTTTAGTTCGCGCCTTCAGACAATCAACGTACATAAATTTCCATCACTCTGACCTTCTCAGCTTCACTATCTACCTACAATATATTTATTACAATTTTCTCAATCTCCTTGACATATACAGTCTTCAGGATAATCAGTGCTAATAGTTTTTACATCAATGACAACCACATATCAACAACACAACCTCAACTTCCAACAAGGAGAGTATACAATGGTGCTACCATTTTTTTGAAGTCTTTGATGAACCTCCTATAATAACCTGCATGTCCTAAGAAACTCCTAACATATTTTTGTTTTGCGAGGATAGGCTGATTAGTAATTACCTCAATCTTTGCAGGATATACTCGAATTCCTTGGTGAGAGATGTAGTGGCCAAGAACTACACCTTCCTGCATCATCATGAAGCACTTTTCACTATTTAAGGATAGATTGTGGTCTTCAAATATCTATAGGACTCTCTTAATATTTTCCAATGCTTCATTGAAATCATCCATATAAATTTGCATGCAATCATGAGAGATGTCTGAAAATATGCTAATGACTGCCCTTTAAAAAGTTGCAAGTACATTGCATAAGCCAAATGGAAGTACTGATTAGGCATAGGTTCCCCATGGATAGGTAAAGGTGGTCTTCTCTTGGTCCTCTAGTACAATTTAGATTTGGTTATAGCCACTAAATTCATCAAGAAAATAAAACTATTGCTTTCCTTCAAGTGAGTCCAGAACTTGATCTATGAATGGTAAGGGAAAACGGTCCTTCTGGTGGTAGAGTTAAGTTATTTGTAATCAATACAAACTTGCCACTTCCCTCATTTTTTGGGCACAATCATCAATGGGGTCACCCATTGGCTATCTGAAATGGGGTAGATAAATCCTACATCTAGTAATTTTTGCAGTTCCTTTTTTACTATTTCTCTCAATGTAGGGTTAATTCTTCTTTGTGGTTGCCTCACTAGTGTACAATCATCTCTTATGTATATCTTATGAGTGCAAAGTTTAGGGTCCAATCCCTTCATATCATGATAGTCCCATGAAAATATATAATAGTGGGCCCTAAGTAAATTTTCCAATGATAATTGTTGTTTTTCACTCAATTTACTATTGATAGTTGTATATTTCTCTTTTGACACTCGCACTTGTGTAGTTAACTCAACCACAGATGCTTCACTAATGCTTGGTACCTTGAGTTCATGTGGCAAGAATGCATGAAACATAACTATTGTTTTAGGAAGATCGGTTGCAGGAAGAACGCTTATAGGACAAGCGGCTGCAGGAAGAGCGATTGTAGGATGAGTGTGTAGGAGTGTCTTCATTGTATCAGTAGAATTAGATACATGAGAGGATGATGCTTCCTCTACCTCATAATGGTTCTGAATTATGTTGGAAAATACTTCATCTTCATCTTGAAGCTACAGGAAAGGACTTGTGTTGAACATCATAAGTTGTGCCACAAAATTAATTTCCCCGAGCTCTTTACCAACATGGGGCTATATTGGATCATCCTTATCATGGGATGGTTGAGCGAGAGGGTAAAGAACAAGATTTTTGGTACTCTTTCCATTAAAAATGGTCATGTATCATATTTGGCATCCAATATAAGCATATGTTGTTGTTAACCATGGTCTTCCAGGAATAATGAGGTACTCGCCTAGTGTGGCTTTAGGAGAAAGAATCATAAAATCTGTTGGGTACTCCCAAGATTCTAGAGTTACCACTAGATCTTACACTATCCATCGGGCTTATTATTAGAACTATCAACAAGCTATAGGACAATAGGAGAAGGTCCCATGCTTACAATATTTTGTTGTTGTAGGATGTCATTGGTCATTATATTTATTGTTGCTCCCAAATCAATCAGAGCATTCTTTATTTGCATCCCATTTATAACAACTCCTACCACATGACTCCTTGGGTTATTATAATTGGGAACAGTCACTTTCCCAAGCATGATGTCAGCAAGCTATCCCACCACATGAGGTGTAGTGGGGTCTTTCTTCTTCTTGCCTAGATTCTTAAGGCATGCTTCCTTGATTGCTTTGCAATATATGGGAACATATTTTATGGCCTGAAATAGAGGTATTTGTACACATATATGCTTCAACTGATCTAGAATGTCAAAGGTTGTGTCCTTCTTTTCTTCCTTTTGTTTCAAAATTTCCAACCTTTGGGGAAATGGTGGTTCAGGTTCAGTCTGCTTGGCTAGGATAGGTTCAGGATTTTTAGGTGCACAAGGTTGAATGGGGACATTCAGAGGTTCCTCATATTCCACATGAAGCTCAGTGATAATGGGTGTGGAAGGAGCTGGAAAAGTAGTTCCTGAATGCAAATGGATGTCACTTACACTCACAACATATCCAAGGAATTTATTTGGATGAGTAGAGTATATAGACTATTTTTGTGGTTTATTATTTAGTTTAGGTGTGGGTTGGGCTGGTAGTTGAGTAGATTTAGGTGCATTTGAACTTGAATTGGTACGAGGAGGAATTATATTTGGTTTTTGGGGCAGAGAAGGTGGTTGCATGTAATTGATTTTCTAGTTTGGCCATCATCGTTCTCCCCTCCATTGAGATGTTTGTTTCCAGTTTCTTGGAGGTGGCTTCCAATTTCTTTGAAACTACTGCCAATTCCCTTGAGGTTTCTGCTATTGGGGTGGAGAGTTTTGGTGATTGGGCCAAGAATTTTGAGATTTAATCCAAGGCTATGGTGGATATCCTCCATAGTTGGATGAATATGAGGATTTGCATTGATTACTAGATGAATAAGAATTGAAATATGGCCCAGAAAAAGATAGTGGGTCTGGTGGGATACCCTGTCTTGGAGCCCATGCCCTCCTTTGTGCAATATAGTATACTTTATCATCTTCATCCTGGATTGGTTTGAACTCGGGTGCCATCTGGCTGCTATCAATTTTAGCTATCATCTTGCATCTGTAGTCCTTCTTTTGTCTACAATGAGGGCAATATTCTGTCAACATTGCCTCTTCCTCCTCTTGCTTCTTTTTGGCCTGAAGTGAATCTAGCTGAGTATCCATATTGTTTAATATGTCTTGCTTGAAGTTTTTCAGTAAGCGAGTAATCTCCATCCTTGAAACTTTACTAGTAGATGAATTACCCATAGAGGATTGGTAAGCTCTCCTTTTCTTTGAAGTTTTCCTAGAATAGTTCTCACATGTCTTCTTGATATACTCCCAAGGAACTTGGGTGATATCTTCTCCTCCCATCAGGTCCAAGACATCTATGGAACTATCATTAATTTCTCTCAAGAAAGCAACTTCTATGATTCTTCATTGAGTGTATGGTGTGGATATTTCTATAAGCAAAACAAAAACCTTGAAATGTAATATTTCAAGCTCTCATCTTCCTTTTGTTGCATCCGAAAAATTCCATCTCCTCTCATGTCACTGCCCTTGCAATATTCTTTGTATTTCTCAAGGAACTTTGTCTTCATGTCCTCCCAAGTCTCCATAGTATATCTGCCTAGGCTCATGAACCATCTTAATGCAAATTATTTCAAAGTGGTAGGGAATAGCTTAAGCCTATGGGCATCAGTGGTATATTCATAACTTTTGTAGAGTATATAAAACTCAAACAAGAATGTATCAGAATCTTTTGTGACAAGTCTATATAGCTTAGGAAGGACTAAAGCAGTGATATTTTTGAATTTTTCTACTTCATTCCGATGAGCAATGGGGAAAGGAAAAGTTGGTCAGTTGGGTCTATTAGGTCTGTTTCCATTTGCATCACCCATTCCTACTTGATGAAGTTCCAAAGAAAAGGGGTCTTTAATCAGATTTTGATCTTTAGAGGAAACTTCAAAACTGGTCAATTCTGGAAATGTATCAACAAAGAGGTGTGTCTCTTCTTCTTCTTTATTTCTTGGCAAGTTCTAATACTCAACTATCTGGAATAGATCAGGATTGTTAGAAAGGAAACTCCCATGGGCATATCTTCTCCTTTATTTATGCATATGGTATCGACTCACTATCAACCAACTCACACAAAGTATTGGAAAAAGAATAAGGGGGTCATAACTCTTCTAAATGAGGGATATACTAAAAACAACATCCAGAAATACTTCAGAAAATTATCAATGACTCCAAAGAACTTCCTAGTTTGATACCATCCCTGACAACAACGCCAAAAATTTCAAACTCCTACAATGTTTCAACAACTAAGCCTTTACAACTATGATTCAGAGATTGGACATCTAACTTGAATATCTATCTCAATCATCATGAAGGTGCATTTAAATTGTCAACCTAGGGACGTAAACTTGAAATGGATCAGCATTGTATGTGCACTAGGAATCCAAAGTAGCCGCATTCATCCTATAGCTAAGAAAGAAACAATATTGAAAGTAAATTGCTTGGAAGGAAATAACATAAATGTTGAACATCATCTAATAACTAGAATAAACTTAAATAAATGACAGAAATGAAAATCTAAGCGAACAAACAGGAAACTACTCTGTCTACTTTGGTTGTAGGAATAGTCACATGATGGAATTCCAATGGCTGTAGGAACAGTCAATGCCAAATTCTTAATTAATTACTGAACAAAATATAACAAATAAACTAAAATAAGGTACGGGATAGAATACTCAGCAAGTGGGCCCCCTTGGATAAGTATACCCTAAAACTAAAGTAAACTCGGATGTACGATCTTATAACTTCATTTTATTCATTGGAAAACATGAGTACAATTGAGAAACATGATTGTATTATTGAAAAGCTTAAGAGTGCAAATACATCATCAAGTTAACATTCTTCGACTAGAATATTAAACCTCCAAAGGAGAATCTGAGTCTTATTTATCTAACCATCTAGCAAGGCAGTCAACTCTGACAGAATCGAAGGACGCCACTTAGGGAAAATGTGGAAAAGAGTAGAGGCAACTACACATGCACATAATATGTCAAGCATCTTTGCCTTAATGTGACTATAGCACAATAGTAGCACCAAATTCTACTCAATAGAAAATTAATAGCATTTACGTGGCAGATACAATTCAATTTTCATGAAGAATCTCCAATCGCTGAGATTCTTCCCTCCATTAAATGACCACCTTGTTGATCGATATGGCACGTGATGAGGTGGTGCAATCTTCCTAAATTGTAGGCCTCAAATTATCTACATGACAATATTAGCATGCACAACAAGTGCATATCCATAATCATCTTAAAGCAACATTCATTAATCACACACAAAATTAACATAGAGAGTTCATATAGCATGTCAATATCATTTAAAAGTTATGAAAATAAGTTTATGCCCGAAGTCTATAGTTTTAAGGAAATATTTTGAAAATGTCAACTCCCAAGTACCAAAGTCTTAAGACAACTACAGAAAATGGAAAACAAATCCATCAATAATAGACCATAAACTAGAATCATCAGTCATCATATCTTACTAGCATTCATATATTGGAACCCCTCTTGATTGTGTGGTTGACTACTTTAGTGTGTGTTTGAAGCAAGTTCATCCTCTCACTAAAGTGGGGGCTAAATGTAGTGTAGGAAAATAAATACCCTTGTATTTTCACACTTGTTTGGACCCTCCTTGCTTTATGTATCCCTATTTATGTCTTAATTGGTCCTATTTTGCATCCACAAGCCTAATAAATTATATATTTTTATGGCTAATCCTGACAAGAATCGAAGGATAAATGATAATTTAATGAAATTGGTTGAGTGTCCTTGATTTTTGGACTGGGAATAAAACACCACCTAGGGTTTCTTTGTTCTCCAAAGGTCTTGGGACCCTGATTTAAGGCACCTTAAAAGGCCCCTTTTTGGAGTATGTGCCCTGAGTTTCAAGCCTCAAGACTAAGACACCACTTAGGGAATATTAGTCCCCTTCAACTTGTTTTTAGGATTTAAATTCAAATCTTGGTGATATTTATCCTTCTTTAATTAATAAATTCATATGTCGGATTTTTGTGGTGTAATTTTGAGATATTAAGAATGCATAACTATAAATTCAAGGTTCTTTCATTCATTTTCATCCTAGCAACATGAGTATTCATGCATTATAGAAAGTTTGTAATCAAGAGAGAATTCAAGATCATTTCATCAAGAATTTGGAGCCATCATCAAGATTCAAGCATCATTTTAAAGATATTCCTGCATCATGTGTGTTTTTGATCTAACATTTGTGATGTAGGGTTTTGATTCAAGCAAGCAATTTAAGTCAAGATCTATTAGTCATTCATTCGATTTAAGATCTACATTTAAGCTATCCACTTCACATAGGTTTGTAGATTTCATAACAATGGTTTGGTGAGTTGAAATATAACACTTTGTTCATTCATCATTTCCCTCCATTATTTCATTTCATTCTAAGTTTTAATTACCAACAAGGGATTTGACCAAGGAAAACCCCCATTTACTAACAATCAACAAGGTTTTCCTCCCTTGTGTGTTTGAGTTTACAGATTTAGGTTGAAGATCATTTGAAGTGTAAAGTTGCATTGCAAAGTTGTCATCTTCATGGAAAGTCATTTATAGGCCAAATCTGGAAGTTTCAAGACCTAACATCTAGAAGAAGAAGTTGCAGACATCGATCCTTAGGATCACATTTTGAAATTTTAGAAATTCAAATTAGGACTAAGAAGACAGTAAGGGCATCTTAGTCCTCCTGGAGGTATTTTTTACAGATTGCTTCAGATCCGATTTCGACATCCGAAGATTTTGTGTTTGCCCCGAAAAAAGTAACGAGACTAAGAAGACAGTAAGGGTTTCTTAGTCCTTCGTATCATATTTTGATAGAATTTTTGCATTTCCATATAACATTTCCAGACTTCCTAGGTACATACATCCTAACTTGTTTTTATTTACTTTTGTCATTTGCACTCATTATTTGGCTTGCATTACTAGGTTTTATGAGTTGAATATTAAGTTGCCTTTTCCAAGATTTTTCTTGGTGGTGAACCCTTCAAAGCCTAAGGAATTTTCCTAGGTCTCCCTTGTTGAGAATTGAATCACCTTTGTGTTGATAGTCAATCCAATTTGGATCCTAGGTTTCCTTGAATGAACCATCTCCCACTAAAGGAAAAATCCAGGACTAGGGACCCCTTTCTTGTATTGTGAGTCCATTTTCCACCCCATTTTTTTTCCTATGGTTCAATTAACAAAAAAAATTGTTATATCATTCTCAACATCCCAAAAAAATAAAATAAAATGAATTATCTTCAACTCTTCAAGCAAGTGAAAATGCATGTGAAGAAGAAAATGAAAGGGTGGGGATGGTTGGACTTCACTTCCAACAATCTCCCACTTGAAGTCCAAATCATACAGTTGTCCCCACTTTCATAGAAGCTCATTATCACTTAATTACAATACCAAGAGAAGCTCTTATGAATTCTAGCTTCTCTTTAACAAATATTTTGTGACAACATCTGCAAGGTTGTAATTAGTATAAATCTTATCCAACTTGAGTTATCCATCTTCATTGAAACTCTAGATGAAATGATATCGAAGCTCAATATGGTTAGTGTAATTATGAAAATCAGAATTCTTCACTAAATGAATAGCATTATTGCTATTAATAAATAAAGTGAAAACTTGATATTTTGAACCCAAATCACCCAATAATGATTGCAACCAGAACATTTCTTTAGTTCCTTCAATCATTGTAATGTATTCTGCTTCATTAGTGCATAGAGCAACTACTTGTTGCAATATAAAAACCCAATTGATCACTATACCTGTAAATGTCCACACATATCCGATGGTAGAACACCTTTTGTCCAAGTCACTAGCCATGCCAAAATCAACATATCCTTGCAATTGAGAATCCTTACCTTTGAACCTCAAAAAATAATGTGAAGTTCTTATCGATACCAAAATTTGACAAGCAAAAACCTTATGGGAAACTTAGTTAAAGGGGGGACCTATTGCGCTAAACTGAGTAACCTTTGGGTTTTTAAAGAAGACGTCTTCTTATGTAATTTGGGGTTTAGAATAGGAAAAGGAAGTAGGTATAAAAAATAAAGATCTAACTAAGTTGATGCACTAATCTATAGGTGTATTCAGGCATTATAAACCTTCCTTTTAGACATGGTTTGAGGGCCATTCAACAATCTTCTATGTCCAGAATAATAGAAATCAAAGATGAAAAATCTGAATAGTTTACCAAATAACATAAAATAACTCCCATACATGTTCACTAAAAAGAAGAGTCGAAGACATGGTCTGAATCAGCAAAATTATATTGAAATTATAGAATTTTTGCAAATAAGGCCAACACAATAATGGCACATTATAATGTTCTATCAAATAGCTAAGAAATAGAAAGCCAAAAAATGGCACAGTCTATGAGTCTTATACAATAATCTAAAAACAATACAAAGGCCTGGTGTCTTTCCACTATTCTTTTGTCTATTCCCAACTCCTTCTTTGAAAGAAGAAGCAGTATTTATAGAAAATGATCTAACCACCACTTAGCTAATAAAAAAAAATATTCCATCGTGAGAGCAATGATTTCCATCGAAATGATTTCCCAAAACGTTCCAACAAAAAAGATTCAAAGCTATAGAATGTAGTCACCTTCGAGACAAATGCATCCCCTACAAATGAAGGAAGTGGTCCCAACGTAGAAGAAGCACACTAACTAGAAGACGTGTTGCAAGCCCATGAATTTATTTAGGAAACATGGAAATATGGTGCAACTCGTCGCTTGTTCCATCCTTCCCTTCTATGAAATTCCCATGAAGAAGACACATGAAGTCTTTGTTACCTGCGTTGATGGTGGGTTCCACCAAAAAGGTCTACGTGGAAAGATGTTATGTGGAATACGAACACAACTTGATAGAGAAGCGAAGGGAAGCAAGCCTTAAAGGTGTGTATTTCTAAAATGTGGATGCATTGCGAGGCTTGGCAGAAAAGTGAAGGATGAAAGACTTGCAAGGAGCACGCAGTGGACATGTGGCACATCAGGTGGAGCTTGATTTAGATTAGGGGGATGAAGATATTCAAATTCATGGGGTGTGATCATAAGCTAAGAAAAATAACATTATCAACTTGAAGGGAGCTTGAGGGATTTTATATCCACAATTTTTGGTGACTACCAGGGGTATTTCGCCTGCGACACGGGGAACCCAAAATTTATGGTTCTCATACTAGAGTCTTTATCCATTGAGAGATGAAATCAGAGCTTTGAGAGAGAAATTTGTAGAGGAAACCAATCAGCCTCGGATGGCATAGATATAGAGCACAAATTCTTGTGCACCTCATGTAGATCAATCACTTCTTTAAATGGAAGCTTCATGGATATCTCGGTCCCAGAATCAAGTTGAAATATTAGTCACACAATCTGGTGAGTATCGCCCTCTATATCCTCAATAGTTGAGGGTTGACTCAAGCTCTGAAAAGTAGATATTTCTTGTTTCTTCTCCTTAATCTTTGTTGTAATCTGCTCCACCGTGACCATCGAATCATCAAAGAGGAATAGGGAGGGCAAGCCCATCTGAGTCAATTGGGAGAATTTTTTCTGCATGTTGTTCATAGTTCGGCTCAGTGTGGCAGTGCAATTGCTAGCATGGAGTATGGTTTTGTGGCAACGAATGAATTCCTTTTCTTTTTTGGCCATCGAATTTTGGTCCTCAATCCCTACACTCACTAATTCATCATTCAACATGGTGTACAACTTGTCTAGCAACCTTTCTACCTTAGGAACCTTCTTCAGAATGAACTTTGGGAATTTCTCGATCATTCCGTGAACCTTCCAACTGAAACTTGACACCTCCACCATAAACTGTAGTGTCAGCTGGAGAGTCAGATAGAAGGTCTCGACCTTTTCCTAGTATGAAACATACAGTTGTTGGGCTACCAGAAGGAGGTTCGACTGGTCAACAGGGGGTTAAGGAGATTCCTCAAAAGACCAATTTCCACATCCCTTGTCTTGACCTCCTCTCTTAGCTCTACAATTTTATTTTCTGTAGTGGACAGTTGCTCTTCTAGGGTCTTCAACTCAGCAATCCATTTTTCCTTGGTCTAGATTCTTATCGCAAATTCCCTATCTAGGGAGAGCCTTACCTCTTGGATTTCCTTTTTGAATTGAACTTGTCAGCCCTAGAGGTTTGATTCCTTTTGCTACATTATCTACTCAAATTAAGCACGTTGTCACTGAAAATCTTCATCTTTTTGTTGTATCTCCTCCTCTGCTCATGCCAACCGGTTTTTTAACTCTTGATTTTTCTACCACAAATCATCAACCAGGTTGGGATCTTTGGGTTGGATCGTTTTTAGCTCCTCTTGGAGCCTAGCTTGTTCTACCACTACTAGGTATGAAAAGCATGAAAATTCAGTCTCTTTCCTTTTCCTTCATCAGTAGGACCTCAATCCTTTCCTTGACATTTTTAGCTCATCCTCCTTCTTCTTTAGTAAGCAATTGGACTTCATAAATTTTGTGGTCACCACACGTTGGGTCTCCTCTATGAGCTCAACTTTATCTTGCAATTGAGTTGTATGTAGATCAAGTCCCATATCATGGATGGTGTAATCCTCGTGCCACATATCCCCCTATGGCTTGATGACATTCAGATGCATGGTTGCAAAGTGCAATGACTGTTGAGCCTCAATGAAAATTGTCTGCACCCTTGGCTCTATCGGCCTCTTCACATCCTTGTCTCTCTGCTTCTAGAGCTTGAGATCTTGTGCTTTTCTTGTTCTATCTCTCTTCAAAAAAAATTATGTTGGTGATCTAATGAGCTTGCCCGCAAAGGGTGCACCGAGAGGAACATCAAAAGGGAAAGAGAGAGTAGTGTTTTTGGTCAATTTCTTCTTCGAAAGAGAGAGCGCTAGTGGGAAGAATGGGGGAATATCCCAAGGTCTAGTCTACAAAGTGGTTGGAGGACAAATGGGAAGCGGTGGAGACAATAGAGGTACAATGAACTCCATTTGTTGAGTAAGTTGGGTTGGAGCCGATGCAGTGGAGGTAGAAAGTGTAGTGATAGTAGTTACAGACTGCGCTCCAACGAAAGGTGGGATAACCCATGGGGAAGTAAAAGTGAATTTTCCCAGTTGGGAGAATTGGGAGAAACCTCTTGCAACCATTGTAGCAGAAGTGGAGAAAGAATTGATGACACTTGAGGTGATGGGTGATGCAAAGATAGTGGAAGAAACCAGATATTGTGAATCAATAAGAGGGGAGAGAAAGATACCTAAGCAGTGGATGGCTTTGATCCTTGGCTCATTGTAGGTTCCTATGAACCCTCTCTAGAAGCCACATCCATGCATTGCCTTTTTATTTGGTGGGGAATCCTCCACCTCTAAGACCTCTGTTAGGTGCTGTTGGGTTTGACCTTTAGGTCTTTTCATGGCCCATGAGCGTGTTTGTGAGGCTATTAAATGCGATATGTTCACCCAGAGCTTCAAAATAGTTGTGCTAGGCTACTTCATTGTTGGTCCAGTTTACTATGCTAGGTTCATCTTCACCTCCTTTTCCTTCTCATATCCCTTCCTCGTATATTTCTTATCTTCCTCTGGTTTGATCTCTTCATCATCGCTTATGTCAGTATCATCATGCGCTATGGTCCACAAAGTGTCAAATTTGTCATCCGTGTCTACGTCTTGGAATAGGGCATTATAGCATTTGATTTATTGATGGTAGACTAAAAAATATTTAATCTTTTCTTCACTCCACAACCATTTCTTGACCAAACCATTGCAAAGGGTGGCACCTATTTGTATTTTCTTATTAAACTTCACTAAAGGAAAATAGAAATTGAGCCATGGCAGCCTCTTATTCTCTATACGAATGTGAACCAAATCTATAAATAGATCATCCTGGTCTTACAAGGGATTCTAATGCTTTTCCCAGTAATATTGGGGGTTGTGGGCTACCTAAATATTTGTGCCCATCAAGTCATTGTCAGGGTTGTATTTCCATTTTTCACAAATTAATACTAACCCTAGATGATGCAACTTCACCTCTAGTAGCTTATGCATTTGCTTCCTTGCCATAACCACCATTTTGAAAATCAGTGGGCAAAAGAAGAATCATTTCTTCTTGGCCTTCCCTCTATAAAATTTAAAGTCGATAATCAACACTTTCCAGAACACCTCAAGGTCCAACAACCAATCTGTGAGGCATGTTGGGAGCAGGAACGGTTCCCCGATGAAGCCATGCATTTGAATGCATGTGAAATCCTTCCCAAGAAACAAGTCACATTTAGGGGTGAAGCTCTGCATCCATCCCATTTGGTCGGCAAAAAGATGATAAAGATTGTCATCCTCACTTGAGTCTTGCATAATTGGAGTTAAGAAATAATTTGAGAATGCATAATAGTCATAATTTGTGAAGAGGAGAGGGGTCCATACAGAAACTAGCCTTCTAGCTCCCTTCTCATCAAAAATAGCTAACCTCATATTTTTTTTGAAGAATTTGGGTATCTGATGTAAAAACATATAGGAAAGGAGAGAAGGAAACCTAAACCTATGTTTTTTTCTATATTCCTTGATTTGACTCATCATTTCTCGGTCAATGACTTCCATGAAGTCATACCAGAATACATAATGTTGCCTTCTCAACTGAAAACCTAGACCCAGTTGGAACTCATGCACCCATTTTTCCTTGTCCAGGTCATAAATGAAATCCATCATAGAGAAGGCATCCTACATATCCCCCTGCTTAAAATTGTTGTGTGCGACTGAAATTTCTGGCGACTTTGCCAAATCCTCCCAAGGTCTTTGGGATTCCTGGTTATAAAAATCCAGAGCTTTTTCTCTACCTCTCCCCAAAAGCTATCCCATTTTTTTGGAGTGAATGACTCCATATTTTTTTCTCTACAACCCCCTTTGGGGATGCACAACATGTCTCTGACAGCCTCATCACTGATTCTAACCCTCAACTCCCAGCCTTCAATGGCATTGGTATTTGGGTTGAAACGCAAAATTCCCTCATGAACTAGCTTTGGGCAGTAATGCACAAAAGGAACCATGTACTGTGAGAGTCCGTAGAACCATTTCTTTTTATGCCAACTGGAGATTGCTAGTTTCCACCTTCATTCTTTTGCAAGTTTCTTCCCTTAAGCTTTTAGGGTTGGTTTTGAGGATTGGATCATGAATGTTATCCCACTCTTCCTTTATCTGGCTCTAGTCTCTGTGAACCTTCTACTTTTCAACCTCTTGCATGCGAAACCACTTTGGCTTCTCTGGAATTCCAGGTGAAGCATAAGAGGTATCACTAAAAATATTGGCCATAGGCATTGTGTGCATGGCATCAAAAATGCTTTCGTCCGCTTCACCTTATGCTTCCATCTGAGGATTCTAGGCCATTTCTTCTAATGTGGATTTTTGTGATATAATAGAATCCCTTTTTTGCTCTACATAATTACCCTTCTTCAAAACACACCAGTATTAGATGAATGGAAACTAAATAAAAACACCAATATAAGGCTTATATCGAATGAAAATTCAACTGGACGCATGTTCTTCATTTGGGTTCGACTCATTCAAGTATAGTGCATCGTCAATAATTACTTCTTTGAACCTGGCCACTTCTATACCTCCTATATTTTTCAGTAACTCTGCACTCAACACTCTTATAATGTAAAAATAAGCTTTTACATTATTATTTTTTTGCATGCAACACTTAGCTTTTTCTCGATCAAAGTTAGAAACAACGGTAGCCTTTTTGCATTAAATTTGACATGTACTGCCAACTCCCTTGCTCATGCAAAATGAATTTCTTGCCCTTTTGAAAATACAAGAATTCATAATGATAGCTAGTAAGCACATCCTTCAATGCAATTTTCTTGAGAAATTGAGCCGACAATTGCAAGTGTTTAAACCTCTTGTATGCTTGGCAATTATATCCCAAAAGAATTATTAAGCCAATAATGTAATGATTACTATGAAAATATTTGCGTTTAGCCTCGAACTCTGAAACATTCTTGCATTGTGACACATCAGCACCTATTCGTATGAGCGATCACTTTGGACTGCCACCAACTTGTGCTAATTAATTACCTCTCCTTAATCTCACACGTAACAATGCGTGCATGGCAGACACAAATAGGTGGGAAACTTGGGTTAGCTCTTGGTGGGTTTTTCGAGTTAGTACTCGATTAGCATCATGCTTATGGCACACAACTACCTCAGACATTTTTGTAAATAGATGAAGTTGAACTTATGAAAAACCTATCACCCCCAAATTTATAAATGGCACCTAAGAAAGATAAAATAGCTGCATAACTGAATTACATGAAGCAGAAACTATGAAAAAGATGACACCCCCAAATTAATCAATGACACCTAAAAAGCTACAATAGTTGCATTACTGAATTGATGAAGCAGAACCTATGAAAAACCTAACACCCCCAAATTTATCAATGACACCTAGAAAAGGTAGAATAGTTGATGACTGAATTGATGAAGTGAAACCTATGTAAAAACTAACACCCCCAATTTATAAATGGTGCCTAAAAATGGTAGAATAGATGATGGCTGAATTGATGAAGTGGAACTTATGAACAAGATAACACCCCCAAAATTATCTATGTTTCCTAAAAAAGCTACAATATTTCCATGATTCAATTGATGAAGCAAAACTTATGCAAAAGAGTACACCCCCAATTTTTTCTAAGGCACCAAAAAATGCTACAATAATTGCATGACTAAATTGATGAATCATAACCTATGCGAAAGAAAAACACCCCCAAATTTATCTAAGGCATCAAAAAAACAATAATAGTTGCATTACTGAATTGATGTAGCAACACCTATGAAAAACCTAACACCCCAAAATTTATCAATGACACCTAAAAAAGCTATAATATCTGCATTACTAAATAACATTAATCCAAACCAAAGATGCCTTATGATGTATTATAACCCACATTAATCAATAGCACCTAAAAAAGAAAACACCCTAAAATTAATCAATGGCACCTAAAAAAGATAATGCAAAAGAGAACACCCCAAAAGTTCTCTAAGGCACCAAATTAATCAACAATAGTTGTGTGACTAAATTTATCAATGACACATAAGAAAGCTAGAATAATTGCATGTCTAAATTGATGATGTAGAACCAATGAAAAAGAAACACCCCCAAATTTATCCAGGGCACTAAAAAGGGTTACACCCCCAAATTTATCCAAGGCACCTAAAAAAGCTACTAGAGTTACATGACTGAATAGATAAAGCAAAACCAATGAAAAAGAGAACCACATCTCATATCTTAAAAGGAATGTACAACATAAACATACTCACACACAACAAACTAGGAACCACTCTTACATTTTATAGCAGGGAAACACAACTAATTAACTATGATTGTAATGATTGCAATATAAATTATAGGGAAACACAACTGCTAACCGATGACTGTAATGGCTATACTAAAGAATGATTTAAATCCTATGGATGAAAAATAGTAATTTTTTTAACAAATCTCACATCTATTTTGCATGATTGAATTGATGAAGAAGAACCCATGAAAAGGATAACACCCCAAAATTTATCTATGGCACTGAAAAACCTATAGTATTTAACTCATTGAATAGATTAAGCAAGACCTAATAAAAAGAGAAACCCACAAATTTATGATAACATTGAGGAAAACCTAGCTGAATGATAATGAAAAACCTATGAGAATACAATAACCCAACTTTTATTTTGAAAACTTTACAAGCAATAAAATATATCTGACTGAAATGATGTAAATCGGTATGAAGAACCAGCTTACATCCTCTAATATTTTGGGTCTAGTATTTTGGTCCATAATTCCCCTCCAATGATCATCATTTCTCATGCTTTCAGGAAATGGTTTTTGGGTGTTGGAAGCTTGTAAGCTCAAAATATTATGTGCTCATGCACTCGTATGGTGAGTTGGCATTACTCTATATTTGTCTTTTGGTATTAGATCTATCCCTAGTCGACCAAATAAATAGCTAGTGGTATAGTGGATTAATTTTTGTATTTTGAATATATGTATGACCTATATTTGGTCCATGATATAGCATACTACATAGTTGAATTATTCTTGGAGAAGTTTTGTGCTAACTTGGAGCTGATAATAAGTCTTTTTGGTGAATAAAGATTGCATCTAATCAGGCCGATCTAATTGATGCTTGCAAATGTATCAGATATATATATTGGATTGTTTTGAGCTTGAAGATGATGAACTGAATGTGAACTATGATTTGAATGAAAATTATGGTGCGAATGTGAAGCAAAGTGTGTGAAAATGATGAAGTGTGTTAAGTCTATTTATTGAGCATCAAAGGAACTGAATCATCACTTGTTAGGTGTATCTTCATCAGTTCATGTTCTAGATGTAAGCCATTTTTTTATTATAACTTTGTAGGCAGTGAGCCTCCTTGCTTGGATAGTGAGTCCTCTATGTAAGCAATGATATTTTTGTATCTGGCAGTGAGCCTCTTTTTGTATTCGGTTTTAAAACAACATTATATAGTGAGTTAATCCTCATCATGGTTTTTCCCGTTCTATATTTTCCACATAAAAATTCTGGTGTTCATGTTTTGTGTGGTTTCATGTTCTGTTAATGTCATTGCTCATCTTCACTATTATATGCATTGGAATAATTGAATGGTGTTTGTTCAATAAGTTTAAGAAGATACAGATACACCCCCCTCCCTCTCAGTATCTTGGATATTCAACAATTTGTATTAGAGCCTTGGTTCCTTTGAAGAAGCCTAACAGCTTGAGGAAGATCATGTAGAATGAACAAATGGATGATAAAGAAGATATTTGGGTTGCACTTGAAGATATTGACAAGGCTGAAAATGAAAACAAATATCTAAAAGAAAACGTTGATGAGGCAAATGAATGCATTGAAAAATTGAAAGATCAATTGAAGAAATTATAGGAAAGACATATAGAAGTAAGTGAGCAATTAAAACAAGCAAATGAATAGATTACTAAATTGAAGGTGCAAGTGGAAGAAAAGAACAAAATTGAATATTGTCTTAATATAGTGGTGCAAAGAAATTATGATGTATGGTCAAAGCTTAAACAAGAAGTGGTGAACTTGAAAGCCGATCTAGAGAAAGAAAAACTCTGCGAAGATAGTTTCAAGACAAGCTCCACCAAGCTTGATGAATTTATTTCATGATAGATACCCTCTAAAGACAAAGGTGTTTTGTGAGATGAAGCCAATGAAAACTCTAAGAATGTGTAGACCTGAAATCTAGTGGAAAATCAAAAGACTCAAGATAAAGGGAAGTAGAAAAGAAATCCAAAAAACTTTGCTAGAAGACTGCCTACCAGACAACCAAATGCTCAAAGGTACTCATCCTTCAATGGTGTTTGTTTATTGTGCAATAAATTTGGTCACAGGGAAACTGAGTGCAGAAGTAGGATGAATCATTTTTTTGGTTCCTTCTCTGGACAATTTTATGTATGTAAGAAAATTGGACATAGAGCTAGTGAATGCAAAACTTAGATGATGAATTGGTTTAATCGAGGTAGAATCAATCAATATTTTGTTAGATACTATTATAAATGTAATAATTTTGGACATAAATCAAATCAGTGTAGATCAAGGGTTAATAGGAACGAAACAAATCATAAAAATGTTGTCTACTACAATTGTCAAAAATTGAGACATATTTCAAGAGTTTGCAAAAGTAAAAAGGGAAAGCAGTCTGTTGTGATAAAGAAGAATGAACTAGTGAATAAGGTTACCAAGAATGATGTTAAGTGAGAAATGAACAATATATAAATTAGCAAAGAAGAGCCATAGATGATAGATGTGTATGTGCCCTCATCTAGTGTAGATAATTCCTCCAGGAACTAGACATAGCATAGTCTTAGGGGGAATATTAACATAAAATTGTTCAAAGCCCCTAGAAATATGGCGTGTTATATGTTGGAACGAGGATATGTTGTAAGGAATGAATAGGAAGAGGTTATGCAAAATAATCTAGAAGAAAAAGTGCAGGCATGTTCATTTGCAGAGAAAATTAGGGTTTCTCAGTGCAGTGAAGAAGGGTTTTCATTAGCTTTTTGAAACTTATCTCATTTAATGTGAATTAGGGCAGCACGATGGTGTATAAATTGAAATTAATAAGTCATTTTTTATCACTTGTGCATTTGAAGAATTCAAAGAACATGTTTGAGCAATCTTGAAGAAATCCTGAAGTGATTTAAAGTGATTTTGAGGCAATCTAAAGAAATCATTATGAATAATTAAGAACAAGTCATGGAATTTTTCAAAGGCATCTCTCTCAATTTACAAAACGAAGGAAAAAGAAGAAGTTTCATTGAGAAAGAAATAATTTGAAGAAGCTAAGCGTGATGATCGAGTCTCTTGACAGAGGATCAAGTGGCAATATTCTACTAAGGCTGAAGGGAGTTTAGTTGGAAGAATTTGATCATCGAAAGATGAAGGAAATGGAACTAGGGTTAAAGACCAATGACTTGTAGAATGTAAAAACCCTAGGTATGGATTTATGGGGAGAATTTCCTTGGTTTGTGAATAAAAAATCCATCTTGTTCCTATTAATTCAATTCAAGGATGGCAACATTATTTTCGACAAACCCTATTTGATCACGAAGGAGGCAATTGAAGCTATGACTAGGTTGTGCAGTGTTGGTAACCTCCCTGGGAAGAAAACACTGAAATACAAAGAGGTGGAGGAACTTACTAGTATCAACAAAGACTCCCGAGCTCTACTCATAATTACCATTGTTGACCCTATAGTACAGCATGTCGCTTATGCTATTACTTACAAAATCTATTTCAAAAATAGTGAAGGCTCCACTTCAGCTATTGTCATATATCTTCTGCATAAAATGGTGAAGTAAAACAATCAGTTTGATTTGTGTAGCCTAACTATGGAAAACATAATTGAGAATGGTTGAATGTCTTTGGTCGAGGGTTATCCTTTCTGGTTTGGGTCTTTTCTTATATGTATGGTATTTTAATTTTTGAGTTCACTATCGGCAAAAGAGAATGTTAAGTGGAATTTGGGGTCCTTGTTGGAAAACAAGTTTACAGGTATTTGGAATGTATGGAGGATAAATAAAGTGCATGCAAGGTCTATTTCTTATCCTTGTAGAAGGGTCTGTTCTCTAGTGTGCTAGCGTCTAGTAATTTTGAGGAGGGTTCCTCCTCTAGTATGAAGGAATTGAAAGTTGTTATTGGTGGTTCCCCTCTGAAATCTAAAAAGAGGAAAGTTATCATAGAATATGTCATCACTATCCCAAAAGAAAAGGAGAATGAAGAAGAATTAATGCCTGGATCTAAATATTTCGATCCAGATGATATTTGGATGATGTTAGATAAAGGTGATATGAAGAAAATTGGTGAAATTTGGTGTGCCTACCCTCTGATGGATAGGCTTAAAATTGATGATGCTTTGGTTGAGTATCTACTCAAGAGAGGAATTAATATTCCAAATGTTTCTGACTCATTACCAGATAATCTAGTAGAAGTTCTTGAAGAGGGAATTTTGCTAGAAGGACTTGAAGGACATAAGTTTGAAGTTGTGGTTGAGAAAAGATGTGTCAAAGCTAAACAAAAGTTATCTAAACACATTGGTGAGACAAGAAAATGCATTAAGGAGATGTCTAACATCTACAAGTATTTTCTTTGGTGGCTTGCAGTAGTCGATAAATTTAGAAGCCGAATTGAAGCCATTGAATTTGAGATGAATAGTATTGGAAAGAGTTTTGATTTCTTCAAAGACAAGGATAGAAAATAGAGAATAAGAGTTGGAGAATCGCAAGTCGAGTTCTTGAATGTTCAGAGATAGAGGGAAGATGTGGTGAGAACCTTCTGGCTTGTTAAAGAAATTGTTGAAGTCTGATTGGATCATCTCTTCAGAATAATTTCTGATGTAGAATATTGTGAATGACAGCACCTGTCTGCGAATTGGTCATCCTCATTTACGCTATTGAATTTGTTGGATAGCATGTGTACCAGAATATATTTTGTAGTGTTAGCTTGGAAGAGGATTCTTCCAATTGTGAGAGAGGGGTACAAAAAAAAAATTCAGGTGAAAAGTGTTATTTTTACTTGAGTTTTTGAATGTTCAATTTTTTGTCTCTTACCTTTGATGGCAAAAAGGGGAGAAAAATGAAAATAAAAACAAAAACAAAAAGAGATATCAAATTGCTGGACAAAGGGGGAGTTTTAGAGTTTTGGAATTTTGGAGTCAGAGTTTCTATGTTTGAAATGAGGAGTTAGAATTTCCTTGTAAATACAATGTCACCACGTACATATGTTTACATCCGATTTTTTTTCGCCCTTTGTCCTTGATGTCAAAGGGGGAGAGATTGTCATATAAATAAAGTGAAAGGAATGAAGAAATGTGTGAAGGCTTATACATTCTTTTGGCACATGTTATCATCAATGACAAAGGGGGATATTGGTGGAATAATGAAGAAAAATGTATAGTTTTGCAAACTTTGTGTTGTCATTGATGTCACCATTTTGATTGAGTTGTCAGTTTGATTGGGTACTCTAAACCAGTATGAAGAACCAGTTTACATCCTCTAGTATTTTTATTCCACAATACCCCTCTGGTGATCATCATTTCTCATGGTTTTGGGAAATGGTTTTTGGATGTTGGAAGCTTGTAAGCTCGGAATCTTATGTGCTCATGCGCTCATATCATGAGTTGACATTAATATATTTTTATATTTTGTTGTTAGGTCTATCCCTGGCCGACCTAATAAATAGTTGGTGGTATAGTTGATTAATTTTTGTATTGCGGATATATGTATGACCTATCTTTGGTCCATGTTGACATGATATAGCATACTACATGGTTGAATTATTCTTGGAGAATTTTTTCACTAACTTGGAGTTGATAGTTAGTCTTTTTCTTGAATAACGATTGCATCTAATTAGGCCAACCTAATTGATGCTTGTGGATGTATCAGATGTATATTAGATTGTTTTGAGTTTGAAGATGATGAATTGAATGTGAAGTGTGATTCAAACACAAAGTATGGTGCAAATGTGTAGCAAAGTGTGAGAAAATGATGAAGTGTGTTAAAGTTTGTTTATTGAGCATCAAAGGAACTGAATAAACACTTGTTAGGTGTATCTTCATCAGTTCATGTTCTGGTTGTAAGCCATTTTTTTTATTTTAATCCCTTTGTAGGAAGTGAGCCTCCTTGCTTGGATATTGAGTCCTCTATGTAAGAAGTGAGATTTTTGTATCTGGTAGTGAGCCTCTTTTTGTATCCAGTTTTGAAACTACATCATATAGTGAGTTAATCCACACTATGGTTTTTCCCATTTTAAGTTTTCCATGTAAAATTTTTGGTGTTCATGTGTTGTGCGGTTTCATGTTCTTTTAATGTCATTTCTCATATTTACTATTATTTTCATTGGAATAATTGAATGGTGTTTGTTCAATAATTTTAAGAAGATACCGATTCACCCCCCTCCTCTTAGTATCTTGGGTATTCAACAAGTAGTAGGAGGGGACATGCATTAAACATGGTTGTATAGAAGAATTGCAAGGGGTGGCGAGATATTAATGTGAGCCAGTGGAATGAAAGGGTTGTTGGAGATTATTGAATATTGTTGATATGTGGTTGTCATTGATGTCAAAACTATTGGAATTAATGTCTTTAAGAATGTATATGTTGAGGATATTGAGAAAATTGTAATAAAATGCCATAGGGTGTTGGTGATGTAGTGAAGTTTAGCATGGTGGCTAGTTCAAATTATTGATGATAAGGAGTTGCAGATTAAAGGGTTTGTTGACAAGTATATCTAGTTTATCCACCAAAATTTTCAGAGGTTTGCATGAAGTTTTGATCAAGTTATGAGTATTTGTGTTCTGACAGTTGTTTTGTTGCTTTAGTTATTGTTCCTGAAAGAAGATAATGTGATTCTAGTAATCTGAGTTGATGCAAATGCTTTGTAGTGATTCATGATGCTCATGGATGTTTCTAGATTGTTCTCTATTTGTGTTGTTGGTTTTCATTGATTGTTGTGCTCACGATTGGTGATTTTCTTTTGAGTGTTCATGTTTTTCATGTTCATGGGTGATAGGGTGATTGTAGCATGTTGTGGATCTCCAAGGCTAATTATTTAAGGTGTTTCATCTTCGAGACATGTTGTTTGGGTCCCTACTATTTTTTGGCTGACGCTATTTGGTTCACATTGATAAATTGTTTATTAATTTGGGCTGACATTTTATATTTTGGTTGGTCGACATGTCGTTGATGTTATCCTTAGATGCAGATATATATGATCGATTGCTTTGAGGAGAATATGATGCAAGGTGTGTGAAGTGCGAGTGTTGTGTGTGAATAAAATTCAAATCATTTGAAGGCAGAAGTAAAGTGTGAAGAAGAGTGAGTAGAAGAAAGTGTTCATGTGCTTAACCAAAACTGTAATTAGGCATTAGCAGTTTCTATCTTCTTAGTTCAAAACATCTCGGATGGATGTAATATGAATGTGACTATAAGACAATGTGTCTTCATTTGGGTAGTAAGCCTTTTGTATTTGAGAAATGAGCTCTAGGTAGTGTGCCCGAATACATGTGCATTCCCCATTTGTAATACTTTTAACAGAGTATAATCTTGTGGATTAACCTCCACCATGGTTTTTCCCCTAACAGGGTTTCCACACAAAAATCTTGGTGTTATGTGTGTTTTTGATATGGTGATGGTTTATGCTTTCATGTTTATTTATCAGATCTAAGAATAAGTTTAATAAGTATAATTTATGTGACAACTGATTCACCCCCCCTCTTAGTTGTTTGCCCTTGTGTTTCCAACAATTGGTATCAAAGAAATATCCTCTAGAGAAGCTTGATCTCTTGAGGTGATCTAGGATGACGACATATAAGAAGGATAGTCTGAGATTTGATGGAACAAATTATTCTCTATGGAAGACTCGAATGGAGTGTCATCTTAGATGCGTTGGTGAACCCTACTATACAATTACCAAAAATAGATATATCATCCCTCAGAATGGTCCTTCCACTGTTGTTGAGATTAAGGAAGCTGAGTATAATGCTAGGGCTAAGGAAGCATTGTTGAGTGCTTTGACTGATTTGGAGATGACAAATGTAATAGAGCTAAAGACTACTTATGAGATCTAGAAAAGTTGGAAAATTTGTATGAAGGTGATACCCATGTGAAGATTGCTAACCTGTAGAGCCTGAAAGGGATATGAAACATTGAGAATGGGTGAAGATCAGAACATTACTTCTTTTATGCAGAGAGTGAATGAACTTGTGTGTAGTATCAAATGTGTTGGTGGTATATTGGAAGAATCATAGATTGCTGCTAAAGTGCTTTTATCCTTGCCTATTGCATACAAACACAAAGTTGCTACTATTGAGGAGATCCGGACTGTGACTAATGTAACCAAAGACATGTTGATTGGTAAGCTTGTTGCTTTTGAGTTAAGTGAGTTTGGTGAATCTCTTCCTAAGACAGAATTTTCATTCAAAGCCACTGTATCTGGAAAAGACAAGCAGGGATATGATCTGGGAGAAAGTTCTTCTAGAAAAATGTCCAAGTATGAGAAGGAAACGAGAGAGATTGAAGAAAAAGAGAGAAAAATATATGAGCTTGAAGCACTTATTGTCAAAAGAGTATCCAAAGGATAAGGTAAGTATACAGTTAAATTGCCTCTTAAATTTTTTTCTTGCAATAAGAGAGGTCATTTTTCCTCAAGGTGTCCTGGAAGAGTTCCTAAGCCAAGATCCAACAAGCCTAGATTCCAAAGAAATTGTAATTTTTTTACTAATGAAGGTGTGACAGATGATGAATCTGATAAAGGGAATGTAAGTGAGGATGAGTTTGTGTTTATTGCTATCAAGGAAAATAATCCAGTACTGCTAAATCTACTAGTTGCATGAATGTGGAGAAAGCTCTAGCTGCTAGAGTTGAAGAAAAATATGAATGGGTGATTGACAGTGGATGCTCTCATCATATGACAGATGATAAAAGTAAATTTGTGAGCTTGGAAAAGTATGATGGTGGTGTTGTAATATTTGGTGATGACAAAGCTAGTGTAATTCATGGTAGAGGATCCATTTCTTTTGATGGTAATCATAATACTAATGATGTCATATATGTGGAATGTTTGAAGCATAATATTTAAGTGTTGGAAAGATGGTTGACAAGGGATATAATATTCAATTCAAGGATGGAAAGTGTAAAATATTGGAGAGTTTTGGGAATGTGATTGCATTTGGTACAAAAACAAAAGGTAATATCTTTCACCTAAGTACTGCTACTAAAATTTGTCTGATTGCTCATGTTGATGAAAGTTGGTTATGGCATACAAGATTGTGTCATGTAAGCTTTGACAATATTATCAAAGATAAGTTGTACCCAGGAAATGAGAGATATTCCCAAGTTGATAAAACCTACTAATACTATATGCAAGGAATGTCAATTAGGGAGGGAAAATAGAATTTCATTATGAAGAAAACAATATTGTTCAAATGAAGTGTTGGAGCTTGCATATACTGACTTGTGTGGTCCTTTTAGAATCAAAAGTTTACAAGGAGACAGGTATTTAATGTTACTTATTGATGATTATTCTAGATTGATGCGAGATACTTTCTTAAGGGAAAATATGAAGCTCTAGAGAAATTCAAGAGTTTCAAGGCTATGGTTGAGACAGAAATAGGTATGAAGATTAAAAGTCTGAGATCAGATAGAGGTGGTGAATTCACTTTTGGTGAGTTTAATTCTTTCTGTGAAGAGCTTGGGATAAAAAGACAATTATTTTCCCCAAGGAGCCCTCAGCAAAATGGAGTTGTGGAAAGGAAGAATAGGACAATTTAAGAAGTTGTGAAGACTATGATGCTGCAAGGAAATGTTCCTCATATCTACTAGAGAGAAGTTGTGACTATTGTCGTTTATACTCTCAACCGGGTACATGTCAAAGGTGATATTGGTACAAGACCCCTTTTGAGCTATGGTTTGGTCATAAGCCTATTGTCAAATACCTCAAAATATTTGGGAGTAAATTCTATATCAAAAGAGATGAAGATATAGAAAATTTTGATGCTAGAAGTAGTGAAGGAATCTTTCTTAGTTATTCTACTAAAATTAAAGCCTACTGATGCTACAATAAGAGATTGATGAAAGTAATTGAAAGTGCTAATGTCAAGGTTGATGAGAACACATTTATATCATCCATAACCTATGGATATGATTCAGACAATTAGAATAATAGTACAGATAAAGGAAAGAAATATCAGACTGTAAATCAAGAAAATCAAGAGGAAGAAACTAGCGAAAGTACATAAGTAAGATCGCAAGAGCTTGAAGTTCAAGAATAACCTAAAACTCCAAGGTATGTAAGACTAAATATCAGAAGATCATATTATAGGTGATAAGAATAAAGGTGTTCAAACTAGGAGAAGAATTGCAAAAGAGTATTGTTTGATTTCAAAGATTGAGCCTAATAATGTCAATGAAGCATGCAAAGATGAACATTGGATGGAAGCAATGAAAGAAGATTTACTACAAAATAAGAAGAATGATGCATGGATTCTTGTTCCTAGACCTAAGGACAAAAATGTAATTGGAACTAAATGGGTCTTTTGAAATAAATTGAATGAGCAAGGTGAAGTTGTTAGAAACAAAGCAAGATTGGTGTGTAAAGGATATTCTCAAATGGAAGGAAATGACTTTGAAGAAAAAATTTCTCTTGTTGCTAGGATTGAAGTTGTGAGACTATTTCTTGCTTATGTTGCTTACAAAAACTTCAAGGTTTATTAGATGGATGTTAAGTCAACATTTCTAAATGGTGAACTTGATGAAGAAGTGTATATTGAGCAATCTAATGGATTTCAATTGACTGATCAGGGAGATATGGTTTGTCGGTTGAAGAAAGCATTGTATGGACTTAAGCAAGCCCCGAGAGCATGGTATGCCAGATTGGACAAGTATTTGTTGAAGCTTGGATTTAATAAAGGCACTCTTGATAGTAATTCGTATTTCAAGATTGATCATGATAAAGATTTGATTGTTGAAGTCTTTGTTGATAACATTTTTGGAGGAGATGATAATTTATGCATGAAGTTTGTTGATGAGATGTAGAGTGAGTTTGAGATGTCTATGATTGGAGAAATGAAATTATTTTTGGATTGAAAATTACTCAGCTAGACAAAGGGATCTTTATATCTCAATCCAAATAAATGAAAGAATTGCTAAAGAAGTTTGCTATGGAATATTCAAAGCCAGTTGGTACACCTATAGTGACTGGATGTAAGTTGACTCAAGATGATTATTCTCCTAAAACAAATCAGACTAGATATAGATCCATGATTGGTGGATTTCTCTATTTGACTCAAACTAGACCTGATATCATGAATGTTGTATGCATTGTTGCAATATTTCAAGCTGATCTTAAGCAATCTCATGTGACAACTGTGAAGATGATTTTCAGGTACTTGAAGGGAAAAGTTGATTTTGGGCTATGGTATCCTAAAGAAGACAACCTTAATTTGAGTTCTTTTACTGATGTTGATTGGGAAAGAGATGTGAATGACAAAAAGAGTACTAGTGGTGGTGCATTTTTATAGGGAAAGAAGTTGGTTTCATGGTTAAGTAAGAATCAAAATGTCATTTATTTATCTACTATAGAGGTAGAATACATTGTTGTTGCTAACAATTGTACTCAAGTATTGTGGATGAAGCAAATGTTGAAAGATATCAGAGTTGTGTATGATGAACCTATTGCTATATTCTATAATAATTCAAGAGCAATTAACATTTCTAAGAATTTGGTGTTGCATTCAAAAACCAAGCATATATCTATCAAGTTTCACTTTTTGAGAGAGAAGGTGAGTGAAAAGGAAGTCAGATTGGACTATGTGCCTACTAAGGAACAAATTGTAGATATCTTTACCAAGCCCTTGATTAAGGATAATTTTGATTATCTCAAAGGGAAGCTAGGGGTGATTACCCCTCCTAATCAGAATTAAGATGTAATGACTTGCATCAGTCCATGCATTTCATTGTCATATCTTGTGATCTGGATTGATTTTATGGTGGCTGCTATTCAAGGGGAGTAGTCAGATGTTTAGATATGTGATTCAGAGCTTGTGAGGGAAAGATAATGTGTACCTTTTTCATTGATGTCAAAGGGGGAGAAGATTCTTGTGAAAAACTATGAAAGAGTTAAAAAGAGAAGAGTCAAAAGCTAAGGGGGAGAAAGTGCTAAGAGAAAGTATCATTGGTGGTGTTTTTCACATCATGTGTTTCCATCAACGCCAAAGGGGGAGATCATTGGATATTTTTGGATATTGTTGATATGTGGTTGCCATTTATATCAACACTATTGGCATCAATGTCTTTAAGACTGTATATGTCAAGGATATTGAGAAAATTGTAATAAAATAAGTTGCAGAGTGTCGGTGATGTAGTGAAGTTCAGTATGGTGGCTAGTTCAAAATATTGATGATAAGGAGTTGTAGATTAAAGGGTTTTTTGAAAAGTATATCTAGTTTATCCATTGAAATTTTTAGAGATTTGCATGAAGTTTTGATCAAGCTATGAGTATCTGTGTTTTGACAGTTATTTTGTTGCTTTAGTCGGTGTTCCTGAAAGAAGATAATGTGATTCTAGTAATCTGAATTGATGTGAATTCTTTTGTAGTGATTCATGATGCTCGTGGATGTTTCTAGATTATGCTCTATTTGTGTGGTTGGTTCGCATCAATTTTTGTGCTCGTGATTGGTGATTTTCTTTTGAGTGTTAATGTTTTTCATGTTCATGTGCAACAAGGTGATTGTAGCGTGTTGTGGATCTCCAAGGCTAATTGTTTAAGGTGTTTTGTGTTCAAGACATGTTGTTTTGGGTCCCTACTATGTTTTGGCCAGCGATATTTGGTTCGCATTGATAATGTGTTTATTAATTTTGGCCGATAGTTTGTACACATTTTATATTTTTTTGGGCCAACATGTAGTTGATGTTATCCTTAGATGTGGATATATATGATCGATTTCTTTGAGGAGAATATGATGCAAGGTGTGTGAAGTGTGAGTTTTGTGTATGAATAAAGTTCAAATAATTTGAAGGCAGAAGTAAAGTGTGAAGAAGAGTGAGCAGAAGAAAGTGTTCATGTGCTTAATCAGAACTGTAATTAGGCATTAGCAGATGTTATCTTCTCAGTTCAAAATCTCTTGGATGGATGTAATTTGAATGTGACTGTAAGATAGTGTGTCTTCCTCTGGGAAATAAGCCTTTTGTATTTGAGCAGTGAGCTCTAGGCAGTGTTCCTGAATGCATGTGCATTCCCCATTTTTAATACTTTTAACAGAGTATAATCTTGTGGATTAACCTCCACCGTGGTTTTTCCCCTAACAAGGTTTCCACGAAAAAATCTTGGTGTTATGTGTGTTTTTGATGTGGTAATGGTTTATGCTTTCATGTTCATTTATCAGATTTGAGAATAAGTTTAATAAGTATAGTTTTTGTTACAACTGATTCACCCCCCTCTCAGTTGGTTTCCCTTGTGTTGCCAACAAGGGTGGCAAATTGTTTTTTGGTAATGTGGCAACGCCTTATGCCACACATCAAGTGGACGTTCGAGTGAGCATGTTTTAGTTGCATGGAAAAAAATGTATTTTTAGGATGATGGACTAATCACATTGTCCCATGTGTCAAATTCAATCAAAAAATAAAAAATAAATTATTATTGTTTATTTATAATATAATTATGTCTCGACTTGGAAATAGGTAAAAATTGTTGACTAGATAGTCGAGAGCTTATATTTAATGGTTTTAAGAATTTTTGTCAGTTAATAATTACCTTTTAAAATTATTTTTACGAGTATAAATAGGTAAATCTTTTTTAAAAGAACAATATGAGATTCTTGAGAATGATCTAGTGGAGTCTTCCCTACACTTCCAAAGATTTATTTTAGCGTGTCTATAGTCCATACTGTAACATCTCAACATTAAAATTTGAAGTGACTAAACGAGATATTAATGACATCTAATTTCATAAATATTAGAGCTTTTATGCTCACAAATGCATGCAGTTGTTCTTTGTCTCCAATATTGATATAGGGGAGAGGACCCAATACTTGAGAACCCTAAATTTTCCCTTCTAATTATCTTATGTAAAAATTTCAAATCACTCCCAATTTTTTACAGTAGCTTACTTGGAAAGTCCCCTACTTATAACTTTCATTTCAAGTTAACATCATCAAATATGATGCCACATCAGCATACTTTTTGTTAAGATGTAGCTTACCAATACTTGTTCATTCACATCATAGGTAGTTGAGCATTGAGGTGGCATCACATGACTGGTTACTTTTTAGATCAAAGAAATACATTTTATTTAATTATGAGTAGTCATGTCAAAACTATTGGTCCAATAATGATAAAAAAAATTGGACATTATATAAATAACTAATATCACAACTATTGAAAAAATTATAACCTACTATATCATCTCCCCTAATCTACACTTTAATGTAATGACATTATGAAATTCCAAACATATCTTGAGAATTTCATGTACAATTGTATAGATTATGTGTGATAAAAGGTAGTAGTGTTTAGGCTTTCCAAATTAGAATTGTTGGTGTTACAATTCCCTCTTCTTTAATTATTTTATTACATTGAGAGGCATACCATTGCTGCATATTTTTTCATGTGTACATAAAAACATGCATTTTCTACTGCATTAAGCACATGGATTAGTACAAACCTTTTCAAGTGTGTTTTAAATGGATAACAATGAGCTGAGTTTAACACTTTGCAGCACATATTTTCATTGGGAGATTATTTGATTACATGGTTTAGCTAGATATATAAAATAGATGTATCTTTTTTTCCCATCTGTATAAATTTGGTATTTATTGTTGATTTATTTATTTAGTTGAAAATAGTTGCATCGAAGGACTGGAATGAGGACGTGTTAATGCCTGGGTTTTGTGTTGGCAGAAATGCATGATTATTTCATGTAATATCAAACCTCTCTACTTATCACCACCAAATTTATGTATTAATTATTAGGTCTTGACTTATTGAAACAACTCCACTGGAGGATGTTTTCTAGAATGAGGACATGTCAATGCCTCAGATTTGTGTTGGTAGAAATTCATGATTATTTCATGAAATATTCAACCTCCTCTACCACAAAACTACCATATACCACCTCATTTTCACATAAGAGTTTCTTGCCACCTATATGTAGCGACAACTAAGAATAGGGTGATCCCACAATGTTGGTTTACAATTTCTGGGAGATTTTGATTTTTGTTGAAATCACATCTTTTTAGAAAATATAATGATTGAAGCCTTAAAATGTTCCATTTTAAGGATTCCAATTGAAGAGGGTTTGATCAAACCACCTTATATCAAACCCCCTTGGATAGAACCATGCTAGTATTAAACCATACCTCTAACGGAGTCTCTTTTACACCTTTCAAAATGCCGATAAAAAACCACTTTTGATTTACCTTTTGGGGGATCAAGTGAATTCATTTAAAATTTATTTTTTGTAAGTATGTAGTCCTTATTATAAGCTTCCCAAAAAGTATAATTTTAAATAAATTTAATTTAATTATTATGTTTATTTTTAATTTCTTGTGAATGTAGGTTTTTCACCAAAAATTAAGCTCTTTGTTCTGCACATGTGGAAAAATTGAAAAATATCAATGCACTAGATATTGAAATCCTTGATCCAATAAAAAAAATATTCAATCATGATACATAAAAAAAATGTTATGTTGTATACAGTCTGCCTATGTCTGAATTGTAATTGGTTTGACTTTAAAACTTTCTTAATGAAAAAAAATTCAACAAAACACTATGAAACCAAATGAAAGCACTAGATATCATAGTTACAAATCTAAATTTGAAAAAAATATAATTTTGTCCTTCATGGAAAAAAAGTTATGTTGTATACAATGAGCATCACTCCTTAAAAATGGTTCTTATTGAAAAAAAACTAGTTTTTGAAGAAGATGGAAAAATAAGTGTAATTTGATTCCAAAAATTTTGAAAAAATAATATTTATAATTTATAAACAAAATTTCACAAATCACTAGTTTTCATCATCTTCAAATTCCTTGCAGATTAGCCGCTATAGTCGGCCGAAAGTGAAGATTTAGTTAGAAAAATCAGTTCAGTGTCTAGTTTGGCCAAAAATTATAAACCAGTACTATGGGATCACTCGACAATATATCCTTGTTTTTGTTGTTTGTATGGTCTTACAGTTCTATACAAAATATCATTGTTTTCCTTTCATTTCAAGTCTCAATTTATGCAGTGAATGATACCTAGTTTGCAAAGGACAACTCGCTCTCTTGAACAAGGTATGATTGATTAGATTTCTTATGTATTATTATGATTTCTCCATCTTCATTAGTTTCTCCTTCAACATAAACCATGCTTTGGGTGCTCTTCCATTTCCTATTGTTGTTGAAGGTACACTCCATGATAACCAAGGCACCTGTAGCCCATTCCATTATCTAACACATCGACATTGTCAAAACTAATAAATATGTGCCATAATGATAACTACAATGCATATTTAACTAGTAAGAAGTAGGCAGTTTATGACAAGTTGGGTGTCATAGAATATGCTACCCCACCACAACATGGTTAGGCTTCTGAATGCCTTCTCCATAAATGTTAAGGATGCTTGATGCCATTTTTGTTTTTCACTATTCCATGATGTAAGGTAGGGGGCCAACCACACCAAGGATCCAGGTTGCGAAGAGCCAAGAGTAAAGATTTTCCCTATCTTACCTCAAGCTAACGGGAATTTAAGGTAAGGATATAGAATGAAGAGAAGTCTCAAGTGCATCTATCACTCTATAAATCAAAAAACTTGAATGGGGCTAGACAAGCCATTTTTTGGAATCTAGACTATACCTCAAACAACTCTTTGCCCAAGGACAGCAGTGCGGATCAAGGATGACAATACAACATGCTAGCATCTCTATGGTGCACTGGCATCTATATGGCCAAAAAGTGAAAATTATAGTGTAGGAAATGAGAAAAACTACTAACTTCCTAGCTGACAAAGTTTGACTAAATAAACAAAATGATAAAGCATGATAAATAACTATATAAGTGGTAAATAAGGTAGATGAAAGTAAGGGCGATGAAAATCAACTCATTGTGGCTCCAATTCGCTAGTGAGCTCCACATGCACGTTCACCTACACGGCCAAGAGAGGGGAAAATGTTGGGCTATATAGAGGTTTGCCTTAGTCAAACCATCGCTTTGGTGTTTCCACCTCCACAAACAACCAAGAAAGCCATGAAGTAGAAAATATGATAAAGAAAATAGAAAGGAGAGTATTGAACACTACTCTATCAAACCACAACAAGAGAGGATAGTGATGCAATACCACCTCCACCAAAGGCCCTTAAGGCCAATGAAGGTAAAATTCAAGCCAACGAGGTTGGAAAATTCAACACACAGTTGCAATGGTGATGAAGGGAGGTCTCGCAAGACTCCAAACTCGTAGCTTCTATGGTAGCACAACATTTATGAAAATGAAGTTGATGGTGTAACAAGTTGTTGTAACAATAAAGAGAGTATTTTGAATCACTAAAAGATCAAGTGAATTGCTAGAAATATTGTAGAAGAATGTTGAAGAGATCGTAGAAGATGGAATGAATATGAAATGGATGCATTTGAAGATCAAAATGAGAGGGAAAGAGTCATTTTTAGGCTAGTGGGTCGACACAGAGGAATGAATCTGTTTGGAATGGCAGCGTATCATGTAGAATTCCATGCACCGTGCTTGTATCCTCAACAAATATTCCCCAATCGACACAAGAAAAAGGCACCAAGTGGATGTGAGGCAGATGGGTGATGTGAAATTTCTCATTTGGGTTTGATTTTCTAAGGTGGAGGGATGCAAAAGGGGGATTTACACAAATGGTGCAAATTTTCTCCTATATATTTTGACCCCACTTTAGTGAGAAAAAGTATCAATGAGTGTTTGGAAAAGTAGATTGGAGAGTTAGAAGTGTAAACCTAAATCATCGAGGAAGTAGACCACGATCTCAAAAACTCAAAAGTGTACGGTAGGCAAAGAACTTCATAGGTACTCTCTCTTGAGGAGGTGTGAACAAAAGACTTTGTAGCTCCTCAGAACTATGAAGTTGAACAAAGTAAACTGAGGTCCCACAAACCAATGATGGACAAATCCTGTAGGATGCAAGTGCTTCATAGGCCCTTGAACCTGCATAGAAGGCACCTCCCCCAGGTACTCTCTCCTAAAGTAAGCTTGATATGAGGAGACTCCGTAGAGTCGAACTGGAAAGAAACTTCACAAGCACACCTACAAAGCAACATGTTAATCCATAGATAAAACATGTTAGAAAAAAAAGAGCAGCCACACAGGAAAACAAGCGAACAGTAATTTTTTTTTAAAGGAATAGCATTCAAAGGGGTCCCTCGAGAGCCCTTTTAAAACAAGAGGGGTTCACTCAAGGGGCGCATCATTTGAAAGTGCAAGAATTTTTTTTTCAAATCAATTCAACATCAAGGAATCCTTTCAAAATATGTTCACTTCATCAAGGAATTCAAAAGGAAGAAAATTCCCCCTTACAAGGGGAAGGTCGAGGCTTCTCCCACAGGAAAATTTACTCCCTCCTCATAGGAAAGTTCTTCAAGTTCTTTCTTTGCAAACCCATGATGAAGGAAACACATTCCGCTAGGGGTCCTAGTTGAGAATGCAATTTTTGAAAAAAAAATTAAAAGGTTTTCAAGAAAATATTTGTTGGACATGAATATGTTTTCTAAAAATAAAAGTAATATGATAGCCCCCCTTAGGATGGTGTGTGCAAAAAATAGAGCCATGTGGCATCCTAAGGAGAGAAAAGAAAGAATGAAAAAGTGATGTTGTCGCTCGTGAGACATAGAGAGATGTCACCATGGTAAAGTTTTCACGCTCACGAGGAACAATACATAGTTGCCACAACATCATGAATCAAGAAAAGAAGAGAGAAAGATAAAATAATGAGAGAAAAACAGTAACATCACGAATAAAGGGCACATGGGCGATCTGATATTTTAGGGTTAGAGCTTTGATGAGTCTAGAATTTGACCTAGTTAGAGGGGTATAATCTCTTATAATTTTCTGAAATTACCACAGACTTTGACATTATATGTTGAAATTTTTCATATAGTTTCTCTCAATTATATAACATATGGACTAATTTCACTTTTGTTGGTTTTAATGATATATATACCCATTATGTGGACCATCTATACTTATCTTGCATGCGATTGATGAACGTTATTTAAGGTGGTTATGATTATGCAATTACTATGTGTACTGACATTATTTTGCAGACATGATTGAAAAGCTAAGTTGAGGAATGCATTCACCATCCGGTCAGGTTGAGGAGTCGCATGAAAGTCAACTGAAGACGACGACATAATATTCCTATTTCAACTGCATGTAACCGCCTTGCACCAATATTTAATGGAATTGAGCATTGAGGGTGTTACTATAGTGGTCAATTCCATGTTTGGGCATGCATGTCTGAACGGATTCCCCTGCATGTGTAACCACTCCTTCCATTTTCTCTTGTTTTCCCTAAATGGAATATTCTCTGTTAGTGGGATTTGATAGCCCTTTTCAGTTGATAAATAAGGCTTGAATTCTCCTTCCTCAAGCTAGCAATAGCAAGTTAGTGATTTGATCACCAAGTTCTTGTACAATCTGATTATCAGCCATATTCCTATAATTGCATTTTTTGATAAATAAAATGAGATTTTGAGTTGAGTATCCAAGTTTTATAGTAGTTTAAAGGATACTCATCCAAGGGGGCCCACTTGGTGAGTAATATGTTCCATTAGTGTAGTTAGATTAGTGTTAGTTTATATTTAGTACTTAGTTAAGATTCTTGGCATTAACTCTTCCTGCAACCACTAGAACTCTATCTTGTGATTGTTCCTGCAGCCGAGGCAGGCAAATTAGTTTTTGTTGGATGCTTAGATTTTTCCTTCCTGTTATGCATAATCAATTTAGATTTTCTTGAGTGATGTTCAATATTTTCTTTATTTCCTTTCATGCAATTTTTTTTCAGCCTTAAGCTTTCTTGGTCATAAAAGTGAGATGACTACTCTAGAATTCCTAGTGCACATACTATGCTGACCCATTTTAAGTTCACGTCCCTAGTTTGACAATTTAGATGTACCTTCATGATGGTTAAAATGGCTATTCATATCATATTTCCAATCTCTAAATCATGGCAGTAAGAGCTTATTTATTCAAATCATTATAGGAGGTCGACATTTTTTGTACCGTTGTCAAGGATGGTGTCAAACTAGGGAGTCCTTTGGAGTCATTGATAGCTTTTCTACTGTAGTATTTCTGATTTTTTCTCTTAGTGTTAGAAGTATGATCCACTATGCTTCCCCACCCATTATTTGTGTGAGTTGGTTGATACTGAGTTGATACCACATGTATATAAGAATAAGAGATTGTTATGGGAGATTCATTCCTAATAATATTGAACCATTTCAGCTAGTAGAATGTCCAAATCTTCCTAGAGATGAACAAGAAAAAGAAGAACCACAACCCTTTTGCTGATATATTCCTTGACTTGACCAGTTCTAAAGTTTCCCTTGAAGATCAAAACCTTGTTGAAGAACCTTTTATTCTAGAATTTCATCAAGCAGACATGGTTGATGCAACTGGAGATAGGCCTAATAGGCAGAACCAACTAGCTTTCCCCTTTCCCATCACTAAACAAAATGAAGTAGATAACCACAAAAATATCCCTGCTTCAATCCTTCCTAAATTCTATGGGCTTGTCATAGAAGATCCTGATACCTTCTTGTTTTAGTTTGATATACTATGTAGAAGCTATGACTATACCATTGATGCTCATAGACTCAAGTTATTTCCTACTAGTCTGAAAGAAGTTGCATTAAGATGGTTTATGAGCCTTGGCAAAAATACTGTGAGAACTCGGGAAGATATGAAGACAAAGTTTCTTGAGAAGTACAAAGAATATTGTAGGGGTAGTGACATGAGAGGAGGTGACATTTTTAGAATGCAGCAAAAATAAGATGAGATCTTGGAAGATTTCATTTCAAGATTTATGTTTTGTCTACAGAAATCTCCACATCATACACTTAATGAGGACTCACAAAAGTTACTTTTCTTGAGAGGAATTAATGAAAATTGCATTGATGCCTTGGATCTAATGGAAAGAGGAGATATCACTCAAGTCCCTTGGGATGATATCAAGGAGATATGTCAAAACTATTCTAGGGAAAATTCAAAGAAAGGAAGAGCCTACCAATCCTCTATGGGTAAGTCATCTAGCAGTGGAGTCTCAAGGATGGGGATTACTAATTTGTTGGCAGATTTCAAGAAAGATATAATTAATAATCTAGCTACTCAGTTGGATACACTTCAAGCTAAAAAGAAACATGAGGAGGTAGAAGCAATACTGACAGAATATTGCCCTCAGTGTAGATAGAAGAAGAGGGACTGCAAATGCAAGGTGATAGCTAACATTGACGGTAAGCAAATTTCACCTAAGTTTAAACCAATTCAGATTGAGGAAGACCAAGTCTACTTTGTTGCATAGAAGAGGCCATGGGATTTAAGACAAGGTATGCCACCAGATCCACTATATTTTGTTGGACCATATTTTAATTCTTCTTATTCATCTGGTAACTAGTGGCAACCGCCTTACCCATCCAACTATGGAGGATACCCACCCGATCTTCGAATAACCCACCCAATTCTTGGTCTAATTATCAGAATACCTCACCTTAATGGAAGCAACCTCAGGGGAATTGGCAACAGTTTTAGGGACCTTGGCAACCACCCTAGGAAACTAGCAACAAACATCTCAATGGAGAGTTGGCCAACAATGGCCAAATCAACCCACCAGCTATATACATACATCTTCTCAAACTCAATAACCTACTCTAATGCCCCCTCCTGCTAATCCAAGTGCCAATATATCTAAACCTACACAAATAATAAACCACGGCAACAACCTATATATTTTCCTGATCCAAACCAATTTCCTACATATCTTGTGAGTTTAAGTGACATACGCCTACATTCAGGAACAACCTTGCAAGCTCCTTCCACCCCCATTATCAATGAGCTACCTATGGAAGAACATGAAGAATCTTTTCCTGAACCCATTCAACCTTGTGCAACTAAACCTCCTAAACCAGCTCCAGTAAACTAGACAACACAAGAACCATTGTTTCCTCACAGATTAAAACTTTCCAAACGAAAAGAAGACAAGGAGGAAAGTAGCTTTGATATCTTAGATCAACTCAAGCATATATGTATCCAGATACCTCTATTTTAGGCCATAAAATATGTCCCCATCTATAGAAAAGCAATTAAGGAGCCATGCCTCAAGAAACCGGGCATGAAAAAGAAGGACCCCTCTACAGTCGATGTAGTAGGGAAGCTTGTCGACATCATGCTTGGAAAAGTAACTATACCCAAGTACAGTGATCCAAGTAGCCCTGTAGTTGAAGTTTTTATAAATGGGATGAACATAAAGAATGCTTTGATTGATTTAGGTGCAACAATCAACATGATGAATAAAGACATCCTACAACAACTAAATATTTCAAACATGAGGTCCACTCCTATAGTCCTACAACTTGTCAATAGCTCCACTGTGAAGCTAGATGGCATAGTAGAAGACCTGGTGGTAATCCTAGACTCTTGGGCGTATCCACCCGACTTCATGGTTCTTTCCCCTAAAGCAACACTAGGAGGATATCCACTTATTGTTGGTCGGCCATGGCTAGCAACTACAGATGCTTATATTGGATGCCACTCAGGTGATATGATCATTTCAAATGGCACATACACTAAAAAGCTTGTTCTATATCCTTCAACTCAGCCATCCCAAAATGCATAAATATCAATATGGCCATTTATTGGTGAAGAAGACAAAGAAGTCAACTTAGTCGTGTAGCTTATGATGCTTGGAAGAAGTCCTTTCCTACAGCTTCAAGATGAAGATGAGGTGTTATCTAACATCATTCAAAACCAATGTCAAATAAAGGAAATAACATCTGGTCCCATAGACATCGAGCAAAAACTTATATCTGTTCTGCATGATCTTCCTGCAACAACTCTTTCGGCAGACAAACTTCCTGCAGCCACTCTTCCTGCAACAACTGTCTCTGCAGAAAGACTTCCTACAACAACTACCCCCATAGACAAAATTCCTGTAGT
Organism: Sequoiadendron giganteum; assembly: GCA_007115665.2. NCBI lineage: Eukaryota > Viridiplantae > Streptophyta > Pinopsida > Cupressales > Cupressaceae > Sequoiadendron > Sequoiadendron giganteum. Next base: position 229,240,095 of record CM021110.1, on the reverse strand, counting down.
AACAGGTATGATTCACACAATGCTGCCACCTAAAATTAAGATACATTGTATTAATGAAGCAACTATGATACAACTAGTCACACAAGTACAAGTGTCTGAGGGACGCTCTCTACACATCAATAGTAAATTGAATGAAGGACAACAGTTGATATTGGCAAATCTATTGAAAACTCATCAAAAAGAATTTTCTTGGGATTATCATGACATGAAAGGGTTAGATTGAAAACTCTACAATCACAGAATCTATATCAAGGATGAATGTACGCCTATCAGACAACCCCAACGGAGAATCAAACCTTCCTTGAGAGAAATTGTCAAAATTGAACTGCAAAAGTTGCTAGATGCAGGATTTATCTACCCTGTCTTAGATAGCCAGTGGGTATCACCATTGGTGATTGTGCCCAAGAAGGGAGGACAATAGTGAGTTTGTTTTGACTATAAGGAGCTCAATGCTACCACTAAGAAGGATCACTTTCTCCTGCCTTTTGTGGATCAAGTCCTAGACTCTCTTGTAGGTAAACAATACTTCTCCTTTCTTGATGGATTCAGTGGATACAATCAGATTCAAATTGCACCAGAAGACCAAGAGAAGACTACATTTACATGTCCTTGGGGGACATATGCATACTATGTGCTTCCCTTTGGGCTATGCAATACACCTACCACTTTCCAGAGAGCAATCATCAGTATATTCTCAGACATCTCCCTTGACTACATGGAGATCTATATGGATGGTTTTACTACCTATGGTGCCACATTTGATGAAGCACTAGAGAAATTGAAGAAAGTTCTCCAGAGATGTGAGGATCAGAATCCGTCCTTAAATAGTGAAAAGTGCTTCATGATGGTGCAAGAAGGTGTAGTCCTTGGCCACTACATTTCACACCTTGGAATTCAAGTTATCCAATAAAAATTGAGGTAATAAATAATCTTCCTACACATGCAAAAAAAAAAGGATGTTAGCAATTTTTTAGGACATACAAGATATTACAGAAGTTTTATCAAGTATTTTAGCAAAATAGAAGCCCCACTATATAGTCTTTTGACTAAAGATGTTGAATTTCAATGGACAAAAAGTTGTGACAAACAATTTTATGATTTAAAGATAGCTCTAACTCATGCTCCTATACTTAAGGGACCAAATTGGGAAATCCCTTTCCACATCCATACTGATGCCTCAGATTATGCCATAGGAGCAATCTTAGGACAAAAAGCAGAAGCTATTAAAAATTCCATTTACTTTGTTAGTAATAACTTGCAAGGAGTTGAATTTAATTACACAGTCACATAGAAAGAAATGATGGCAGTAATCTATGCCTTGAATAAATTCAGGCACTATATCACATGTTATCATTTTTTTGTACACACTGATCATGCAACCATTAGATACCTTATGAACAAACCTCTAATCTCAGAAATATTAGCCAGATGGTTGCTACTAATGCAAGAGTTTGACATAACTATTGTGGAAAAACTAGGGAAAGAAAATGTGGTTGCAGATTTCCTCTCACGACTGACATCATCAGACAATACTCAAGCAATATATGACTCTTTTTCCAAATGAGCATCTATTCTCCATCAACGTGAAAACACCCTAGTATGCTGAAATAGCCAATCACCTTGTGACGGGGAGAGTTCCTCCTCACTTCTCTACAAAGGAGAGAAGAGTGTTGATTGAGAAATCCTTTCTTTTTTCATGGATAGTTGGATGCCTATTTTATACTGGACCTGATCATGTTATGAGAAGGTGTGTAAGGGAAGATGAAACCTATTACATTTTGCATGTATGCCATGATGAACCTTGTGGAGGCCACTTTGCACCTAAATAGACAGCAATGAAAATATTGAACACATAATACTATTGGCCTACATTACACAAAGATGCAGGAAGATATACAAGGAGATGTGGTAGATTCCAAAGGATAGGTAGGCCAACAAAGTCATATGAAATTCCACTATGTCCACAAGTGGTAGTTACTCCTTTTGACAAATGGGGTTTAGATTTTGTGGGACCCATTGATCCTCCATCCAACGGTAAGTCCTATATTCTAGTATGCACTGATTATGTAACAAAGTGGGTTGAATTCAAAGCCATGAAGCATGCAAGAGACAATAAGTTTGTACAATTCCTTTATGAAGAAATTTTCACAAGATATGGGGTACCAAGAAAAATAGTAATTGATCAAGACACTCAATTTAGATCAGCCCTTATTACAACATTGGTCAATGAATATAACATCAGGCACATGAAATCCACCCCTTATCACCCTCAAGAAAATGGACAAGTCGAGGTGAAAAATAGAGAGATTGAGGCATCCTCACCAAAACAGTGCATATTCACAGAAAAGATTGGGCAAATAGATTATAAGAAGCAGTTTGGGCTTACAGGACCACCTGGAAGACAACTATAGGATTCACCCCATTTGAGCTGCTATATGGGAAAACAACCATGATGCCTATAGAATTTGAGAACAAGACTCTCAGAACCACTCTAGAGTTGGGGATGGATATTTACGAGACAAAAGGAACAGATCATGTAGCTTAATAAATTGGACGAGCTAAGGAAAACAACATTACATCACACTGAACTTGTGCAAAGTCAAAGAGTCAAATGGCATGACACATTTATCAAAGAGAAGAAATTTTAGCCAGGTGACTAGGCATTACTTTATGATTCATGATACAAGGATAATGCAAGTAAATTGCAAACAAGATGGCTAGGGCCTTATGAAGTGGCAAAGTTCTTTCCCAATGGAGTTGTGCAACTCACAACTATTGACCTAGTGAAATTAAAACTACTAGTAAATGGGCACTGTCTCAAATTATATCATAGGCCAGCTTCAAAAGAAGAGTTCCTTCAGCAATTTATCCAACACACAACGCCCGAGCATGGTTCCTGCAGCAACGAAGTTCCTACGGAAAAAAGGTAGCAGACCTAGTGTCCCTCCTTTCGATTAAATGAGGTACATACTTATCATAATAAAGATTTCTCCTTTTATATAAATCCATTTCTTTTCCCATCCACCCATTCGTACCACCTTTTTCTCTCTTCCATCATCATTAATTTCTCAGCAACACAAGCGGTACTTTCTCCCTGATCGAGTACGTGCACATTAATTGCATTCTTAATTATCCTTTAGAGTGTTTCATTTAATCACTAAATGATAAGATGGGTGCTCACATAATTGTCTTTAAATCCCCCGTCAAATCAATCTTTCCATTTTGCATGTGTGGAAACATGTCCAAATTTAGGTTGGGGGAGGGGTAAGCAAGATGCATAAATTTTGCCACATGCCGATTTATGATTGTTTGCCTCAAAAAATATTGTTGAGCTGATTCAAAATTTAAAATGAATGACGGCTCGCATGTGTGATGTGACACTAAACTATTGCCACCATTCCCTCTCATTATGATTCCTTTTATTACCATTTCTTCTATTCGTAACTCGGTCATGATTCTAAAATGCAAGTGCTAAGTTGCTAAAAACAAGGTAAAAAGTAAATTTAGTCGACGGATTCACCCAGCAAGAAGACAAGAAAATTTTGAAAAAATATAGAGGTAATTTTATAGGGTGACGAGCTGAGTAGAGACAATGGGAGGCAGACTCATTCAGAATGAGCCCTCAACTCATGATGCCTTGTTACAGGATGTTGTGTGCTTAGCCGAATTTTAGAACTGTGGGTGGCTAGACTATTTTTTGAAGTTGGATGGTTTCAACAAGGGTATTGCATTGGAGTTCGCTTAGACATTTTAAGATGGAAAGGCCATGGTAAAAGGACTAGAAGTCATAGCGAATGAGGAATGAATTTCTGAGTTTTAGGGGTGTCAGCAGACGGTGAACCTTACCCTGTTTCTAAGGATGCCAAAATAGTCAGGGCCATATTTACAATTCATGGTGACCCTCCGCTCACAATTGACAAGCAAGGTGCAAAGAGGCTCTCTCTACCTGAGCCATGGAAGCAGGTTGAGCCACTCTTTGTTCACAATTATGTTGTTGCATTGAAGAGAATTGATAGATATATCCAGCTTGGGAGAACCAAGGGGTGTGAATGGCTTCCCCTGACTTTCCAGCCACCCATCCTCCTATGGCATGTGCCTAACTTCATATTCTACATGTATGAAATTGTAGAAGAGCAACAGAGATGGAGAAGGCTTCATAAGTTGGGCGGGTTTTATTGGAATCCCGATTCACCTACTGTAGACACCCACATTGGACAACTATCAGTTGCAGACTTCAAGGCCTTAACAAAGTAGAAGCATAACTCTTCCCCTGTTGGAGGACCAAAAAAATGTTAGGTTGGGGGAAGTTATGAGTCTATAATTTGACCTAGTTAGAGGGGTAGAATCTCTTGTTATTTTCTGAAATTACCACAGACTTTGACATTATATGCTAACACTTTTCAGATAATTTCTCTCAGTTATATAACATATGGACTAATTTCACTTATGTTGGTTTTAATGATATATATACCCATTATGTGGACCATCTATGCTTATCTTGCATGTGATTTATGAATGTTCTTTAAGGTGGTTATGATTATGCAATTATTATACACACTAGTACAAAAACAACAATATATGACTAAATAAACTACTAAAAATTGCATATAAATGACTAATTTTGGTCATGTGACCATTAGTAGTTTATTGTCAGTCATTTATAATGTGACCAAATTTATGACTGAACTATTTTAGTCATTTATCTAGTCATTGATTTAGTCATTGATTTGGTCATTGATTTAGTCATTGATTTAGTCATTAATCTAGTCATTGATTTTTTTTAACTGGCCATTTATTTAGTCATATATTTAGTCATTGCAGTCATATATTTGATCATTGTATTCATTTATTTTAGTCATAGTAGTCATTTATTTAGTCATGGTTTAGTCATTTATTTGAGTGAATCAATGATTCAAGTTATAAATCAAATCTAACTTAATTAATTCTCACAAATTTATGTATATAAACTTCAAATATCATAGATATTCAAATGTTTTTTTTTGTATTGGATTAACATGAAATAAATATATACAATCAACAAACAACTTTATGCATATAAAACTCAAATATCATAGATATTCAAATGTTTTTTTTGTATTGCATGAAAAAAAAAGAATATACAAACAACAACAACTGCATAGCCAAAGGAATTGCAAATAGCATACAACTGCATAGTTAAAGGAATTACAAATAGCATATAGCTGCATAAACAAAGATACAAGAAATGCATCCTTCATTGCACTCTTGGTTTCCATGGAAGAAAAATCCAAGATACGATACAAATGCTACAAAAATTGAAGGGAGAAAAGACATGAAAATATATAGTAAATGTAGTTATATTATTTGTGGTGCATATATTGCTCGATTTAGAGCAACCTTGCCCTCCCATTCCATCTGGACAACCCTTGAGAGAAGATTGGAAGGATTTGAATCAGAAGGATGGCAACTTCTTATCTAGTAATCCCACTGGTCATGGTCGGATGAAAGTAAAAAGTGCATGTTCACCTCTCTAATTTGACGAGTTGCAACCTGAAAATAAGATTTCAACGAAGGTTTTAGAATATGTTTATTAAAATGAAAATACAACCAAGATATAATAATGAGAGATTTAGATTTTTACAATATGGCATCCTTTACCTGTTTCAACGGTTTTGTGAGATTTCCCATTACAGAAATATACTCCTTTAACTTGAATGTTTACTTATACTTATTGTTCTATGTATTGGATGAGGCTTAATGATGCATTTAAAACCTATCCTCAACTACTAATAAATATAATAATTATTCTTAACAAATACTAGAACAAATACTAGTATGACATTATGTTTGAAATAGTTGTAAGGAATGTTAGTGTCAATACACTTGGTATTAATTTTCTTCTTTACTTGCCACAATTATATTCCAACCCATATGGATTGAAATAAGCTTCTTTATTTAGGCAAGAATATAAATCTTTAGAATAAATTTATGTAGTAAGAGTTTAATTAATAAGCCTATCCAATCGTGACTGTGTTCATTCTGGTGAGAATATTTAAGTAATCATTCAAATATAAGTTATCTAAACTAATCTAAAATAAGTGTGCCCTTAAAGTATTTATCTTCATAGGTTAATTTGACAGTAATTCAATAAAACAAACACTTTACAATTATGATTTTGCTAATCGCAATGAAAATGGGAAGCATTAAAACTACCATAACTTCCACAATATTAAACCAAATTATAAAGTTCAATATGATCTGGAAAGGGGAAACAATGAGGGATAAAATCTAGATTTTTTTTTCATAAACCCCAACCAATCAAGAATAGTTTTTTCTGCAAGATAACTCACTAAATTGCTATAACATGCTGATCACAACAAAATATGACAACATTAAAATATACATAAATTTTGCATTATCTGAGAAATTTTAAAAAGTTAATATGTTATAAAAAAGGTAAATTATGAAGAATAAAACCTGGAAGAATGTTTATGAGATTCTTAAACAAATACGAGCAGCAGTGAAGTATTAATAGTTCTACAAACATTGACATTGATGTAAATACATACTCTGTAAATAAATTTGTTTGATAATCATTTTGTGGCAAGAAAATTTGGGATATATTGTATTGTGGTTTCCTTCTTAAGCCTATTTAATTATTTTTCTCCCATTTGGTTAATCATCACTTGGCTTTTCTTGTTGTATTGTATTGGTGTTTTATGTTCATGCAAACAATGAGGTAGGCAAGGAAATACTAAAAGTTGCAAATCTGATAATATACCTTTTGCAGCAATTGCAAGAGAATTATTTGCAACAATTGATACTCTCAGAACTCTTTATTTTTTCTTCATAAATCGTTTATGATGCAATTTTTTTAATTGAATTTGGGTGATTAAAAAAATCCTATTGTACAAACTTCCTATTATGACATGACAAAAATTGATTTCTTTACCTCAAATTTGCAAGGAAAATTTAAATTTAAACAAGTAAATAATTTCACCCCGTGGAATTACATATATTAAATGTATATTATATATTAATTTTTCTAATATATACTTAACTACGTAGGGTAATGGATGTGGGAATGCTAAAAACTAAATGTGTTCATTATTAGGACCTTGGCAATAATTTTCATTTTAATAAAAATACTTCCAAATCCTCGTCAAAGTCTTATTTTCTTCAGGCTGTAACGTGCCAAATTGGAGAAGTGAAAGGTCAATACAAGTAAGAAAGAGTTTGGAGGAGCTGAAACCAAAAGCGATAGGAACAAGGCATGTGAACTGTTTAAAAGAATGCCTCAAAGAATTGTGGTCTTATGAAATTCGTCATGAGTGTGGATGCATGGACAAGGTGTGTGAACTATTTAACAGGATGCCTCAAAGAATTGTGATCTCATAGAATGCAAGAATAGCAAGATATGCACAAAATATATTCATTTAAAGGGTTTTAGGGAATTTCAAGCAATTGCAATCAGCAGCTATAAAGTCGAATTCCACAACCTTTTTTCAATGTCCCCATTGCCTACGCCAAAATGGGAGCTTTGCAACAGGATATGAACATTCATCAAATCATAAAGGATAGAGGAGATTTGTCAAATGACGCAGTTGCAACTTCTTGGCAGATGGGTATACAAAATATGGGCGCATAGACAAGGAACGTGTATCTTTTGACAAAATGCTTCAAGAAATGTGGTCTCATAGAGTGCAATATTTGAAGGATATGCATAAAATGGATTTGTTGAAGAGCTTTAGAAACTTTCAAGAAAATAGAATTAACGGGTGTAAAGACAAAATTGAAGCTGATATCGACATTCTATAAATCATGAAATCTCTATAGTTAATCACTCTTCGACATAGTATAACATTAAAATCACTTTTGATAATTATTTAAGTGTGGAAGATTAAAAAGACAGACAACAAAGGAATGTTTACACATTTTTGTTTTTACAACAAAGAGTTAAATTGGTACATATGAATTTAAAAGGGAAAACTTCAATATCCATTTGAGGTAAAAATGAAATCAATTAATTTACATCTTCTGTTAGATTCTATTTCACAAAATCTTAACATTCCTTTCATATCAAATTCTCTTAAAAGGTTATTTTGAAAATTTTAAATAAAGGTTAGATATTCACTGAGATAGTGGTTTAGATAACATGCAAGTTTCTCAAACAAAAAAAACAAACTAGCCATTGCAGACATGGCCATCGACTCACCTCAAGTCTCTGCACATTTGTATCATTAGGGCATCCTTTTACCTCCATTTTTTGCTAGTTTCCTGCTGTTATTGATTTGGCTCCTCCAAAATCTTTCTCCCTAGTATTAACCTTTCACTTCTCCAATTTGGCGAGTTGCAGTCTGAAAATAAGGTTTGACAAGGATTTTTATTAAAATGAAAATTTTGGCCAAGATTTGGTAGAATATTTGCGCACCCATTATGACCGCGGATTATGGATTTGCTCGCTAAAAAAATTTCAAACTGGACTCCAGATTATATAAACTACGGTTTTTATACAATAGATATTATTAAATATATTATATTATATAATAAATATTTTAATAATATAATATTATAATATTTTATATTATTAAAATATTTATTATATAATATAATATTATAATATATTTAATATTATATATTATAATATTATATTATAATATAATTATAATATTATATTATATTATAATTATAATATTGTATTATATTATATTATATTATATTATAATATTATAATATTATAATATTATAATATTATATTATTATATACTATATTATATAACTATCATATTATGATCAAATTCGAAAGAAAAAAGAATAGAGGAGTAATAGTCATTTATTTAGTCATTAATTTAGTCATTTAGTTGTGATTTTATCCAATTACCAAATTAGTCACTTATAAATGACCAAATTAGTCATTTATTTTCAAAATACTACTAATGTTAGTCATGTCACTAAAAATTGTAGTCATGTGACTAAATTTTTTAGTCATGTAGTCATTTATTTGCTAAATTCTACTAGTATATGTGTATTGACATTATTCTGCAAACATGATTGAAATGCTAAGTTGAGGAATGCAGCCGCCAGCCGGTCAGGTTGAGGAGTCACACGAAGGTTAATTGAAGACAATGGCAAAATATTCCTATGTCAACCGCATGTAACCGCCTTGCACCAATATTTAATGGTATTGAGCATTGTGAGTGTTATTGTAGTGGTTGAGTCCACATTTGGGCATGTATGTCCGAACAGATTCCCCTGCATGCATAACCACTCCTTTCGTTTTCTCTCATTTTCCCTAAATGGCATCCTCTTAGTTAATGGGAGTTGATGGCCCTATTCAGATGATAAATAAGGCTTGAATCCTCCTTCCTTGAGCTAGCAATAGCGAGTTAGTGATTTGATCGCCAAGTTCTTGTACAAGCTGATTATTATCCATATTCTTGTAATTTCATTTTCTGATAAATAAAATGAGATTCTGAGTTGAGTATCCAAGTTTTATAGTAGTTTAAAGGATACTCATCCAAGGGGACCCACTTGGTGAGTAATCTATTCCTTTAGTTTAGTTAGATTAGTGTTAGTTTTTATTCAATACTTAGTTAAGATTCCTGGCATTGATTGTTCTTGTAGCCACTAGAACTCTATTTTGTGAATGTTCTTGCAGCCAAGACGGGCAGAGTGGTTTTTGTTGGATGTTTATATTTTGCCTTCATGTTATGCATAATCAATTTAGATTTGCTTGAGTGATGTTCAATAATTGCTTTATTTCCTTTCATGCAATTTTCTTTCAGCCTTAAGATTTTTTTGTCATAAAATTGAGATGACTACTCTAGAATTCCTAGTGCACATAATGTGCTGACCCATTTCAAGTTCACATCCCTAGTTTGACAATTTAAATGTACCTTCATGATGGTTAAAATGAATATTCAGATTGTATGTCCAATCTCTAAATCATGGCAGTAAAAGCTTAGATATTGAAATCATTATAGGGGGCCGACAAGATTCTCATAAATATATATAGTATAATAATAGTATGAACTATCATCAACCCCTACTATATCAGACCATATGAAGAATGCATGAGAAGACAAAATAAAAATAAAAATTTGGGTCAACATGAAAGAGAAGCCTAAATTCCCCCAACACTTTATGTCATCCCCAATTATCAAAAATCAATGCACATAACAAAGGAAGGATGATGTCACAAATAGAGGAAGTTGTACGACACAAAAACACTCCTGTATCCAAGCACCTACAAGGGTGACAAGGGTCACCCAGGAACACATAATGCAAGCACGAGGGAACGCAAACCAACACACACAACTAATCTAAAGGTAAAGAAGAGGCACCCCCCTAATACTCATCAACCAAAAGGTCATTGAAATCCCAATCTAGATCATTATATGTGGAAGGCAGATGAGCCTTCAAGGGAAGAATGTCAAGGGGGGAACCCTCCAACCCCCCACAACAACAGCCAAGAAAGGAGACTCTTTGGGATCTCCTATGCTCAGTTCCTACTAAGAAAAGGTCAGTGACTTCACAAAGATCAATGATAGGGTTGGGACCTCATCTAAAGAGTTAAACATGCACTTCACAAGAGTGCCATGTGTTACCTTATCAAATGAGGGAGGTGGCACTCGATCTTCACTGGTAGGCTCATCGAGTGACTCGGGAGTAGTGATGAACTCAGAGAATGCCAAAACTTCCTCCATCACTAGGATGACACATGTTATTGTAGGAACACCCTCTAAAGAAGGTGGAATCCTCTTTTTTCACCCATTATTTGTGGGGCCAACCTCCTTCTTCTACTTTTTTGGTGGATGTGAGTTCCCCACGGACAAGGTAGAAGGTGCGAAGGAGGAGGATAAAACCAAGGGAGAAATCACCAAGGTATTCAAAATGTCCACGAGCTTCGAAAATGGAGGGATGCCTAGGTGGGACATCAAGAGAGTGGGCTCAAAAAATGGAGAAATAAACACCTGCACCTATTTAGGGTCATGGGAATTTATAGTTGTAGTAGGAGCCAGAAGCAGCACTAAGGCTGACTAAACTAAAGTAGAGGGAATGGGAGAGGATGACACAATAGTGAGCTTTGAAACAAGAGTGGTTGACTCCCCTCCCTTCCTCTACAAGGTGGCCTACTCAACAGCCAGAGCCTTTCACCAAAACTTGCACTCACACATAAGGTGGTTCCTGCAACTCCAAGAGCTAGATATCAAGAGATGAGATGGAACAGAAGGCTCCTGCTTAGCCATCAAATTATCCACCAAAACCATTTTTGGAAGAGGGAGAGACTCTTGGATGGGAGCAAGAGAAAAAGATAGAGAGATCAAAATGATAGTGAGGGAGCAAGCTCTAATTCCTCAATGGTGGGCCTCTTCCCATTCACTACCTTGGGAGCAAGAGTGATGGGAGGCTGTAGATGTTGAAACATAGAGGATTCCCCATGGGACCCTTCCTTCTACCATATAGGTAGGGCCAAGGTCCAGGAGGCAAAGTAGGGAGGTCAAATATCTAAATCTTGGCCTTACACCAAGCGGGTACCATCAAACTTCTTATGTGAAAGCTAGGAGTAGTAACCCAAAGCTCCTCTTCAATAAAGGGGTAGAAGTAGGGCCCTGATGATGATTAGGCCTCTCCTTTCCCTTCTAGGAGGAGGGGGTGGCTTTCTCTTGCGCTATTGGAGGGGTCACTTTTGTCTATAATTTTCCCTTGATTTAATACTTTTCATAGTTTTGGTAAAGAAGATTCGTTCTAGGGGAGTAGATCAACCAAGGCAAGCCAAAAATTATCCAAAGAATAACCCCCATAGGATACCAATGGCTGATATCCAATGTCATGCACAACACGTACGACACCTTCGTGGGATAACTTCAAAAATTTGTGAATAAAAAAAGCGATTTCATTCATGGAAGCTAGCCACAGGATGCCTAACTTTATCGAGAATATATTAGATTCTACAATAACATCAAAAGTTGTATCCACAACCCTAGGTCCAACTAGGATGGAAAGATTTATTAAGTCATATGGCTTTAGAGAGATACCATTATGTCTATGTATGGTAGAATTTGTTTCTTCATATTCCTCCCTTTACAATGAATTTAACCATAACATCTCCTCTGTAATAATATTTACCTGACTCGCGGGGTCGACTAGGACTCCTATCATAATGTTTCCATTAAGGAAAGTAGGAATGTAGAGAGGAGAGGGCTTATTATTCAAGGGAAAGTCTTGCAAGATTAATGTCACATCTGGTGAGCCAGCCATAGGTTATGGGGGAGGAGTAACTGAGACCATGTTTACATGCACTAATGGTTGAGGAGAAGCATCAGAGGGATCAATAATCAAGTTCATAGAATGAGACAAAAATGAGTCCATATAAATCTACAACTCGCTATTATCCTTCGCTACTGATTTATTCATGTTTTGTTTCTTCCCACGAGATAGATAGTACCATCGTCAATGCCTGTATCTCATGATTCAAGTGCATACAATGCTTAGTATCATGCTCATTGACATGATGGTACTATAAAAAATCATTTGCATCGTACCAATTAGGATAAGGTTCCTTTAGAGTTTGAGGGTTTTCCAAAGATGATCTTATCCTTCAACAAAATTTTTAAAATGGAAGAATAAGATTCTAATAAATTTTTAAACTTCCTGTTACATCTAAGGTTGTGATCATTAGTCGCGATGACTACATTCGTAACATCCTTTCCTTTTCCTGAGATGGACACAATAGACTTTCCTTCTGAACGGGAGCATGATGAAGATCCCTTGAATTGAACCACCATTTGTTGATACTCTCACAACATAGCACATAGATGCCTAAAGAAAGGGTATTTCATTAGGGAAAAATTCTCCTTCCAAGCCCATTGCAGGTTGTCTATGAACACCTTTTGCACATTAGAGTCGGGTAGAGGGTACAAGATCTATGAAAAGAGCACTTGGTATTGCGCTATGAAGTCATTTATCTTCTCGTTATCTCCTTGCTTACATTAGACGAGATTCAAGAAGGTCATCTTCAGACCGATGTTAGCTTGGAACTGATGGAGAAACTGATTAACGAGTTTATCAAATAAGAATATAGAATTATCATGCAAGGAAAAATACCACTTGAGTGTTGTGTCCGTGAGAGATCGAGGAAAGAGTTTTACCATCAAAGCATCATGATGAAATAAATTCATACACATGGCATTGAAGGCTAACACATGTGTCCACGGATCCCCATTACCACCATTCTTTTCAAACTTAGGAATCTCCATTCCCTGAGGGAAAGGAGTACTCAAAATTGTCACTGACAATGGGCTATGTCGAAAGAAAGGTTGAAAAATGGGTTGGGTAGAGGCCTGGGAAAGGCTCACCAACTGGTTTTTCATCTGACCCATGTTCTAAAGAAGAGAATTCAAAATAGGATCGGATGATGAAAAAGGCCTAGTGGAACCTCCAAAACCACCACTACCAGAACCACCTCCGGAGCCACCTCCATGATCACCGCTAGAGCCACCACCTCTAGTAGGGCCTCCACCAGAGCCACCTCCCCTACCAAAGCCACCACCATGGCCTCCACTAGAGCCACCTCCACTAGCACCACCTCTGGTACCAAATCCCACCAGAGCCTCCACTACTAGGGGTAGTAGGAGGGGTGAAGCTGAAACCAAGGGGTATTCTACTGACCTTGATAGTGTTAGGCATTTAAAAATCAAAGAAAATGCTAATCAAAGGGCCTATTTCAGCCATGCATATAGACATGGTAGGCATCAAAACACCTATTTGTCTATCATAGGCATCGAGCACCTCCCCTTGGGTGGTACTCGATCTAGTCTTATACAAGGGGATATAGGCTTTGGTTAGATTGATAAGGCCACATAAGAAATATATGCTTTTCTAATCATTTCCTAATAGATACCTCACCTCACTAGCAAGTCTAGCGGCTCTTTCCATGTTTGGTGCTCTCTCCAAATGATTCACAAGTTCTGACAACCTCTTATCCAATGCCGAATGTTTTCTATAGGTATATGCATAGCATCATCTTCATCTATGGACAAAGACGCAGGGGATACTGGAGGGGTAGTAGCATGAGTGGTCTCATCTATGAAACCCATCTCACTAGTAAAAATTCTAGGAAAACTAGTAGTAAAATCAGTAGCCAAACCAATAGAAAAATTGGAGGTGAAATTAGAAGTTACCTTCATATTTTCCATTGGTAGGTATCACATGCTTATTCTAACAATGTACCTGTAGGTCATGGACTAGTTTGTGATACTCATAAACCTTCACAAAACTCAGGTTTACAATAGTCACTGAGTGTGAAGGAAATAGTCTCAACACAAACAAATGGATAGATGTTTTTCACGTCAGGTTCACCAAAATGTAAGGTATGGGGACCAACCACACCAGGGCTTCAGGTCACAAAGAGTTGAGAGTAGAGGGCTTCCCTATCTTACCTCTAGATAATGGGTTTTTAAGGCAAGGATGTAGAATGAAGAGCACTCTCAAGTGCTTATTGCATTATACAGATCCAAAAACCTGAATGGGGATAGACGAGCCAGTTTTTAGAATGTGTACTACACCTCAGATAGCTCTTTACCTGAGGATGATAGCATGGGTCAATGAAAATAGCAGTGCTAGCATCTTTATGGTGTGTTGGCATTCGTACAACTAGAAAGTGAAAATTATAGTGCGAGAAATGAGAAAACCTACTAGCTACCTAGCTAAAAAGTTTGACGAAATGAACAGAATGATAAAGCACAAGAAATAACTATATAAGTGGTAAATAAGGTAGATGAAAGCAAGGGTTACGAAAATCAACTCGCTGAGGCTCTAGTTTTCCAGCAAGCTCCACACACATGTTCACCTACACACAACCAAGAGAGGGAAAAAATTTGGGTTGTATAGGGGTTTGCCTCAATCAAACCCTTGCTTTGGTATTTCCACCTCCATAAATAGCCAAGAAAGCCATGAAGTAGAAAATATGATAAAGAAAGTAGAAAGGAGAGTACTAAACACTATGAAAGATACAATGCTACTCTATCATACCACAAAAAGAGAGAATAGTGATGCAATACCATCTCCACCCAAAGGCACTCAAGGCCAATGAAGGGAGAATGCAAGACAATGAGCTTGGAAAAGTCGACACAGCCACAACAATGATGAAGGGAGGTCTCCAAAGACTCCAAACTCATAGCTTCTATGGTAGCACAAAACATATGAAAATGAAGTTGATGGAGTAACAAGCTGCTATAATGCTCAAGAGAGTGTGTGAATTTCTAGAAATATTGTACAAGAATGTTGAAGAGATCGCAGAATATGGATGAATGTGAAATGGATGCATTTGAAGATTAAAATGAGAGGGAAAGAGCCATTTTTTAGCTGATCAATCAACATAGAGGTGTTAGGATTCATTCCCAATGGAGAACATAATGTCCTTGAAGACACCAAAGGAAGGAATCTATCAGGTATGATAGAGCGACACACAAACGTCTGCATACCGCACTCGTGTCCCTGACAAATATTCCCTCATCGACACAAAAAATAGGTGCCAAGTGGATGCAAGGTAGATGGGTGATGTGGAATTTCTCATTTGGGTTTTATTTTCTAAGGTGGAGGGATGCAAAATGGGTATTTACACAAGTGGTGTGAATTTTCTCCTATACACATGCTACTCTTGAATTCATGTCTCCCTTTTATAGACTAGTCATCGAAGGTGTATGTGATAAAGTAGGTGATAATGTTGTTAGGGTGAGTGTAATATAGTTGAACAAACATATTTATTTTAGATGACATTCTGTTACCTCATTGGTTTGTTAAAAAACTGAAGAATTGTTTACCCTAACAAAATCATTGTTGCAACATTAAGGATGTTTGATGCCATTTTTGCTTTTCACTATTTCATGCTACTCTTGAATTCATGTCTCCCTTTTATAGCTTGGTCATCGAAGGTGTATGCGATAAAGTAGGTGATAATGTTGTTAGGGTGAGTGTGATATAGTTGAACAAACATCTTCATTTTATATGACAATGCTTATTTGTTTATGTTACCTCATTGGTTCATTAAAAAAATGAATTGGGCAGTAGTATTATAGCTCCACAATTTTTCAGACTATATTTTCATGAAGCTCCACATTTGCATTAAGATTTTTTTAAGGTAGCCTTGAGTGTAGATGTTGTGATGATTCTTTTATTTATTATAATTTAATGTTTTTAAAATATACAATTAAATAGTTGGAGGATTTTTTCAAAACATGGTCTTTATATCCATAAGTGTCAAGTATCCTTAATTTTTTTTGTGGGGAAGGGGGAAAACTAGGTATTGAAGCAATGAAATCCCTAAACTATCCTTGCTAGCGTATAGGTTGATTTTAAATTATTTATGCAGTAGTCATGTTGTATTGTTTGATTTATTGCTCGATGTTCTATTATTTCTTATTGCTTTAATATTTGATCAACTAATAGTTGGATTCAATTTTCCATATATAGGAGTATGTTGTAGCTTTTGGCTCGCATTGGAAGCATCAGGCTCGGGCAAAGGAAGCGATATTAGTACTTTGATGAATTATATTTGCTAGATACCAACATCCATTGAAATTCTATAAAGGTATATAATTGGATGTTGCTCATTATTGCTCACTATTTTTTCATATTTATTGCTTTTATTTGATTCTTCCCTCTTTATTAAATTTCTTGAATACCGGTTACAAGCATAGATTTTTCTAACGGTGGATATTCATTGTCAAACAAATCAACCGAACTATTTGACAATCTTTTTAGAGGTATTTATCATTAAATTTTTTTACACAAATAAAATTTAATTTTTTTGTATAGTTAGTTATTTTAATTAAAATAGAAAACTGGGGAATTTGATTCTATTATTTCCCTAATTTTCTTTTTTGTCTCTATTTTTGTTTAAAAGCATATAATTTTTTGATAGAGGATATTTATTGTCAAACAAATCTACCCTTTTTTTGCAAATCTTGATAGAGGTATTTATTATGTAAGTTTTTCTTGTTAATACAGTTTCAAATTTTTGTTCACTCGCCATGTTTACAATTAATTTTATAGCATTTCTATTAGACACTTTTCAATTACAATGATTTAAAATTTTGTTTAAAAAGAAATAAAATTCTTAAATATATATGCATTGTTTCTTTATTAATTCATAAATTAATAATTGCGTAAATTTCATATCAAAGTAATAAAGAAATTTTCCATTATGAATACAAAAAATAAGCATTACATAAATTGTTATTTATTATATTAGTTATTTAGATATCTTGTTATCTTCAATATATTCTATTATAGTCATTAATTATAATTAAAACAAAGGGAAAAATATACATTTGATTTGTTTCATACAACAAAACATAAATGACAATCATATGCATAAATTAATACTAATTACTAAAGTTACAAAATAATTAAATATATGCCTTGTTTCTTTATTATTTCATAGAATAATAATTACATAAATTGTTATTTATTATATGAGTTATTTAGATATCTTGTTATCTTCAATCTATTCTATGATAGATATTAATTATAATTAAAACAATGGAAAATATATATATTTGATTTGCTTCATTGATTAAAATTCTACCTACACTATGGTCATGTAGGATGGAGCCTCGAAAAAATACATATCATAGAGAAAATAGAGAAACTACTATAGGAAATGAAGCTCTTCCAAGAGTCATTCATATTTCAGTCTTGAACCCTTACTAGATTCAATGGATGATAAAGGCTAGAATGATTATGAAACAACTTCACCATTTTAAACACAAATGATGACTTAGTTTTTAGCTTTTATCTACTTGACTATAGTTGTGGTGAAATAAGAGTCACATGTTTTAATGCGATTGTAGAATAATTCTATGATCGTATTAAGAATGGAAGAGTATTTACAATCTCCAATGGGACTTTGAAACTTGCAAACGAAAAATTCAACAACTTCAAAAATGAATGGGAATTTTTTTTGCAAAGCACTTCCATTGTTCACTTATGTATTGAGGAGGATACATTAATACCGAAGCATAGTTTCAACTTTACACGAATAAGTAAACTGAAGGATATGCAAAGAAATTCAGCAGTTGATACCATTGGTATTGTTTTATCAATCAATCTGTGTAATAAAATATTAAAAAAGAATGGTATTCAAACTCAAAAATAAACTATTTAGCTTAAGGAAATCTCAACTTAGAAAATCGACTTTACAATATGGGGTGATTTTTGCAACAATAAAGGTGAACAATTTGAACAATTGTGCCATTCAAAAAATTTACCAATTCTTGTTGTAAAGGTTGTAAGAGTCGGTGACTACGATGGAAAATCTTTAGGAATGGTAAGTACCACTAGCTATTGATAAATCCAAGTCTTCCCAAGATAGAATAGTTGAGATCTTGGTTGAATGCATAAGGGAAAAATTCCACCTCTCACTCTAAGAAAAAGGAAATACCATTTGCTAGACAACCTTTAACATTCAAAACATAGAAGAAATTAAAGATAGGCAATTGTTCATATGCAATACAAATACATGGGTTCTATTGAAAGCTATAGTGTCTTTCATCAAATACGATAATTTCTATTACAATGCTTTCCCCATTAAGATTAAAGGTAAAAAATCCAAAAAAAAAGTGCAAAAAAATGACAGTGATAATTGGTGTAGTAACGGAAAAGCACCCCTTTCCTTACTTGATTTGGGAATAATTGTCATTGAATTAACCTAATTTTGCCTAAGTTTAATGTTGTAATGTGTTCTACACATTCACATTGATCTGGGCCCCTTTTAATAAAATGTACCTAATTTGTGCCCTATTTATGGTGTTGTAAAGTGTTGTTACATACTTTCACATTTATCTTGGGTCTCCTTAATTAATTAGCATTAATTAGACCCTTTAATTCAAATTTAAGCCTTATTTATGACATCTTTCGAACATCTATCCTTACACCCATAATTCAAATTGTAAAACATTTAATTTGAAAAAATCAAGGTCCTAGAAATTGGTGCTAGGACCCATTCACCCTAGGCGGCGAATGGATCCTCCCTTTTTAGGACCCCTTTCTTTGCATATTGCATATGGGTTTTTGATGTTCTTTCACCCCCCAAAGGCATGGTCCTGGAAACTTGTGCCAGGACCCATTCGCCCTAGGTGGAAAATGGGTCCTCCCTTAATGAGAACCTCCTTTTTCAAATTTGATTTTGGCCATTTTTTATAACATTCATTTCTAGATCTAGTGTCGGTTTGAATTATTTGAATTTCGGGGTTAATCTCTTGATTTAGTATAAATATGGGGTTAATTCACATAGCTTCATCCTAGAACTTCATGAGAAATCAAGAGCACTTTCACAAGAGTTTACAAGGTAAATTCAAAGGCATTTCAAGGTAGATTATCAAGGTTTCATTACAACAATTCAAGATCATTTCATCATGTTAAGGGTTTAGTGCATTCATGCATGTTGTTGAGATAAGATAGTGGATGTAGCATTGAGGATCTACTTGCATGCATTGTTTCACATCTTATTCAAGGATCAAGATCTACATTCTTCATGGCCACTACACGTTAGTTTGTAGATTTTTCTTCCAAGATAACTTCCAAGGTTTTCAGGAGCTGAAAACCAAGGATTTGAGAGTGCAAACATCAAGGAAAATAATTGAGATCTTAGTTTTAGAAACACTAATAGGGACCCATTCGCCACTAAAGGTGAATGAGTCTTTGGTGCCCTAAAAATAGGCTTCTTGCAACAAGGTACACACCATTTTAAGCTCTAAGAACTCCCCTCATAGTTTCTATAATATTTAGGGTTACTTTCTAATTGTTATAAGCATCTTATCACACACAAAATCACATAATATTAGGGTGAAAAATGTAGTGGTTTATCATCTTGATCAATTCATTTTGGTAAATCCTATTTCCCCACTAAACATTAATGGTGAACCCGACATATTGAATATTGCAATTTTTTGATTTTGAAGTCTTTCATTGCATCCTAATTTAGATATTGCATTCATTTGCATTTATATTTGCATTGAATTAGATCTCATTTAGGGTTTCTTTCTTTACATTCAAAATTGCATCTCATCTAGGGTTTAGATTTACATTGATTTGCATCTCTCTAAATATGAAAAATACAAAAACAAATTAGTCATTTTACATATCATTTAGATCCCATATATAAAGCAGGAGCATCTAGGGGTACCAAGCAATCTTGCATAACCAAAAATAGTTTAAAGTTTTATGCTTGTGTTTTATTTTGATTTTTAGCTACAGGTGTAAATTGCTGAAATTTTCAACTGCTCCAACATAGCAGAATTTGGTGTTGGATTGTGGGAAAATCAATTAATTAATTGGTTCATTTTAAAAAAATATTTGAGAAGTGTTAATTTTCTAAAAGGGAAAAATTTCATGTCCAAGCCTGTGAGTGGACAATTATTGTAAATTGTAACTCCATTTAAAAAAATTGAAATTGCATCTTGTTGGAGGACCAGAATGATGGGCATTCATGGAGAGAGTGGGTGTAAGGTGGGAAGAAAAAATTGAATTGAAAATTGAATGCACATGCTAAAAAGAGTAAATCCATGCCTAGAATGGAGGAGGAAGATGTTTGACTGGAATTTTGGGGAGAGGAAGTTTGTCTGGGTCGTGACTATGAGACCCAATTTCTGTAAAAATGGCATAAATTTCTCATACGAGATTGAAATCAAGAATTTCAAAATGATATAGAAAATTGGAAATGAGGTGCACCAAACTCAAAAACTGTTTGAGGGGATTCATAAAAAAATAGGGAGAAGGGGTAGACAAAATGTGGTAGGTTTTAGAAGTTGAGACGAAAATAAGAGGATAGTGTGGAGATCAAGAGAAATGTGCAAAGATTTTGGAGGAAAGGTATGAAGATTTTTGGGGCAGTGAAAGGAAGCTACAGAAAGAGCCTATTGAGCATATTTGAATCCTTGATGGATTGAGAAAGTTTTGTAATTTTTTATATGAAAATGAAAGAAAATTTAATTTTGAACTAATGATTTTTCTCTCTGTTAGTCTTCATGCTTGTATGAGTTTGTGTATGGAATGATTGTTATTTGTTGCAATAGAGATATATTGCATTATATTTTATGAGTAGGATTATTCCCTCTACATTAATATATCTACATTTAAAAATTAAAAAATAAATTGCATTTCAACCTAGGTCTTTGCATTCAACTTTTCATTGCATTTCTGAAAAAAAAATTGAAACTGAAACTTATTGCCTCAGACTTAGAACTGAAAGACATTACTGAAAGCTTGAAAATCATTCAAAAATAATTATAAAATACCTAAATAGAACCCATTTGGCTTTACTGGTGAATGAGTTCCTCATTAGGTCAAACCTGAACCTTATGGCATCTAAAAATTCATTAAAAATCACTTAGAAATCACCAAAAACATCTCAAAAATACCTAACCAAGACCCATTCACCCTTACTGGCAAATGATTCCCTATTAGCTATTGATATGTGGGTGATCCCATAATACTGGTTTACAATTTTTGGCCAAACTAGACACTGAACTATTTTTTTCTAACTAAATCTTCACTTTCGGACACCTATAGTGGCTAAATCATGAGGAATTTGAAGATGATGAAAACTAGTGATTTATGAAATATTGTCTATAGATTCTAAATATATTTTTTTCAAAAATTTTGGAATTGAATTGTACAAGTATTTTTCCATCTCCTTCGAAAACTAGTTTTTTCAGTAAACACCATTTTTAAGGAGTGATGCTCATCGTATAACACAATGTTTTTTCCATGAAGGATCAAATTATATTTTTTTTGAATTTAGATTTGTAACTACAATATCTAGTGCTTCCAATTGGTTTTATAAGGTTTTATTGAATATTTTTTCCTTAATCAAGTTTTGAAGTCAAACTAATTACAATTCAAACATAGGTAGACCATATAACACAACGCTTTTTGTCTGTATAAGAATTTGAATTTATTTTTTTGTTGGATCAAGGACTTCAATATCTGGTGCACTCATATTTTTCATTTTTTTTATAATCTTTTATTTTTCCACATGTGCAGAACAAAGAGCTTGATTTTTGGTGAAAAACCTACATTCACAAGAAATAAACAATAAATATAATAATTAAATTAAATTTATTTAAAATTATACTTTTTGGGAAGCTTATAATAAGGACTAAATACTTATAAATTTGTTTTTCTAAATGAATTCATTTGATCCCCCAAAAGTTAAATCAAAAGTGGTTTTTTATTAGCATTTTGATAGCTGTAGAGTTATAGGTATGGTTTAAAACTAGCAAGGTTCTATCCAAGTGGTTTTGATCTAAGGTGGTTTGATCAAACCCTCTTCAATTGGAATTTTTAAATTGAAACTTTTTGAGACTTAAATCATTATATTTTCTAAATATATGTGATTTTAGCAAAAAATAGAATCTCCCATAAATTGTAAACCAGCATTGTGGGATCACCCTTGCATTTTATGGAAATTAAAATCACAATTTTAGGCTTCTATTTGTTGTTGTTACCTTCCTGTTGTTTTATTTTCCTAATTTGTTGTTTCATCAAATTCATTACATATAGCTTAAATTACTTCATTTCAGTGCATTGTTAAAATTCAATATTGCATTCAAATATTTTATTTTTAGTTTATTACATTATGTAAGCAATTTACATTACTTAGAATCTGAAAATTGCATTTCATTCCAGGTTATTACATTACCCCTTTTCTATTTTAGGTTTCACACACTGGGGTCGTAAAACTTGTATGAGATTTACAACTCGGTGTCCTATTAGAAATACTATTGTAAGACGCAATTCCAGGCTCATGTCATCCCATGTTATCTCACTCGTCATGGATCTTGGGTTTCCTAGCTCTCTTTTTTATAGTGTTGATAGTCAACCCTCCATGGCTCATAGTTTGTATACTACCCTTCAAATCTCACAAGACGACCTAAAAAAACTAGATGACACATTTGAAAACTAACAAGCCCATATCTGTAGTGAATGCATAGACATCAGCTTGGTTCCCATTATAAAAAATCTAAGGGAAGTGCTTAAAACTAGAAACAAAACACAATTTATCTATAGTCTTAATCACTTCTTTCATGCGTATTGGACTAAGGAAAACAATAATGATATAGATGTCATAATCAATCTTGCTTGTGAAATGAAGAATGATGTGATGAATGTTGATACAGATGATGAAAACATAAATGAAGAACAATCGATTGAAATAGTAGCATTTATCAAAGCTAGACCTTATAAGTGCTCAACTAAATAGCCTCTTGATATTTCTTTCTCACAAAATGATATACTAAAGCATGTGTGTGATGGTCCTTTTACAAAGCTAGTTGAATCAATGACAAGACCACTAACGGGATATTAATTGATCCCATTTGTGGAGAGAATGTGATCACTAGAGAATTCTTATATGTGCATGAACTCTATCAAGAAACATATGACAAAATAAAAACATGGATCAAGATGCATAACGGGTTTGATTTCCCTACGATAGGCTCGATAGATCTCCCTTTAAAGGTTGGACTGAAAACACTAAATGTATCTGTGAACATAAAATTCCCAAGCTCCCTTCAAGTGATTTTATTTTTCTTAAGTACCGGCCACACCCTCCCTTTAAAAAAGAAATATCGGGCTCATTTCACAAAGGCTTACACAAATACCACCACTTGTCAGCTGAGCGCTCCTCACAAGGTTTCCTTCTCTTGCTTTTCAAAAACTTGCACCATGCTTCCACGTGTCAACAATTCGTAATCTTCAGTGCCTCTTTCCATCTTTGTCCTTTCGAGTCCTGACCGCATGCCACATAGCATCAGTTTGTGCACATTTTTTGGCGGCCCTACCCTCAGCGTAGTATGCTTGGAGACCTCCACATGTCTTTGCAACAGAATTTTTTCATCGCTAAAGGGGAAGGAAGAATGTTGGCCCCAACCGCTTGCCACATGATCTTCTAAAGGCTTCATCATGAAGGAGAGTTAAGCAAGTGACAACCTCACACCAGCTGCCATGTTTTGTAACTACCACGATGAGTGGATAGCACGTGTCAATGCTCTATTTTGCTGGGACCACTACCATCATTCGTAGGGGATGCATCAGACTCTAGGACATCCTCGTTCATGGCTCAAATATTTTTGGTTGCAACGACAAGGGAAAATCATTGCTAAATGCATCATTTCTCATGATCAGAGGATATTTTTTGTTATTGGCTCACTGAGCTAGGTTTTCATTGTAAATATTGCTTCTTCTTTCGAAGAAAGAGTCTAGATTTT
The DNA here is from genome assembly GCA_007115665.2 of Sequoiadendron giganteum. Lineage (NCBI taxonomy): Eukaryota > Viridiplantae > Streptophyta > Pinopsida > Cupressales > Cupressaceae > Sequoiadendron > Sequoiadendron giganteum. The sequence goes on along the minus strand of CM021110.1, from coordinate 229,215,844 downwards.
GATAGAAATTTTTGGTAAAAGAACCAGAACTTTATCGCTTTTAGATTATTGTAAAGACTTGCAAACTGTGCCATTGTTCAACCTTTCTATTTTCTAAAAGATTTTTGATAAAGTTTTACTATGTCATTGTGGTACTAAATGTTTCATTTATAGAACTTCTATAAATTTCATGCAAGTTTGTTGGTTTAGATCATGTCTTTGACTCCTCTTTTCAGTAAATGTGCATGAATATTATTTTATGTCATTGGGTGAATCATTTAAGTTTCTATCTTTATTTTTTGTCATTTTGGAACATAGTAGATTGTTTAACGAGCCCTTAGACTGCATCTACTAGATAGGTCTATCATGCCTTACATCTAAATCTCGGTGCATTGCCCTAGTTAGATTTTTTATTTTTATATCTACTTCATTTTCCCATTCAAGACCCTAATTATAGAAGAAGTCAACTTCTTTAAAATCTGGAGGTTACTCAGTTTAGCACAATAGGTCCCCCCTTTAACTAAGTTTCCCATGAAGGGTTGTTACCTTGTCATTTTTTGGCATCGACAATTTTTTTCTTTTTCCTAGCACACCCAGTGGGACCATTTAAATATACCAAATCAAAAGGGTGTACAGGTCATTAGTCTATTACTAGGTCACAAATCGCAAATAATCCTGGCTTGTTAGTGCCTCCACTACTAACAGCGCATACCCAAACTCGCCCAATAGAGTTTTTAGATCCCAACCATAATGTTGATCGCAAACCAAAATTATGTGGCTTGGGATGCCAGAAGTCCCCTTCTAGCCCTAATTGCCTTTGTCTTATGGGCCCCTATCTTGGTCTCTACTCTCAAAGCTATTCCAAAGTTTATTGGAGATGTATCGAGAACACCATCCAAACATCTGCAAAATGTTGTGGATGTGTGTCTGGTGCACAAATTTATAGATCATAACATAGGGTTGAGATTGCTTGTTGTTTCTTTTCGAGGAAGAGCACTAGATTGGTATCACACTCTGCTAGTTAATACTATCAGTACTTGGGATGAGCTCTTGGATCCTTTTTATCAAATATTTTCTAATAACAGGAACAGGTCTTCATTGTATCACCAACTATCAACAATCAAGTGGGCCCCATCTGAATCCATGACCGATTTCAATGCCTGGTTCCATACAACCTGACTAAGGATCTAGAATGCAATCTGACCATTGCCTAAGTTAGCATTTATGTTTTACTTAAGGTCCATCAACGTCGACATCTCCATGATGATCCAGTCACTCGACGAAACCACATTACCAGAAGCATACAACATAGCAGTTAAGGCGACAAACAACCTAATTGATGTTGAGAAGTTGCCACCTCAACCCATTATGTCGATATTCCCCGAAATATCAGATTTTACTCAGGAGATGCCATCTACAAGCACACCCGTGCCGCCCCCATCTATGTATACATATCCAAGTGTTCCATAAAATTCTTCTACATTCAATGCCTCAAAGGACAAGATGAGCGACATAAGGGAGATGTTACAAAACTTGACAAATGAAGTAACGACTATCAAGAATAACTAGGTTGCTCCTTTGAAACCATCCTACCAAGGATATCAAAGTGGCAAACCCTCCTACCAATAGAACCAATATCAAGGAGTTGCACACACAAATCCACCGACTCAGACAAATAACCAAATAGTGTTGGTATCGACTTTGTTAGGGGTTGCTCAAACTAGTACAAGTAGAGAGGAGACCGCAGGGTAGAACAATCTCATTGAAGATTTCAATCCTTGGTGCTATCCTTGTGGTGACGCACATATGCCTCAAAGAAAATTGCGTGGAAATTTGCAACAAAAAATTATGGAATAGCGTAGCCAAGGCGTGGCGACGAATTCAAGATATACATACATCTCTCCCCAAATGGAAAATGTGGTTCTCAACGCACACATGCAAGGAATGCCCTTGGATCAATAAAATGACATGGCTCCTGACCATGCTCTCCTCTCATAGATGGAAGGGGAGGAGGCAGTGTTCACTTATGAAGCATCTACATCGGTGACCTCGTAGGTACAATCCGACTACAACACTCGATCGAAGAGGATATTCATAGGTGAACCAGTCACTCCGTAGCCTAGAAACATCTTGGACCAACCCCTTGGCCCTTCCACAATCGCTCTGAAGCCGCAGTTGTGCAAGGAGATTATCATCACCAAATCCAAGGAGAAAAATCCTCCAAATCTACCACCCTTCAATGTGGTGGAACAATTGAAGAAATATTTCGATAATGTATCCCTTTGGGACATATTAGCCATTCCAAAGCAGACGCCATTACTACATGAGGCCCTACAGAAAGATACAGGTGTGCAGTCAATGGGAAAAACTCCTGAAATCACAACAGACTCATCGCCTCCACCCAAAGTTCTTGTGAATACTATAGAGGAGGCTCCACCCGAAAGGCAAAGGGGAAAAACCGAAACCTAGATCCTTTTTCTTGACTCTCATTGTAGGGAAGAAATTTTTGTACAAATCCATGATCAACTCTAGTGCCAACACCATAGTCATGCCCAAGAAGATAGTTGAAGTTTTAGGGCTTAGTTATGAACCCTTAAAGAGAGGATTTATGTAGCTGGATGGGAACAAGGTCAAAATTGTAGGCCTCATTAAAGACCTCCCCTTAACTTTATTTTCCTATCCTAGCATCATAGTGTCGCAAGACACCATGATCATTGACATCCCTCCCATGTTCAACCTCTACCTGTCTCGGGAATTCACCTCAAAGATAGGTGGATACCTTTCTTTGAACTGGTCCCACCTAATTATCAAAACTAAGCATGGGTCTAAAATGAAGATAATATCAGAACCTCTACATGCAAAACATGTAGTTGATGAAGCCATGATCAACTTCAAAGACATTGATACCTCTATCATCAAAGAAGAAGCTAGTGGTAGAAATTTGTTGGAACATGAACAAGCAACCAAAGACATAGCCGATCGAGAAGAATTCTTCCTTACCGAGTATGTAGGAACCAATCCTTTTCGAAATTATCATGCTATCGGTTTGGAAACCTATGTCATCTATGATGAAGATCAAGAGTTCTCAAGGGTATTAAAAGACTCCATGGCCGAACAAGCCTCATAGCTCTAGATATTACCCTTTGACGGTGTGAGATACAAGGTTGGTGTTGGTACCGATATATACCTAATGTCTCCATCCAATGAGTAGATCTTGAAGTCGTTTTGCTTCTAGTTTTCATGCTCAAATAATGAATATGAATATGAGGGTCTCATGTAAGGACTAAGCCTTGTGGAATGCATGGATATCAAACAACTAGTGGTGTTTGGAGATTCTAAACTTGTAATCAATCAAGTTAGAAACATCTCTTCTACAAAAAATGTTTGTATGTGGTCTTATATAGGCATAGGGTATGGGGCCTCATCAAAGGTTTCAAATCTTTTAACATCCACATAGTGCCAAGAGACTAGAATTCAGATGCGGATCATATGGCCACAATAGGATCTCAATTTGATCATGTCTCTAACTTGATCGAGAATGTGCACTCTGTGCGAGTGATCATCCGACCCTCCATTCCTGATAATGATTAGAGCTAGAAAGTGTTCAATAGTGATGAACACATTGCTTCATTTATTCAACAGTTGAGAGAATTCACCGATCAGTTTCAACCAAAAATTGAAGAAGCGTACGAAGGACAAATCATCCATTTGAAATCAAAAAATCTTTTGAAAGGGTTGGTCACCCTCGAAAATTTGTTTGAATGTGATGACATAAGGAATGATAGAAGAAAATTTTAAGTTGACCAAGAAGACTATGCCAACCTTGAGGTTGGGAACAAAAGAAAACTGAAGGTTGGGAAAGAAGTCTTGTAGTATGATAAAGATATGCTTATACAGTTCTACAAAAAATATGAAGGGTTTGTGGCCTAGTATTATGATGACCTCAGGGGATATGATCTTGATATCATCTAGCACACCATTGAACTAACAATAGTTTTTTTAACCTATCCAACAAAAATAGAGGCCCATCAATCCGGAAATTAAAGCCTTAATGGCACAAGAGCTAGAAAAGTTGATCAGGCCCAAGATTGTCTTTCAAATCAAGTACAGTACATGGGTATCCAACCTCATTCCAATCCGAAAGAAAAATGGAAAAATTCATCTTTGTGTTGACTTTCGCGACGTAAACAGGGCATCACTGAAAGACCACTACCTGCTGCCTTCCACATAATCAATCTTGCAGACTGTGGCAAGTTCGGAGATGTTTCTATGTTAGATGGTTTCTCGGGCTACAATCAAGTTCAAGTTAAAGATGAAGATCAGCACAAGACCACATTTACCACCAAGTGGGGAACATTTGCATATGCCAAAATGCCTTTTAGCCTATCAAACATGGGGGCTACCTTCCAACGGGTGATGGATATCGCTTTCAACAAACTAATCAACAAAATCATCCTCATCTACTTAGATGATCTAAATGTATTTTCCAAATTTAAAGATGACCATTTTGATCATCTCGAGATGGTTTTCAAAAAGTTCCAAGAGTTTGAGGTATCTCTAAACCCAAAAAAATATGTTTTCGAAGAACCACAAGGAAAATTTTTGGGGCATGTAGTGTCCCAAGAAGGAATCGCTATTGATCTTGAAAGGGTAAAAGAAATCAGAGATCTTCCTCTTCTAGTAAACAAGAAAGGAGTACAATAATTTTTGGGAAAGGTTAACTTTGTAAGCAAGTTTATTTTTGATTTTGCATGAATAATTAGACCAATCACCCTGATGCTAAAAAAGGACCAATTGTTCAAATGGACAAAAGAAGTGAGGGTAGCCTTCGAGAATGTGAAGGATGTTATTTCTTCGGCTCCTATGTTGGTGAATCTCGACTTGTCAAAAGACTTCATAATGTATGTTTTTAGCAGCAAGACAAGCATCACCACTATTTTGATTTAGAAGGATGATGAAGGAAAGGGAGAGCATCCAATAGCATTCCATTCTTGAACCTTGAAGGAGAACGATATGAACTATAACTTCATTGAAAGACAAGATTTCACAATTGTAAAGGGACTCAAGAAGTTCTGACACCTTATAGCTTGCACTAAGGTAATCATTTATGTCGCACATTCCAGTGTGCGCGAGTACATCATGGAAGGAGAAATCATCAACACAAGGGCCAATTGGATCACTAAGATCCTAGAATATGACATTGAAGTCAAGCCTATGAAGACTTTCAAAGAGGGTTGTGTGAATATTTGGCACACAACGAAGAAATGGAAATTGATGAAGAGAAAGAAGAGATAGTCCTAACAAATGAGCCCAAACATAAAGGCTGATGGCTGGTGGATAGGGTAAGATTTATGCACACCAACAAGTATCCATCGAGACTTTGTCTCAAAGAAGAAGATTCTACTCACTGCAAAATAGTGGGTACTCACTTATTGAAGGGATCCTTTTTAAAAGGAATTTCAACAGCGTCTTACTGCGATGTGTCACCATGGAGCAAGCAAAGAAAATTATCAACACCTTCCATAGTAGCCTAGAAGGCGAACAGTTCTCTACAAAGACCACCGCCATCAAAATTTTACATGTTGGGTACTTTTGGCCTACATTGTTCAACAACTCCTACGACATGATAAAAGCATGCAATGAATGCCAATTCTACGTAGGGAGAAGAAAGAGTTTCACCATGACTCTCAATCTGATAGTAGTAGACGAATCGTTTGAACAATGAGAGATAAATTTCATCAAGATGATCAACCTTGGCTCTGACACTCATCACAAGTGGATCCTAATAGCCATAGACTACTTCACAAGATGGACCAAAGCCCTACCCCTAAAGAATGTGATGAAAGCAGAAATTGTAGATTTTCTCAAAGGGTTGGTAACGAGATTCGGCATGCCAAAGACTATCATCTTAGACAACGCCAAAGCTTTCTAAGGTTCCAAGGTATGTCAATTCACATTAGAACATGACATATTCTTGAAAACATCCTCAAACTACTACCCATAAGGAAACGACCTGGTTGAGTCAACTAACAAGAATCTAGTCCAACTCATTAAAAGGATCGATTCAGATCATAAGAAGGAATACCATAAGAATCTTTGAACAACGTTATGGGCATACTGCATAACTCCTAAGAAAGCTTTGAAGACTTCGTCATATGAGCTAGTATATGGGAAGGAGGCACTGTTACCAATCTCTATAGAGATACCTACATTACATCTGCTCAAGTCTCTAGAGATTGAACAGAATGAAGCTATGGAAGTTTGGTTGGCCAAATTGCTGGAGGTACAAGAAAAAAGGGAGAAATCCCTAATAGCCATGACTAACTGCCAATAGGTGGTTAAAAGGTGGTTCAACAAGAAAGCTTCAGACCAAGGTCTAAAATGCAAGGCCTTGGTGCTAAAGTTCAATGAAAGAGCCACAAAGCCTGGCCAACATGGAAAATTCAACAAACTATAGGAAGGCCCTTTCAAAATAATTCAGTGCAAACAAAATAATGCATTTGAATTAGAAAACATGGAACAAGAAGCACTGGGAATTCCAGTTAATGGAATTCACCTAAATTTGTTCAATTAAGCTTTAGATCCTTCATATAGGTGTAAATATATAATTAATTTAATTATTTTCCCTTTCATGTTTTGTCGGCTGATTCTTTCCAACATTTTCACAGATATAGGAAGCAGGGAAATTTATGAGATCCATTATTACAAGAACAAAGAAAGACTATACTACTCATATTGTAGAAATTAAGTTCATATGAGAGGAATTCAATAAAAGTTGCAAAGAGCACAAGAATGAAGGCAAAGAGTTGAAGATAGCAAGTATATTCGTTATATATATACTTTGATAGAAACATTGAAAAAATGGCTATGTGGCCATGTGCTCAAAACTGTGAGTATATATGCAGCTTCCTTATATATATGTATATGCAAGCCCCCTTTCAGGTATATATATACAAAAGGGAAAAATATGTGTTAATCTTCAAGTTCCAGGAGCATGAGCATTATCTTCATCGGCATGAGTGTTTTCTCCATCAACAAGAGCATTGTTGGAGGCAACATGAGGGTTATCACCAGCAATGAGACCCAAAGCGATAGTACCAACACCTAGAATGAGCAGTGGAGGGAACACAAGGTTCCTGAAGTCGGTGTACCAATCCACGTCATAGAATAGCACTACATTGTAGCATCACAGTAAAAAGTGGCATGCACGGGTGGCTCTCTCACAATGCTCAACAAGAGAATGGAGTCAGAACCTGCTCAAAAATGGCACCCATGGTACCACCGCATCTTCTTTGATATGCCTCTACAAGTCGCTCACAACCAAAAGGCCCAGAGCATACACTACATTGGTTACTGCTTCATCTAGGCCTCCAGGGTACCTCTTTGGGAAAATTTGGAGCGTCAAGAAAAGTATCATGGCTTTTGGAGCCTAAATTTCAAGCAGCGAGGCAACAAAATGGGAGCATATATCGATGTTCACCCGATATTTATCTTCATACTCAATGCAATCTCTGCCCAAAACCCATTTCATGGCTATAATAGCCAGTGAGTGTTTATTTTTGGTCATACGTTTCAAATGCCTATTAGAGATCTCTCCCAAAAAATCCATTTGAGACTTGTTGCACACTAGCCTAATTGGAGTGTTCATTGTGTCAGCCTCTACTCAAAACACCTAAGTCTAGCGCTATGCAAATTTAAAGCCTACTCAACTGCCTAAGCAATAATGTTATCTAAATTGCCCAATACTTAAATTGCTAATCACTAAGTGTAGTTTTGCTACTATGATAAGGCCCATTTATAGAAATATTTGAGGTAGCTTGCATCCCAAGCACAGTGATAATCGAGTTTAGCTCAAAAATCCCACCTAAAAGGCCAGCTCAATTTTCCAACCCGTTTGTGTTTGCATGTACGACTTGTTGCGTGCAAGATTAAGGAGTGGTAATCAATTAATGCAAATTGGTGGCAAGCTCAGGTGATGGTTCCTATGGATAGGTGCTTAGGTGTCATGATACAGGCCGTTTCAAGCTCCAAGGTTGAGCGTGAATATTTCTAAGGTACTCATTACGACATCAACTTAATTATGCTTTCAGGGATATTAATGGTGAAGGCATGCGAGAAGATGAAAAGAAAGAAGCCAACAACTTAATTTCCCATGAAAATCGTGCTAAAGGGACGTTATTGCTAACGTAATTATGAATTCTTATCTTTTCAAAAAGGGAAAGTAGTTCATTTCGCATGGACAGAGGAGTTGGTGGTACATGCCAATTTAAATGCAGAAAGGCAACCGTTGTCTACCAGCTGAAGGCAGGAAATCAAAGAAAAGCTAAGTATTGCATGCAAAAAATTAGACAGATCATAAAACTTCTTGAGCATGCAAAAGGAATTAGAAGAACAAAATTGTTAAAAGAACCAGGTGTGGTGCAATTTGCAGCGAAGGAGCTGAACACTGAGGTAATTATGAAGAATTCACTACCCCGATGTGAATTAAAGGTCATCTAGTTGTGAATTCAAAGCTTTATGTTGTGTTTTGTGTGTCATTCATACTGCTTTAGTGTGGTTTCTCACTAGAGGATTCACAAAAGGATGGCAACTACTCAAATTTCTCAAGCAGAGATGTAAGAAGGAGGGGCCCATAGTTTATTTAATATCATGCATGCAACACCAACTGCCTACATCTTCGAGGATGTCTCTTATGCTTTGCCTGGAATACCATAAAATCTAACGTGGGTAAATACGTGGGTTGCAAAGAAGAAGAGCCCTCGTAAAGACAAGAAACGAATTAAAGAAGAATGGGAAAATATTCATGACCCCATTCTTGCAAGGAACCCTAAATCACTTAGGGAGGTGGCCTGTGAAATGATGAAAAGGAATAGCGAACCAAATTCCTTGGTGTGAAAATTATGGTACAGTGGGCTTCCATAATATATGGTCATGTTTGTACACTACTACCTTGAATTGGTCGATGAGGACATCAAACAGTTCAACCCGAATACCAACACCATTGAGGGTCGGGAGGTGATTGTGGTTATTTGCAAGGAAGCTATCTAGAATATGCTTTGTATCCCAGAGTGAAGCTCTAAAGTGCCTCAAATGGAGTCATTCACTCTAGAAAAAGGAGAGACCTATTGGAGGACCAGAGACCTTGCACTGAATTTTTATAACACGGAGACTCAAAGACCTAGAGAAGTTTAGAATAGGAAAATGTAGATCCCATTAACGCATAAGGGCTTCAAGGATGATATAAAGGATTCTTTCTCAATGACGGTGTTTGTTTGTGGCCTAGACACCGATAAAGAGGTCCAGTAATTTCAACTCAGCTTGGGTTTTCAATTACACAGGCAACATTTTCTTTTCTGGTACGATTTTGCTAGATTTCTTGTGCAGGAGATGCTCAACCAGATAGTAGAATACCAACTTCAACAAAGGTTCAGGTTCTCATCCTTTCTTGCACATATGCCCTTGCATCAAAATCTTGACTTCTTCCATAAGCGTCTAGGGCTCTCAAATTTTGATGAAAACCAGATGAGGAAGTCGGTTTCCATGTGGACTCCCCTTCTCTCTATGACATTTGACTATTAGACATTTTCAGATTATTTCTTATATCTAATTTTGTAGGATTTAAGATGAGACAACACTATCTTACGATTCAACTCAGACCAAATTGAGTTCATGCAAAACTTCACTCCAAAGTGTGACTAGTTTCTGGGTGAGGAATTCACGTTCGTTCGATTGTGTGGCTTCATTGGAGAGCCCTTCCGGCTTCTAGCATGTCTTACAGACCGAATACTGGCGCTTGAAGTATTCCACCAAGTATCAATTATCGACGTTACCTTTTACAACAAAAAGGCAAAGAAGAAAGGATTTTTCAGCTGCCTGATGAGCTTCAAAACCATAATCATGGCTAAGAGAAAGGCTCATGACATATTGGAGGAAAATTTGGCTCATTTGGGGTTGGTATGGATTTGCGATAAATGGAATTACAACCCCGATGATGACTTTCCAAACAAATATTTCAAAGTGACACACTACCCCTAACCTTACTAAGAGAAGCATTGAAATTTGGTGTCAGATGCAAATGAATTTATTGTCGACCTAGCTTATATCCCTACTAAAGGTGGTCAGCCTCCCTAGCTAGGATTGTACCCGATTGAGTAGTATGATAAGACAAGAAAGATGGGTACTACTCTCTGCAACAATCTTATAAAGAACTATAGCTGGAAGGTAGAGAAGGTCAATGATTTCTAGATATATCATTAGGATACTCGACACACTGAGGCCCCCTATGATACTGAGGAGATGGATGACAAGTTTGACAAATTATGGAACAAAAAGCATCCATATTCTGATGAGAATGGTGAAAAAGACTCAAGTTCAGAGGAAGCCGAATCGCAGTCAGACAGAGGAGCGAAACTAGAAATAGAGATACAAGACACCTCGACACACAAAAAGGGAAAAGCCATGAAGCAACCCAACAAGGTCTCCTCTAATGTACGGGTTAACATATTATGTGTGAGGTCTTCACTAACTCACACCTGGAATGCAAGGAGGACCCAAGCAACCCAACTTCAATAATTGAAACCATAGCAGTAGACGACTCGCCACCATCAAAGCGGAAAAAAACCAAGGCATCATCTGAAGAGTGTTTGCAGGACCCTGAGGTAAGCGAAGAGCTAGCAACAGACCAAGGACCACAATCATCCACACCATAGGTATCTTTCGCTCCCTCTTCTCTAGTTTCACAAACCTTAGTCACCCATGTTGGGTCTGCAACACCTCTCTTTTCATGCACCGACAAATGTATTTCGGCCTCTGCTTCAATGATCGTGGAGGTTTTTGCACTGTTCTCTCATACGATCCCATTTTCCCTCACTCCTTTGTGAAACCTCACACCATTTTCCTTGGCCCATTCCACATTGCAAAGCCTCTCACACTCTGCCTCTGCTACCTTAATCGATACATCTCATGCCACCGCAATGTCAGAGCCGATCCACTCTTCCCAAAATATAGAAACCGCCATGACTCTGCTTCCTTTGAGTCCCCCCACTGGTCCACAATTAGAGTATTGGATTATCCCTCCTTTCTCGCCTTAGACAGTTAGTATACCAAAAAAGAAGTCTCCCAGTACCACCACCCTTTCATTCCCTTTTTCCCTTCCTATTGGTGCACCTTTCACAGGCAGACTCATCAGGTCGCCCTTTGAATTCTTACTAGAAGGAGACAAAACTAGGCAGGCACGGGAAATTAGAGCCCAAAGGCAAAAGGCTAAAATTCTAAGGAGTCGGTGGAGCCAACGGTACAGACTATTTTTAATGAGGCTCAACAGCCACTACATTTTTCAACTATGTACCCAACTGTCAGTAAGCCACAAAAACAAATGCAACCAGATGACTATAACATATACACTGTGGGGCTCAATTTAAGAATAGCCCAACCTCAAGACAAGGTGGAGCTCATGGAGGAAAGGCAATGGGTGGTGACCACCGGCTTTCTTAAGTTCGGTCGTTAGCTAAAGAAAAGGGAAGAAGAGCTAAAAAGCATAAAGGATAGAGTCAAGGTCTTGCTCACCAAGGAAAAAGCTAGGGAGGTTGAATTTAAGCGCTTATCCCAACAAAAGGAGATAGAACAAGAAAAGCTCTTAGAGGAACTTGTGAAGTTTCAATCCATCAATCCTAACTTGGTCGCTGAAATGCAACAGAAAGATGCGAATTTCGAGATCCATCAATCCCAATTAGATAATGAGATTGCAGAAATAAAGTCTTCCTTAGAGAAATTAGTAAACAAGGAGTGAGTCGAGGCTAGCTAGGTCACAAAATCATGGATCTTGCAAGGACAACTCACTGCAACAAACCAAAAGTTTGTAGAGCTCATGCATGATATAGAGCAAAGGAACACATAGATTTTCCTATTGAAGAGCTTTGCCTTAGCCCCTGTCGATCAAACAAACCTTCTTCAGATAGCCTAGCAGTTTCATGTTTCATATTGGGAAAGAGTGAAGGATTTTTGCCTAACTCTACAACCAACACTTTGATTTATGGTGGAAGCAACAGGCTTGGGTAGAGAGGTTCGTGAGGCGATCAAGAAATTCCCTTTGTCCATCGTCGAAAGAGTTTTGGAGGCTAGGAGATTATTGGACATGTTATATAAGGTCCCAAACAAAGTCTTGGCAAGTGCAAGGATTGAAGATCGAAATGTTGTTGCTAAAAAAACTAACAAGTTCATCCATTTCCATGTAGCTATCCTTCATGCCAATGAGTGTGCCACCAAATTGGATCAAATCATAAATAACATGCAGACCAAGTTCTCTCACTTGACTTAAATGGGCTTACCATCTTTGTTTCTTGAAGATTAATCAGTGGCCATGGTGGAGCATATTGCAGCAAAGATCAAGGAGAAGCAATAGGATGCACCTACCTTTCAGAGTTTCAGTCAGCCCCTTGTTGAAGGAGATATTGAGAGCGTCACTCATTCGATCACACGACTTCTTTTTCAACTTGAGCCTTGGGTCGGTATATTGTTGGTGTTGCCTTACAAAGGAGTGATCGATCTGCATGGAGTGCAAGAAAGTCTGTGTGACATATTGATTCCATCTAAGGATGAATGTATGCCTCTTCAGAACACCCTCTCTAAGCTCTAATCACGCCGCCCGATGGATAAGTCTCTTGTCTACAAGCCAAAAAATTTGGGTTCCTCATTTCGTAGGAAAAATTCCCCTGATAAGTCGCCAAAAGTTGTGAACATAAAATTCCCAAGCTCCCTTCAGGTGATTTTATTTTTATTAAGTACCGGCCACACCCTCCCTTTAAAAAAGCAATATCGGGCTCCTTTCACAAAGGCTTATGCAAATACTGCCACTTGTTATTCGAGCACTCCTCTTAAGGTTTCCTTCTCTCACTTTTCAAAAACTTGCACCATGCTTCCACGTGTCAGCAATTTGCAATCTTCAATGCCTCTTTCCATTGCTCTCCTTTTGGGCCCCGACCGTGTGCCACGTAGCATTAGTCTGTGCACATTTCTTGGCAGCCCCACCCTCAACGCAGTATGCTTGGAGACCTCCATGTGTCTTTGCAGTGCAATTTTCATCACTTAAGGGGAGGGATGAATGTCGGCCCCAACCACTTGCCACGTGATCTTCTAAAGGATTCATTGTAAAGGAGAGTTGAACAGGTGACAACCTCACACCAGCTACCATGTTTTGTAACTTTCACCATGAGGAGATAGCACATGTCGATGCTCTAGTCTGTTGGTACCACTACCATCATTTGCAGGGGATGCATCCAACTCTAGGGTGTCCTCGTTCATGGCGCAAATCTTTTTGGTTGCAACGTCAAGGTAAAATCATCGCTAAATGCATCATTTCTCATGATCGGAGGATCTTTTCTATTATTAGCTCACTGAGTTGGGTTTTCATTATAAATACCGCTTCTTCTTTCAAAGCAAGATTCCAGGTTTTGATAGGAAAAATTGGTAAAAGAACCAGGCCTTTACCTCTTTTAGATTATTGTAAAGACTTGCAGACTATGCCATTGTTCGTCCTTTCTGTTTTCTTAAAGATTTTTTATAAAGTTTTACTATGCCATTGTGGTACTAAATGTTTCATTTGTGGAACTTCTATAAATTTAATGCAATTTTGTTGGTTTAGATCGTGTCTTTGACTCCTCTTTTCAATAAATATGCATGAATATTATTTTATGTCATTGGGTGAATCATTTAGGTTTCTATCTTTATTTTTTGTCATTCTGGAACATAGCAGATTGCTTAATGGGCCCTTATATTGCATCTACAAGATAGTTCTATCATGCCTTACATCTAAATCTCGACGCATCACCCTAGTTATATTTTTTATTTTTATATCTACTTCATTTTCCCATTCAAAACCCTAGTTATAAAAGAAGCTAACTTCTTTAAAATATGGAAGTTACTCAGTTTAGCGCAATAGGTCCCCCCTTTAACTGAGTTTCCCACAAAGGGCTATTTCCTTGTCATTTTTTGGCATCAACAATATCATTTTCCATCATTTTGGACAATCAGACCACTTTTATGTGAAGCCAGACTATCCATGGATTCACTCCATGAATGTTGTACCTTCGATTTTGCATAAATGTATAAACTTTCCATTTAGCAATGACATACTTACTGTGCATCATAGTGGATTTAACCTTGCCTCAGCTCGAGGGAATTTTTCATTAGATTTATTTTGGCCTAAGCCTATGGAACCTATCAAGGCTCATGAGGATTTATTTTTTAAATTATATCAAAATTTTAAGGCAAATAAAATAGCACAATTATCCCTTTGAAACATGCCTCAACCTAACTAAAACACCTATCCTTGACGAAGCAATGATCGAACCAAAAGCCCTTTTGAACATTTAAGAACAAACTATAGAAAAACCCTCCTACTATTTCCTACAAGAGGCCAAACACAAACAATCTTGTTGTCCCTCCTAGAGTCAAAGAAGTTTACAACTTGTCAAAGAGAAAGCAGTTGAACAAACTCCTGTTGTTTCTTCTATGCCTCCCAAGGAAGAGAAGGAACCTATGATTAACAAACCCACTCTTACACAAACACAAATTGACAATAGATTGAAATGAAATCGAAGTGCTAGAGAGCATAGGTTTAGATGGTGTGATATTGCTCGTAGATTACAAAATCAATAAAAAAAGAAAAACATAGAAAATCAAAATATGTATCTACCCGAAACAATGCATGATGATTCTATACCCTCTCCGCAACATAAACAAGAACTTTCCATGGAAATTGTCATTCAATCTCCTATTGTGATAAATCTAGATGATGACATTGATATTGCAAATATTGATGAAGAAGTGCATGATGAGTTGAATACATTGTTTTCTTCTTTTATGAACTTAAATGACAAATCTCCTAAAAAGAGTGTTGAACCTAGTGCTTCCCCTGATTCAACACTTTCTCTTGTCCCTTTGGCTAGTTGTCTTCCTTTCGTTTATACTGAACGATATTAGGATGTCGATGACCGACTTTAGGTTGAATCGCATGTGCCTTACTAGTCTTTTTCTTTTTCTTTTCTCTTTATGTGATTGTATGTGCGTAATGTGATCCTCGTGTTGTTTCATTTGATGTGTCTCTCTCTTTTTGTGCATTCCTATATAGGAATATTCATTTTTCTATATGTCGTAATCATTTTTCATTTATCTTGTGTTTTCCTTTTGGGGATGATGCAAGGCGTCAAGACTTTTACATCTCTTCCATGTTGACCCAAAAAAAATTCTCTTATCTTTTTCATTTGTCTCGTGTTTTCCTTTTGGGGATGACGTAAGGCGTTGAGACATTTAGGTCTCTTCCATGTTGACCCAAAAGATTTTCTTTATCCTTTTTAGTTGTCTTGTGGGGAAGACAAGGCATTGAGACATTCAAGTATCTTTCATGTTGACCCAAAAGGAATTTTCTTTGTTTTTGATCTCTTTGTGTCATTCGTCCAATACTATGAGTATTTGGGGAATGATGATATTTCCATGCTCTATGACAACATTGTAGCAAAGACATATTGGCCCTGAATCTATAGATCCCTTATGTATTTATGGGGGAAACCCTTCCTTCCTATCTCATGGCACAACTTATATCGGAAAAATATGACTTGGCATAGGGTTTTCAATGAAATCTCTCATGTCTTAGGCAAAAAATTGGCTACTTTAAAGAAATTTCTCACAGTGATGATGTAGCAATAGCTTTAAAGTGGGGGCATACATCGATGACATATTTTAGTATATTCCATGGTATGATTTTCTTTTTTCTTGTGGCGTGTCCATTTATTTTTGTTGTCATTGGGTTTGATGTCCTCCAAGAGTATACAATCTCCCTTCGTGGCATGATGTGAATGAGGCATCCCATGAGTGACGATTTGACATCCTTGACTTGTCCTCTCTTGGAGACACTAGGCATAATTCTCCCTAAGAATAAGACCTTACATGAACAAAGTAAAATCCCCTTTAACAAAACTTACAGACATGACATTAAAAATCATTTAAAAAAGCATTACATTGTGGTGCCTTATCGAGGTTTTCGAGAGGATAACTTCAATATTGTATGAGAGGCTAATGTGATTCTCTCATTTTCCACCTCATTGGGATAACTCACCTAGTGGACAAATTGAGGTTCCACCACCCTAGAGTGAGCATACATATTTTGGGACAACTCACCTAGTGGATAGACTAAGGTTCCACTACCCCAAATTGAGCAATGTATATTATGGACAAACAACCTTGTTCTACATCGCATTGGAATGGTTGTGCTTGATCCTTTCTTTTCCATTATTTTTATTTTCCTTTGAAATGGTATGATTATGTATCTTTGTTATTGTTGCATACTTATGTGTCTTGAATTTTGACTTTAGTGTGAGTTTTACATGGGGTCATCCTCTCACTAAAGTGGGGGCAAAATTTAGTAACAAAAAAGTATCCATTTTCCTTCCTTGATTTGCAAATAATTGTCTTTGAATTAACCTAATTTTCCTAGGTTAATGTTGTAATGTTTTGTACACATTCACATTGGTCTTGGGCCCCTTTTAATAAAATTTACCTAATTTGTGCCCTATTTATGGTGTTGTAAAGTGTTGTTACACACTTTCACATTTATCTAGGGTCTCCTTAATTAATTATGGTTAATTAGATCTAACTATCCTCTTTAATTCAAATTTAAGCCTTATTTATGACACCTTCTGAAGATTTATCCCGACACCCATAATTCAAATTGTAAATCATTTAATTGGGAAAAACTAACGTCCTAGAAATTGGTGCTAGGACCCATTCAACCTAGGTGATGAATGGGTCCTCCCTCTTTCAGACCTCCCTTTCTTTGTATATTTCATATGGGTTTTTGATGTTCTTTCACCCCTCGAAGTCATGGTCCTAGAAACTTGTGCCAAGACCCATTCACCCTAGGTGGAAAATGGGTCCTCCATTAATGAGGACCTCCTTTATTGAATTTGATTCTAGTTAACATTCATTTCTAGATCTGGTGTCAGCTTGAATTGTTTGAATTTTGGTGTTAATCTCTTGATTTAGCATAAATATGGGGTTAATTCACATAGTTTAATCCTAGAACTTCATGAGAAATCAAGAGCACTTTCACAAGAGTTTACATAGGAAATTCAAAGGAATTTCAAGGTAGATTATCAAGGTTTCATTATAGGAATTCATGACCATTTCATCTTGTCAAGGGTTTATTGCATTCATGCATGTTGTTGAGATAAGATAGTGGATGTAGCATTGAGGATCTACTTGCAATATGCCCCCACTTTAAAGCGGTTTCTAACACCATTATTTTGATAAATTTCTTTAAAGTAGCCAATGTTCAATCCTAAGACATGAGAGCTTCCCTCAGAAAGCCCTATGCCAAGTCATATATTTTTGAAATAAAGCTATGCAATAAAAAAGGAAAGAGGGGTTGCCCCCAAAAATACATAAGGGATCTATTGATTTGAGGTTTGTATATCTTTGATACAATGTAGTTATAAAGCTCAGAAATGTCATCATTCCCCAAATACTCATAGAACTAGAAGAATGACATATAGAGAGTGAAAAAAAAGAAAAATCTTGTCAATTCAACATGAAAGAGACCTAGATGTCGACACCTTGCATCATCCCCAAAAGGAAAACACAAGAAAAGAAAAAAAGGTAAAATATTTACGACATAAAGAAGAATGTAGATACATATAGAGGAATGCATAAAAAGAGAGATATACACCAAACGAAACAGTACATGGGATCACATTACACACATGCAATCACATAAAGAAACATGAAAAAGAAAAAAATGCAAAATACTAGTAAGGCACATGTGAGTCAACCTATAACAGGTCATCCACATCCAATCTTGGTTAGTATATATGGAAGGTGGACAACTAGCCAAAGGGACAACAAAAAGTGTCAAAACTAAGACAAGGCTATCTAACCCCTTGCCCCCACGAAGTGCAGGACAAGAATGAGTCAAGATAGGTGATGATAATGATCTCCTTGCAGCAACGAGAATGATTTACATTGAGGGTCATCCCACAATAATGGGTTACACTTTTTAGCCAAACTTGACATTGAAATCAACATTTTCAGAAAAAACTTCACTTTCTAACACCTATACTAGGTAAACTGTTAGGAATTTGAAAATTATTTAAACTAGTGATTTGTGAGATTTTGTCTGTAGATTTTAAATGTATTTTAAAAAATAAAATGAAATGAAATTATAATTTTTTTGTTTCTCCTTTGATAACTAGTTTTTAATAGTAAACAACATTTTAAAAAGTGGTGTGTACTTTGGCCGCATAACATTTTTTCTAGAAAGGCTAAAATTTTGATTCTTTTGAATTTAGGTTGGTAACACTAGTATCTAGTGCTTTCATTTTGTTTCATAATATTTTGTTGAATATTTTTATTTTAATTAAGTTTTGAAGTCAAACCAATTACAATTTGGACATAGGTGCACTTCGGCTCACATACCTTTTTTGGTATTATTGAAATTCATTTTTTATTTTATTTTTGGAACAAGGACATCAATACCTAGTGCATATATATTTTTCAATATTTTTTTCTGAAATTTACTATTTTTCCACAATGATTTTTCACCGAACTTGATGTTTGATGAAAAACCTATGTTTAGTAAAACTATAAAAAATATATAAAATATAAACAAAATATATTAAATTTATAGTTGTTGGAAAGCACGTTTTGATCACTATAATCCTCCACCTTGTTTTTTCAATTTGAATTCATTTGCACCTCCTTCTGGGGCTTTGATAGTAAAAAATGCATAAATTTTGAAATTGTGGAGGGGGAGGTGATAAAAGGGGGGTTCATTAGAACCCCCCCTATATAGTGCAAGTGGGGGTTCATTAGAAGGGGTGGGGAGGTGGGGGGGGTTCATTTGAACCCCCTTCATTAGAAGGGGTAAGCCATTTTAAATTTTTTGATGGGAATTTCTAATTTTTCTTCATGGAAAAAATTGTAACCCACTATTGTGGGTTTACCCTTGAATGTATAACATGTAATAGTGAGAATGTTATCACTCTACAACTATTACATGGCAAGGAGCAAAGGACATGCTTTTTAAGTTTGATTTTTAAAGGGTGCAAAATTCTTCAATACTTTCTTTAAAGGACAAAAAATGTTGGTGTGATGGCCAAAGAATCTATGATAAGCATAATATGATTCATTCTTATTATTTTGTCTTTTTTTCAAGTTTGCACATTTAGGTGGTAATTTTATCAATTGTCAACGTAAAAGAGTATAGAAGATTGTCTCATTTTTGGATAGTTGTAATGAGTTATAAAGAGATTCAAGAGGTTCATTCAACTGTTGTAACTTAATATTTTGGTGTTCATGCATTCATGGTTTCTTCTTCTTTGGTTTGATTACTATGTTTTCATCACTTTCCTCTTCTAACTGCAAACCCTTTCCTTTTTTAGAAAAGGATGTGTTAGGAGTAATAAAGTGATCAGAATTTGTTGGTTCTTTTCTTTTATGCATGGGAGGTGTACTAGAAGGTGGTTGAGGAGGAAATTTTTGTTGAATGGTATTGTCCAAGGAGCACATGAATTCTATCCCTTTTTAATCTTTAAGCACCGTTCTTACATTCCCTATGAGTGGAATGGCATTACCAACAATAGGTTCAATTCTCACAAAGTTTTGTAAAATCTTTGATTCTTCATCCAACCTCCTTGTGTTGTCTTGTGGGATATTAGCAATATAATGCACATTGTTTGTAGGAAGGGAATTCATGGGAAATTAGGTTTGCATACTATGATTCATAGGGGGTTGATTATCAACACTATTTTAAAGAGAGTTAGAAAACCCAAGGTCCACAACGAATGGTGTATCATGGGATGACATGAGTCTTGAACTATGTCTTAAAATAGTATTGGTAATAGGACACCAAGTTGTAAAACTCATGTAATATTTCACAAACTTAGTGTACACACCCAAAATGGAAAGAGGGTAAAGCACAATGCAATGACCTAGAATGTAATGTGTAAATGTAGTTTTTATATTGTAAACAAGGTAATTTTCTAATTGTACTATGTGACAATCTAGAAATTAAATCTTGTAAATGCAATTTTGAAATCACACAATGCACTAAATGTGCCAAATTAAGCTAAATATGATGAAATTAATGAAACAAAGATTATGTAAAAAATAACATAAATCTAAAAGAAACAAATAGAAGCAAAAAAATGAAGATTTTAATGCTCAAAATTTAGATTATGACTTGATCAAGGACTCATTCGCCCTAGGGTGAATGGGTCCTAGATTAGGGTTTTGAAACTGATTTTTACAAATTTTAAGTCTTTTCTAGTGGCTTTGAGATTTAGGCTTGTTACAACAAGATTCAGTTTCGGTTTTCTGTGAAATGCAAGTTGAAAATATGACAAAACGATAACCTAAAAGACCTAGTTTGATATGCAATTTTTGTTTCAATTTTAAATGCAAGTTTATATGATGTAAATGATATGCAAGATGACTATTTTTTTATATTTTTTTAGATTTAAAGAATGCAAAATAATGCAATCCTAAAACCCTAGATGCAATACAAAGTTGAATGCAAATTAGACACCTTAAATGAGAACCAATTCAATGCAAATGAATGCAAGATCTAAATCTAGGATGACAAGGACTCCAAAATTATAAAATTACAATGCTCAAAAGGCTAGGTTCACCAAAATAGAATAAAGGAAAATAGGTTTACCATAATGAAATAAAATGATGAACCTAATTTCACTCTAATTTCATTCAATATGTGTGCTATAATGTGTAAATGAGTTATAGAAATCAAACCTAACCCAAATACCAATAAAAAGGTATATTTAGAGAGGGTCAAATGTTGTGTACTTGTTGCAAAAAGTGATTTTTTGGACCTCACTAAGGACTCATTCACCCTATGGTGAATGGGTCATGGCTAGGGCTCTAGAAAATCATTTTTTGGGTTTTGTTCCTCTCAGTCCGCACTCCCAGATTCTAGTTGGGCACTGTTGGAAAGCCAAAAATACATCTTGTAGCTCAATTTCTATGATTTGACAACTTAGTAACTTTGACAACTTTTTCTATTTTTCTCTTCAATTGATATTCAACCTAAAAATTGCAATCACACATCAAAGACCAGAAAATTTGTATTTGCTAGGGAATAGGGGTTTTCCTTAGTCAAACCCCATTTTGGTAATTAAACCTTGAAATAAAATAATGCATAAAGGAATGATGAATGAACAACAATATGTAACAACCCACCAAGCCTTATTTGAATCCTTACATAGCAAATATGCAATCTAGCATGAAGTGGCCTCCATGAATGTAGATCTTGAACATTAAACTTGATGTGAAACAATGCCTTTGAAATACTTGAATTGATCTTGAATGCTAAATCCACACATTAGCTCAACAATATGCACGATGCACTAAATCTTTGACATGGTGAAATGTATCTTGATTGCTGCAATAATATTTAATAATCTGCCCTTAAATTCCTTAGAAATGCTCTTGAATGCTCTTACTTTGATCTCATGAAGTCACATAAAAATTCTAGGTGAAAAAATGGTGAAATAACTTTGTATTTATACATATCTTACCCTTAATTCTTGAAATTCAAATAGCACAAGCCGAAATCAGATCTTGGATTTGAAATCATTAAAATAATGACAAAAACATATTTCAAGGAGGGGTACTAGGTCTAAGTGAGGACCCATTCGCCATGTGGTGAATGGGTCCTAGGCCACTCACTTAGGAAACACTTTAGACAATGTGTAATGTTATGTGAAAATAGGGTTCTAGGACCTAGTGAGGACCCATTCGCCATGTGGTGAATAGGTCCTAGGTCACTAACCTAGGACACATACCTAAAATTAAGTGTTGTGTAATGGCATTTATGAATGTCAATTTTAATCCCTCATAATTTACAATTAATTAGGTTTGGATTTGAATTAAAGGGCCAATTAAGGAAAATTAACCTCAATTAATTAATAAAGCCTTGGATTAATGTGTAAGTGTAAAGATACACTTTACAACACCCTAAATAAGGCACAATTAAGTCCATTTAGTTTAAAATTTCCCTAAACTTAATTTGAATGTGTAAAACACATTACAACACTAAATCAAGGCAACATTAGGCGCATTTTAATATTAATTATTCCCAAATTAAGGAAAAAGGGATACTTTTTCTATTACTACAACACTCATTACTACAATTACGATAATATTGTACTTCTACAAGTTGTACCTATCAAACAACATAAATATGATAAATTCTTACCCAAAAACATACAAAACTCTTTAATAGTTTTAATACCATCATTTCAACACCTAACTTTAAAACATGCATATATAAATATCATTTTTCTTCTTCTTGATCCCCTTACCCTCTTCAAATTTCATAGCATTTCAATTCAATGTCTTCCGCAAAAGCAACCTTTTCCTCCTATTCCAATTTATTATCATTGAAACCTCCTTTTATCTCTGTGAGTTTGATGGCACAAAGATGTTTTCAAATTTTTGTGATCGATGACATGAGGTCTTCCAAAATTTGATATTTTATCAATTTTATCAATGTCGAACATGGAACAGTTGTAAGAGAGATATCACATAATAAAGAAAGGTATTTCTTAGTCAAACACTATGAAAAGAATGCCTTGAAAAATGTACTGCCATGATCAACTTAGGATTTAGATTGAATGAAAATAATTTTTTTTTCTAGCGATGCATAATTAATTTAATACATTCCATAAATTTCCATACTTGGATGCAACAAATAGAATCCAAGGAATGCATGTATTCATTTAATTTGCATCTATATTTTCATGTTATAATAAACTATCAATTGCACCTTGGTGTACAATGGCTATGCCAAAGAGGTGTGGAAGGTAAATTAGAGAAAATTTGGGTCTACTTTTTGCATGAATTTTTGCAGTACATGAGGTCAATTGGTAGGCCATTTAGAAAATGATGTTTTTTTATGAAATAAAGGCCTCAATGGAGAAGTGATAGCTTCATATAAATTATGTATCCACCTATAGGGATTGAAACATGATTGTTTAAAAACCCTAATCAAGAAGATAATTGGGTTTCATTACCAATAAGCTCATGTTATGTTTGTAGTAAGGAGAGAGGGAGAAAAGGATAGATAAGGATAGAAAGAGGGAGAGATAGAGGTGGAAATTAGAGAGAGAGAGAGAGGGGTGAAGAGCAAGGTAGAGATAGGAGATGGAGATGGAGATGGAGACAGACAAAGAAGGAGAGGGATATGGAGAGAAGGAGAGGGATAGATAAAGAGACAAAGACATATATATAGGGATAGATCGAGATTGAAGAGATAAATATATTGAGAGGGAGAGTGAGGGAGAATATGAGAGTTTCAGGTGATATAGAAAGTTAAATATATAGAGATATGAAGTGCAAAATAGAGATAGGGAGATATATAGGGGTAGAGAGAGATGGAGAGAATGATATAGAGATAGAGTGAGATATATGGGAGAAGAAATATGGAGAGATAGAGATAGAGAGGCAAAGATATATAGATATTGTAGGAGTTAATGTAGATTTCTAACACCCCCATGAATAGTTGCTAAACTAAAATATCTTCCTTGAAAGAGAGAAAATTGTAAGAGTAGGTTGCTATGATAATGGATGCATGATCACAAGATTGAATATAAAAATGTACATAAGATGCCTTGCTTATAAAGGTAAGGTGAGAGATATGATTAGATAATATTGTGACATGCATCTTAATCCTATGTTATGAAACAACTAACTTGACAAAAAAATTAAAAATGTAAGATAGGATAAGATCTTATCTAGACAAATAATACTTATAGAAGAACACTTAGAACCTAAGTAAACTTAACATGTGAATAAACCCCCCTTGCTAGGATTAGCTAGGTACAATACATTTATTCACACTAACAAATATAGAGGTATCTAGGAAGATGAAGAGGGAGATAAAGAGGGATAGAGAGAGATATGGATGGATAGAGAGAGAGATATGTGTCTAGAGATAGATGGGGGAGAGAGGAAGAGGGGGTTAAAAAGATAAAGAGATAGGGAGGTAGAGAGAGAGAAATAGAGATATATAGAGGAAGAGGGAGAGGGAAAGATAGATAGAGATATAGATGGTGAGATAAATTTATAGAGAGAGATAAATAAGGAGATATAGAGAGGGGGAGAGGGACATAGAGATAGAGATACAAATAGAGTGATAGAAAAACAAAGAGAAATAGAGATAGATAAATAGAGATGGAGAGAGGAGAGAGAAATAGGGATTGATAGCGATGGAGAAAGAAAGAGGGATATATAGAGACATACAAGAATAGAAAGAGAGAGATACAGATATATGGAAAAATAAAAGGAGAGAGCGTATAGATAAAGAGATAAATATGGGGGTAGAGAGGGAGTAAGGAAGGGAGAGATGGGGAGAGATAGAGAGAGGGACAAAAAGTGAGAGAGATAGGTAGAGGGAGAGAGAAAAGAGGGGGGAGAGGGAGATAGAAGAGGAGAGATGGGGAGAGAAGAAGATGTGGGAGGGAGAGATAACTCAATATATAAAGAGGGAGAATAAGAGGGGGAGAGAGAGATATAGATGAAAGGTGACTTGGAGAGATGGAGAGGGCTAGGGAAAGTGATAGAGAGATAGGGGATATGGGCATAGAGAAAGATATGGATAGAAAATATTGAAAGAGAAATAGTGAGAGGGAGATAGTGAGAAATAAAGAGAGATATATAAAGTAGGAGAGATGGAGTGAATAAGAGACAGAGGTAAAAATAATGAGATATAGATAGAGAGGGGGGAGAGATAAATATAAAGGAGGGAAGAGTGAGAGAGAAAGAAGGTGACAAAGACAAGTAATCAAAAGAGGGGAAAGATAAGGAGATAGATATAGGGAGGGAGAAATAGGGAGTGTGTTTATATGAGTGAGAGGTAGATATGGAGAGAGATAAAGAGGGAGTGATAGGGAGAAAGGGAGAGAGGAGGTCTAATGAGAGGGTCCCACATACTTAACAGTGCTTGAAATATGATGATATTTGGTCTATCAAATTTATAAATCAAATGGTATAGAGAGTCCAAGACTTGGATGCATAAGGGCACAAATACCGAGTGGTATGGGTGTAGCATGTGCCAATAAGAATTGGAAAGTTGGGTTGTTATTTTATTTTGACACACGGTTGTTGGCTATCAAGGCACCTTTAATACTCTTTTCTAATTTCTACAAACAACACACATAGGAGGGAGAGAGAGAGAAGAGGGGGAGAGAGGGATAGATAACTCAATAAATAAAGAAGGAGAGGAGGGGGAGAGAGATATATATGTCTAGATTCCTCTATCTATTTTTCTCTCATTTCCTCTCTCTTTCACTCTTCTTATCTCTTTCTTATTCTCTTTTATTATCCATATTTATCTCCACCTTCCTCTCTCCCCCTCTCCCTCTTTATCACTTGATCTCTCTACCTATATATGTATTTGTCTCCTATTTCTCTTTATCTCTCTATCTCACTCTCTGTATGTGACTTTATATCTATCTATGCCTCTCGTATTCTTTGTTTGCCTCTCTTTCTCTATCTCTCTCTATTTATCTCTCTTACTATTTGTATCTCTCTCTCCCTCTTTATTCCCCTATATCTCTTTTTATCTCTCTATATCTATTTCTCTTTCTCTCTATCTTTATTTCTCTCTCTTCTCTCTTTTTGTATCTCCTTGTCCCTCTCTCTATCCCTCCATTTATATCACTATTTCTCTCTATAAGGCTCTCTTTCTCTCTTGTTCTATCTACCTCTCTTTATCATAATCACTTTCAATAAACTTTTATGCAAATAACACAAAAACTTGAAAAAATGATTAAAAATTATTTAAGTTTATTCCACATCTAATACTTTCCCCGACTTCTATATATGTAGAAAATAAAAAAGCAATAAGAAAATATGCAATCGTTGTCCTCTATCCACACACAAATGGTATAGTATACTCATTTATATTTATATTTCAAATGTGCTCTTGATCTCTTAATCTCTATCACTCCTCTTCTCTATGTCCCTTTTACCTCTCTATCACTCCCTTTCTTTGCCTCTTTCTCTCTGTCTATGTTGTCCATCTCTCCTCACACTTCATCTTTGTATATCTCCCTATCCCTTCTCCCTTGGTATCTTTTATATACACTAATTCTTTTAAATATAATTTCTTGTATCCCTTCTCTCTCGCTCTATATCAATTTCTCCCTTCACACCCTCCATTGCTCTCTCTATCAATCTCCTTATATTTATATCTGTATCATGAAAAATTTCCATTTTCTTGCAACTTTGATAAGAGGCATTATTTCCAATGTTAATGCTTTAGTTTTCAATTTTTCTACTTGAAGTTAGAAATATCCTACATGTATCATGTAAGACTTATATGAAGATTCTTTAGTTGCTTTTAATTTCACAATTGATACTAAGAGGTTTATTGTCATGATGTATAACTAATTATTAGTAATATTTATTAGTTTCATCTTATAATCAAATATAGTAGGTAATAAAATCTAACATGTAATTATGATTACTCTTTGTTACATTATGACCTTGGAATGATAAATAATTTTAATTTTAATAATGTAATACAAAATAAATGGAAGTGTGTTAGTGCTCTCTCTCTCATCCCTACATGTTGGTGATGAGCTAAAATGATTAGTTAATATGAAATGAAATACTATAGTATTAAATTAAAAATAAAGAAAGCCCTTTTCTTCCTATTAAATCTCTTTCATCTAATGACTAAGAAAACAATGCTTATGGAAACTAGAAACATCTTGTTCTCTCTTCCATTGTCTTTGTTGGTTAGGAGAGATTTAAAAATATGTTTGGGATAGTTAATGAGAATTAACATGTTTCCTTATTGAACCCATTATAAAATTAGATTTTTCTACGAACCATGTTTGTAAGTTTGAAGAATGTGGGTGTATATTGTATGGTACCAATTTGCATGTGATCTAGGTTTTCAAATCTTGAGATTGCGGGGTAAGTTTTGCTACAAATTATGGGTTCCATTTGATTTGTGAGCCATGCTCACAAATCTTGGGAATGTAGGACAAGTTGTAGACATACCAATTATGGAGTACATTTTAGCATACGATCCACACTCACAAATTTTAAAACAATGGATCATGATATATGGTACCAATTTTACTATATTCCATGTTTAAAAGCCTGAGAATGTGATGAAGGTTGTATTGTATTGATGATGAGTTATATTTGACCATCTTCCATGTTAACAAACCTTTAATATGTCAAGTGAGTTGCAATATGTCTATTATACATGGCATTTGATTATGATCCACATTTACAAATTTTAAGCATGTAATGTCATGTGGCAATTATGAGTTATATTTGAGTGTGATCCATGTTTACAAATTTAAAGAATGTGAGATAAATTGTAAGTTATTGATTGTTTATCACAATTAACTATGATCCATGTTTACAAATATTAAGAATGTTGAATTAGTTCTAATCCATCGACAACATGAAATACATTATCCATTTTTAATAAAAGATAAGAATAATAAATATATCAAATATTTAATATTTATATATTTTTTATTATAAAATTATATAATAATGATCTATTATTATATATTATATTTTTTTATATAGTATAAAATTTTAAATATATTGTTAATTTAACACAACATTCTAAAATTAATAACTGTGAAACAGAGGACGAATAACTATAAATCCTCATTAATTCGCAACAGTCACAGCAAATCCAAACCGAATTAAATACGATGAATTAATGACTCTGAAATCCTCTCTTTTCACATCGTTTTTAAAGCGCCGTGGTTTTCTACCTACAACAAATAACTTTAAAATTAAGCATTCGACTGGAAACAAACATTTTGATTTTCGAGGGATACACGATTGATGTGATTTCCAATTGGATCTTAATATTTATTTTTAAGTATATTACTTAATTTTAAGTGATTATTGTTTGAATGATTATTATTCAGTGTATATATAAATGTAAATATCTATATTTTATATAATTTATATTTATTATTAAATATTTATATTTTATAAAATTTATATGTATCGTTTTAATAAAATAAAATTTTAAAAAATAATTTTGAATAAGTTGATTAATTAATGTATTTTATTTTTTATTATTATCTTTATGTAAATGGAAAGAAATTTAGATAAAATTAATTAGAATTTAAAGAATATTTTCAATTACAAATAGAATAGAGTGTTTGATAATAAAAAGTTAAGGAATTAATTATTCATCACGGATATATAACCTTTAGTTATTGTTTTACCAATATTGTTATTAATTAAAAAGTAAAGAGATTTTGAACCCCTTCATATATTGTTTTACCAATATTATCAAAATACTATTATTTTTATTTTCACAATCATAATATTAAAAATAGTATTCAAACTAAAAAAATGCAAACATATAATTGAATTGCTAACTTCGAGTCCTTCTTTAAAACTAGAAAAATACAATCATATAATTGAAATAATATAATAATAATAATACCACTACTTGCCTTCAAAATAATATAACAATTAAAAATATTGTAAGTTGCAATTAACTATAAAAAATTAAAATTGTAATCCAAAATTTTTCCTCATATTTTTTTTACTTAGTACTCTATCTTTTCTATAGGAATATATTGTAATACCTTGTCTTTTATGGTTAAATTTTAGATTTATGTTTATGGATATAAATGTTTATTATTATTTTTATGGACCCCTTTGAAATAAATATTAATATTTTTATTAAATAATTTTAAGTGCATTAGTTTCACTTTATATTAGTGTGGTTGGATGGTTTGAATTTTTTTCCTACATATTATGTCATTTAGTGTTCATATTATTATAAAAATATATTGTAAGGTATCAAGCTCCCATGTAGAAATTTAATAATTAATAAGATTAAATACTTGGTGGCTATAGATCCACTTGTTCATTTATCTATGTGATGGATATTTAATTCCTTGACATTTTATGATCAAACACTCTATTCACGTTTAATGATATTTTTTTAACCTTTTTACATAATAATTTTATCTAATTTTCTTTCAATTAAATTAATTAACCAATTTATACAAATTGAGAGTTAAATAACATAATCTAAATACTCTTTTATTTATAGACTAACAAATCTTTCTTATAATTTTCTAATAATTAACCATAAAAAATTTAAATTTGCAATCTATAATTCTCCTTCACTTAAGAGTTAAATAACACAATTTAAATTTTATTTTATTTATTTATTTTTAATATTTCTTATAAAATTTTAAAAATTCAATCTAAATTTTTTCACGTCTTTTTTCCATAGTATCCTATTTTTTTTATAAAAATACACTTAAAGAAGGATAAAACAACTAACTCGATGTTTTTGTGGTTAAAATATGTATTGCATTATTTTTATTGAACAATTTCAAGTGCGTTGATTTTACAATATGTTAGTGGGTTTTGATGGCCTAGATAATTTATCCATGATGAAAATTTAATTCATAACTTTTTATTATCAAACACTCTACTCTATTCATAATTGAAAGTATTCTTTGAATCCTAATTAAATTTACCCAAATTTCTTTTCATTTACATAAAAATAATAATAAAAAGTAAAATACATTACTAATTAAATTAATCAAAATTAATTTTAAAATTTTATTTTATTAAAACAAAACATATAAATTTTATAAAATATAAATATTTATTTTATATAACCATTATACAATTTTAATTATAAATAATATACTAGTAAATATTAGATTAAATAATTTTAATTTAACACAAGTACGTAGACAGTTATTAGCGGCAGCACATAATTATTATATGCACGTAAATACAGAAATTACGGATTGCACAGGCCATTGGCATCGATGCAGCATGTGCCCTGCCTGCCGCCACCAGTTGAATTAATATTAATGCAAATTAATTCCTGTCTGTGCCTACCAATCCACTGTCCAAGTTGCCCAACGTGCCTAAATTTCCCGCTCTTGCCTAAATTTCCCGCTCTTTCAACCTCAGACAGGAAAATGACCACCTTCCGACGGCCTTCTCATCTATTTTTACCTTCTCTTTCCCCAGCGTCCAACTAAGAAAAAATGCTACTTGTGAAAGAAAGAATGAAGGCGAATTGAAAACGAAGAAAACTACAGGTGAAGAGGGTAAGAAAAAGATGAAGAAAGACAAAGCTGTCTGCGATGAGCAACATAATGAAAAGGTTGCTTCCAAGCCCGACAACTTGGAGCACCAGGTAACGATTTCCTAAAACCTCCTTTGTTTATAGTCATGTTAAAAGTCTTAGTATAGGTATTTTCAGCTTAAAAATTGTATAGTCATGTTAAGATTAAAATTGATGGCGGGAATATTTCAGTCTCAAGTGCTCAACCAGCTCAAGGGTATCGACATAGTCAAGAAAATCTTCAGTGATATGATAAGCGAAGGAAATCAAGCATTTGAGGAAGAGAACAAAAAAATGGTTGACAGATACAAAAATGAGGTGATCGCAGCCACTGCGAAACAGCTGGAGTACATTAATACGAGCAGAGAGAGGGATAGAGAGCAAAGTGTAGCTAATATTTCTACTTCTCATATTTTAAGCTTTGAAATGATAGAGAGAGGGTTACCTCCGTTAAATGATTCAGAAAAAAATGAATTCCAAGAGAAATGGAGGCAGCAACAAATCATTGAAATGGAAGCTGGTATAAAGCGTCTTGCATTGTTGCAAGAGGAGATCCAAATGAAGCTGCTGCAAGCTCGTACGAATTTGAATGAAAGAAATTTTTAGGGTTTGATTGAAATTGCAAGACTTATATAATTTTGTTGTTGGAAAATATGTTTTTAAAATATGAGGTTGAAACTGCTTTTTTTATATCGAAGGCTTTTGAAGAACTTGAAACTATATTTTATATAGAAGATATTTGAACTCGCACCATTTAGGTGCTATTGTTTTGTGATAAATGTTGAGGAACTAATTTTGAAATGTTAAAGAGGATTGCTCAATCTGTTTTTGTTGAAAGCTTCAATGCTTTTGCTGTGGAGCCATTTTTAATTTCCACAGAAAGTTCTTTCTATTTTTTTGTCGGCTCCCTTCTCTGTGAGACCTCTATCCGCAGAAAGTGTCTACAGAGGTTCTTGAAGATTCTTCAAGAATTTTAAGATTTTTAGTTTTTAAAGTTTTGGGCGCTGAAAAAATTGCACAATTTGCTTTCTCCAGAATATGCTTTCAGCCTTTCTGCAGGATTTGCAACGGAAAATGTTTTTTTTCCCAGTAATTTTGAAGAGAGGAATTGTTTCCAGTAGGGATGGTAGAATAAAAGATTGTACCTATGGCTCCAAAAATATGGGGCAACATTTTTTTTTAAATCGTTGCAGTGTGACATGTGACATTGTATTTTGGAAGTGGAATTTCAACTGTTGAAAGTTTTTGAAAAAAACAAAAAGAATTAAAATATTATTATAATTGGGTGTTTAGTGTGTGACCTGGAGTTTAAAGAAACATTAAAATGCAGGGAAAGTTCGTGTTTATTCGTGCCTGTTAATTAAATGCAATATGTGCTGCCTTAGAAAAAGGAGAAGGTTCAGAAACTAAAAATGGTTCAATGAGATCATGATCCACTTGTATTCTTTTAGCTCTATGTACCAAGGAAAATACCCAAATCCGTCAAATCTGAGTAGAATTTGAGTTTTTATAGTCCAAAAAGACTGAAACAATTACAGTTAGATGGTTTTAAAAATAAAATAATAATTAATTAATTAATTTGTGTAGTATTAAGGAAATATTTGAGTTTAGTTTTTAAAATATGATCTTGTCCAAAAAATAGTATATCAGCAAATTGAAAGCGATCGAAACTTTATAGTGAACGAAAAGGTCATAAGGTAAAAATCTGTCATGTCTCCTCTTTCTACTTGGTGTTTGTTTTTTTTCTAAAATTTAAAAATATTGATAGTGTTTAAATGGAGCTAATTGTTAAAAAATCAGAAGTGAATGAAGGATGATAAATATTTAAAAGGATAGTTTTTTAAAATGTTGGGACATATTCAAAAAAGTGTTAAAATGAAATTGAATGATTGCAGGGTATTTGTTAACAAATTAGAAGTGAATGAAGGGTGAGAAATATTTAAGAATAATTGTTTCTAAAATGTTGATCATATTTTAAAGAAGGGTGTTGTCACTAATTTATAATCAATTGAAAATATGTTTTGAAAACAACAAATACATATTATAGCCTTAATTTTAAAAATGCATACCAATGTTCAACAACTTATTATTAAAAGTTCATCTCCTAGTACTAAGATAAATCAACATAAATATTAGTTAAAAAATATATCTTCAATAAGAGCTATTTAGAATCAAGTCCAAGTCAAACATGAAAAAAAACTAGAATACCTAGTTGGATCTAGTTAAATTAGATGTTTCTATTAAGAAATTAGAAAGCCTTTTTAATCCTAAGAGATTTGTAAAAAGAAATTATTTCTTTGATCTTAATGCTCATCTTATGAGTATTATGAATTAGTTGGCATTGTTCATGTGTTCCCTATGTTGGTGACACCAATAACATAGATTGTAGAAGAGGAGGACCCAAACTCAATAAAAGATCTCTCTTAGTGGATTAGTCATAAAAAATTTCTTAGTCTTCAATAAAAATCCTAACACAAGAGAAGGAAGAATGAGAAGAACTTAATGGTTACATATTTGTGGGTCATGCACTCATAGTCTTCATTAAATCCCATGAACAAAAAATCTAGACTACTGTAGTTCTTGTATGTCATCATTGCCTTTGTGTAGATGTATGAACCTTGTTTGTGTTCTTACTTACTAAAACCATGTCAAGGATTAAAACCCATCTATACTTTCAAACAAATTGAGCCAATGCCTTATTATTCAAACACAAAATGAGACATGGAGCAATGGAGAGGTTCCATAAAGGCCAACCTATACAAGGTGGATCTACAAAGTGACAAGGCCAAGCTCAAGTTTAAGGTTTATATGCCACAAATTTTTCTCATTTTTCTAATGTTGGGGGACTATTGGTTCATGGCCCTCAATGTCAGCTATCACTAGGATATGATCAGATAACACTCCAAGAAGTTTCTATTGGTGTGTATTTTAATATAAACAAATTTTTAAAAAGGGTTTTGGTTGTCCACTCACCTCATTAAATTATAGCACATTGCCATTGTAGTTATACCTCTTTGGTGTAATTGTTTTTAATTTCATAATAATAATTTATCTTGGAATGTGCATATATTAAGCATGAAACCCGAGGTTAATGGATATATTTTTAACTAGTTGGAGAAGACTAGAGAGCAATGGTACAATGTGGAGCTTTTGAAAAAGATGAGCCACAAGTAAATTATAGAGATAATTGAAGTTCAAATTAAAAAATATTCCAAAAATATAAAAGAGAAGGCGGTTAAACCCTAACTAAAATTAGTTATAGAAATCAAATGATGGATTAGTATTTTCTACAAATCTATCCTTCTAGTGCTAGTTAAGAGTAAACATGGCTATTTTGTGTGTGCCAATGAACAATTAGATGTAAGGGGCTCATAACCTAAACAAATTACAAAAAAATCTTAGCAAAAATAATCAAGAATATTTTCCAAACTCATATTTTATATTTTTTTGTTTTATAGAAAGCCAAGTAATATTGATTCATGATACAATGGTTAAAACATTATAAAAAAAAAAAAAGTACAAAATATAAAGATACTATGGATGTCTCTTACATAACAATTGCTTAAAAATATGCAAATAAGTAGTGATTCAAAACAACCCATCTCTCATGATAATGAATGGTTCACTTAGCACTCATTGCATTTAGGTGATGCTCACATAGGTGAAGAATTGATCCTTATCAAGAGGTCACCCTTCCTAGTACTACTCCAACTCAAATGTTATTAACCATGGAGTTTTCCCTAAGGTTAAGCCCACTTGGCTTGCAACCTCATTTGGAAGCTAAGTGAGCTTAACCTTGGAGAAAAATCCATGGTTAAGCATGCTTTAGTTGGAGTAGTATTGGGATGGGTGACAGGTCCCAAGAAGGCCCAATTCTTCACCTCTATGAGCATCCCCTAGATGCAATGAGTGCGAAGTGGACCATTCATTATCATGAGAGATGGGTTGTTGACACTCCCATGGGTTGTCAAATCTTTTGATCGCTTGCACTTCCATAATTTATTGATTTTTTAATTTAATGGCCCTTGTACCTCCTACAAGCTCTATGTAGATAGGTTAGGTCTTGTGGGTCATTGTTGAGCCTTGTTTGTCACTTAGGACCTTGTTATAGTTTTCAATTCAGGCGTTCCTTTGTTCTTTAGTGCAGTGATAACCAAGACTATTACATAGGAGCCTTTTAGGCTCAATGGAAATGTTGTGGTTATATTTATTATATCTGGACATGGTTTCATTGGAAGGTTAGTAATATTTCCATGTTACAGATGTATTTGAATTTATAAGCCATGTATATGGTACAAGTGGTTACATTTATCTGGATTTTACAATTTTGAATTTAATTATTGATTCTATATTATCTATTCTCCAACAAAATACCATTTATTGTGCTTGACCTTTATGTTCATATGTGATGGTGTTCTAGCTCTCTCTCATATGCCACAATTTGTCTTTGGGTCTTCTCATTCAATGGGCCCTAATCTTTCTCATGGATGATGGGCTTTTCTTCTAATTCCTATAGTGATGGTGAGTGGTGTGTGGCCTCTTCCTACTAGTGTATTCACTTAAATAAATTTAGCCCATGCTTATGGTGCTTATGAAGGAATTCTCACGTCTCTAATAAAAAATGGCCTTCCCTAATGGCATTCATCTTTCATGAATTTCAAAATCCTTATGCAATAGTCTACACTAATATATTTCCAAAATGCCTAAGGTCATTATTTTTTTTCCTATGAGAAATGACAATATTTATGGTGATTGGACAAGGGGAGTTGCTAAGATTAATAAGACATGCCACTAATTGAAGGACTTTCTCCATACCTATGTTGTACTTATAGATCATTTTTTGAGCCTTGTTTGTCACTTTAGGACCTTGTCATAGTTTTCAATTTAGGTGTTTCTATATTCTTTAGTGCAATAATAACCAAGACTATTACATATGATCCTTTTAGGCTCAATGAAAATATTGTGGTCTTGTTTGTTACATTTCAACATGGTTTTATTGAAAGGTTGGTCATATTTCTATGTTGTAGATGTATGTGAATTTTAGAAGCCATGTATATGGTACAAGTGGTTACATTTATTTGGAGCTTACAATTTTCAATTTAATTTATTGATTCTATATTATCTAGTCTCTTGATTTTGGTTTTAGCAAATTGTTTTGGTTTTTGTTTTCTCTTTGACTTTGGTTTTGGTTTTGTGATCTCAATTTGATAAATTTTTGGTTTTGTGCTCTCAGACTAATTTATTTTATAAAATTTATTAAACCTTAAAATATAAATATTTAAAAACTATCATAGATATTAAACCCTAAACATGTAAACATGAAAATATAAACTATCATTAAAGGATAAAATCAAAATATTTAAAAAAATTAAACTACACAACTTTGTTTTTCATTTAAAATAAAAAATAAAATACAAAAAATTAAAAAACTAGCATGGAGGAGTTGGTGGTTGGATGTGAGCACTACAGATCAGGATCTCACTTTCTTTCTTAGTCATTGTTGGAAGAAAATGAACTCATAGTCATTTTCTAAAAAATAAATAGTTTTTTGAAATGGGATCCCATTTAGTAGAAAAAAAGATCCTATTTTATCCTAAAGGAGATCTCATTTTTTTACTGAACGGGATCTAGTTTTGTACAAAATGGGATCCCATTTTGTACTAAACAAGATCTCATTTTGTATTAAATGATATCCTGTTTCATTTTCCTTAGCTCAGGATCGTGCCATGAAACATGATCTCATTTTAATTTTTGGCTTGGGTTCCCAAAGTGAAATAAGATCATGTTTCATAAAAACTAGAATCATGTTTTGCTCAACCTAATTAAGCATTTTTTCCTAAGTCTAAAACTTCCACACTAAGTGGACCCAACTTCATGCATTTACTCGCTAGGTGTTTCTAATCTCCACTCTTGCACGAATCACAAGGAGAGAGCATACATGCAAGCTAGCACACCTAGGATAACACACAACAAGACTTGGATCCATTTTTTATTTTTAAACTCCGAGCTCATTAATTGATGCAAGGGCAGAGCATAATTCAAAAAATTATCCCAAATAAAGTACATAATAGATTGACCCTTTAGAAATTGGTGTGTTCCTATATTAGTGATGAAAATAATATTTGATCATGAACCTAAAAAAAATATGTTAGTAGTTTAGGATCTTTGTCTTCAAAAAATGATATCAAGCTGCATAAAAATGATTAGATGCCAAAGTGATCAAACAAAATAGTTTTTAGCCTAGAGGGGTTTGAGACTCCCACCCTAATGATAAAAGATTAAGAGAAACATAGAAAGAATTCACTTGAAGCAAACTATTTATACCTTACATAGTTGCTAATGCATATAGCAGATTCTCCCAAGCATACAGAGGATTCACCCAAATAGTTACCAATTTTCCCAAGAGAAAAATTTTCCAACATTATGAATTCACCAACAGTAGAGAAAATCCACTCAACTAGACTCATCTATGGAGTCAACTAAGATGTTGTGTATTCGCTCAAAAGATTGTGTATCTGCCCAAAATATCACATATATGTCCAAAAGATCATGTATCCATCTCTATGTGAACAATTATTCAAAACCACCCAAAAAGTTGCAAAACTACCCAAAAGATCACTTATCCCTCAAAAGATCATGTATGCACTTGAAATAGTACAAGATTGGTTTTGTGTTAAGAGTTATGTAGAATCACCCAAGAAATAGTAGTCACCCTAGTTTTTGTGGAATCACCTTTGTGCATATGTGAGAGGGCCTACTATAGAGCCACCCAAGAGATTGTAGAATTTTCCAATCGGGAGCAAGTTTTCTCATTTACAGAATGCATCCTCCTAGACAAAGCCAGATTCACCCATTCAAAACCTGAGAACATGAAAATAACTACAAACACCTACATTTGGATTACTTGACCCATGACATGGGTCCTATCAAGCATGCCAAAAAATATGCACATGAAATTTGTGCCAAGTGCATGATTTAAATAATAAAAACCAAACAACACAAAATCAAATGGAACACTTAAGAATAAGGCATAGAAAGCTCAAACCAACATCTAGAATCAAATGAAAATGAACTATGTTGAGCCTCTTGGATTAGATTTTCCCAATATTATCAATTGGATGTGTGCTCACTAGCAATTTTAGTAGTATAACGGTGCTCCAAGTGAAAATGAGAGATATATATGAAAATCCTTAAGTGTGATCTGTGTGTGTGTGTGTGTGTGTGTGTGTGTGTGTGTGTGTGTGTGTGTGTGTGTGTGTGTGTGTGTGTGTGTGTGTGATAGAGGTGAGCTAGAAACGGATGGTTGAGCTTGCTTGATGGAGATCAAGGCTGAAGGATGGTTAAGACATATCACCTCATGGAAGTGGCACCATGAGGTGTGATGTGAAGAAGATAATACCTTGGAGGGGAAAAGGCCCATGTGATATGGTACAAAGGTTATTTGCATGATGTGGGTGAGAGTTGACCTACTTAATATTGGATTGTGTGAAACCACTTAGGGGGGATTAGGATTTAATGAAAAGATGTTGGAAGATGGGACATGTAGAGGGGAATTAAATAAATATATTATTTATTTAATTTTTTGAGGAAAGGGATAAGGGATGGAGGTAAATAGTTAAAGGTAATTATTTACTTTAGACTAGGATTGATGTATAACAAAAGAAAAATACTAGGATGAAGGTTGAGATAATTGAATATTAATTACATCATATGGTATTATTTAATTACTATAGAGGATAGAAAATTGGTCAAATTAGGGATAAATTGACCAAATATGGCCAATTTTAGGTATCTTCATAAACAAATTATTTGCACAAAGGTGAACACAAAGAGTAGTGTGACTATGGACCCTTCTTTACTAAGTTATACATGATATTTGTTTTGTAAATAGTAAATATTTATTGTTGTAAATAAGGTGGATTCGTTTTTCACTCTTATTAAATGGATAGTTTATCATATAGATCATAAATCTAGTTTTATGATTGGGAAAGTATCACGCCTCAAACTTTACACAACTAAACAATACACAACCACCAAATTTTTAAACAAAAATATATAAACACTAATAATTACTAATCACACATGAACATCATAACATACTAATGATAAGATTTGTATTAAATATTGCTAATGATATTGATTTTAATAAAATTCATATTAGTATTATAAATACATGTATTCCTTATAATTCCCTTTTAATATTTATATTCCCCAACATCATTAATATCAACACTATTATTTTTTGAATGAGTATAAATTATAATAATATTACCTTTAGCACGCAATATTAATATTTTATTTCTTAATACCACCATTATTGTACCAAATTTAATGTTAATGTCACTCATAATATTTATACTTAATATTTTTATTACTAAAGATAGTATTACCAACTTCACTCTTAATATTATATTGTTTGTTACAAATATTTATTCCAAATTTACTTCTAATAAAGTTAATGTCATAATTCATGGGTACTATTATTGCTAATAGTTTCACCAACTAATCACTTACCATTTACTAATACGAAGACACCCTAATTGGTTTAGACATCTACATAAGTCTGTACATACAAGGGATATATCCGTTCTTCCAATCAACTCTCTATTAAGAACCATTATGAATATATTCTAGAATGTTTATCTACACTACTTAATAGAGAATATTTCTTCCCAGCTAAAGTTTCTTAATGTATTCTACCACTAAAATTCATTACAATCAATTTTCCCAAATTTCACTAAGCTAACTATTATCACAAGGGATTGATACACTAATCAAGAAAACTATCCATTAATGAATTTAGACAAAGAATTATGTATCTACAAGGTATTCACTTTTTATTGTTGACTTGAACTTACATTTAGTTTTGGAATCATTATCAACTTATCAATATGTATGAACAAATTTAAATTACACATGAAGAGTGAGAGAATGATACTTATCCATTGATTGATGATTGGTAAAAAACCCAAATCTGATGATGAAGAAAAAATATGATCAATAATTTGAATTTGAATAGTTCCAATTTAGTTTTCAAGTGA
The DNA here is from genome assembly GCA_007115665.2 of Sequoiadendron giganteum. Taxonomy (NCBI): domain Eukaryota; kingdom Viridiplantae; phylum Streptophyta; class Pinopsida; order Cupressales; family Cupressaceae; genus Sequoiadendron; species Sequoiadendron giganteum. The sequence goes on along the minus strand of CM021110.1, from coordinate 229,176,661 downwards.
TAACTCTAAAGGTTATTAAAAAAAATTAAAAGGTATTAATAATTCTAACGTTGATTAAGATTTTACCATGGATTACTTCTTACATTATCCTAAATCAACTTAGCAAGGTAATAATAACAATAATGATGTTGGACAAACTCCCACGCTTTCTGGGTGTTCATTTCGCTCTAGCCTTATTGCTTTTTTGTTGTTGTGAGTGTTTTCTCTCTACATTGGCAAAGCTTTCAATGATGGGTGGGGATAGGTACAAAACAAAGCCACTTTCCTGTGATGACCTAAAGTCTAATGCTAAAGTTTGGGCTATCTTGTAGAAGGGTGGGGTGACCCCATTTATGGAACAATTACATGGCTTTAAGTCTAGTGTTTCCAAAGACTTTGTGGATGTCTAACATGGGTGTGTTCTCAATTTGTTTGGGAGGGATTTCACAATTAATGAAGACTTCATTAAAGAGGTGATTAGGATGTCTTCAGAAGGAAGGAGATTTATAGAGATAAGAATCTCTTGCAGTTGGCCAGTCAGAATTTTCTCTAGGATAGAGAGCGTGCTAAAATGGCTAGATTGGACTGTGGTGGGTATGATAGGACCAAAATAAAACCTATGTGGTAGGAGGTGGCTATGGCATTAATGCGGTACTTCACTGTAGATGGTAGATACATTGTGATGTATGGTCACCATTTTGTCACATTGAATCATTTTCGACACAGTAAGCTCATTTTCTTTTCGTTTTACTTGTTGATGTCTTTGGAGGAAGGAATTTCAAATTTTAGGAAGAACCTTAGAAACCCTTTTCTGCATGAGGGTTTGATGTTGCTCATTGTTGATTTTATTAAAGCCAACTGTATTGTTGGTTCTCCTTGTTCCCCTATTTCGAACAAAAAGAGGAAAGGGATTGGGAAATGTCATATTGAAGAGGCTTCTGAAAGTGAAGGGAGTGAAATTGAAGATAATTTGGAGGGGTGGTCTTATGGGTACAATACTGACCTTGATTATACGTCCTCCTCTGGTGGGAAGAAACCCTCTTCTTCCAAGGCTAAACCTTCACTCCTACGTGTTAAGTGCAAATTGAAAAGGTCTGTGAGGAGCTTGCTGAGGAGGGGATTTGTAGTGGCAAGAAGGTTAAGGGCCAACATTTGGGTTCTAAGGATCTAAGGGATAAGCTTTAAAAAATGGACGAGGAGGAGGATGTGGCGACAAATGTGGATAATTCAAACTTGGTTCTTGATGATTTTGGTGGGACCCCTCATGCTAGTAAAGTGAATAGTGTTGTTAATGTCGATGAGTCTAATCATGTTTTGACTTCCTTGGATAGGGGTAAGTCCAAGTTTATCCCTAATGTGTGTCAAGATGATGAGCACCCTATCGGTTCACACCAGGGTAGGGGTTTGTTTTGGGGGGCCATGGAATTTTCCTAGGTCTCAAGCATGGTGAAAGAAGGTGTAGATATCTCCTTTAATTTAATGATGTGGTTGGTTAATGAGTTGCAGGACCTCCACAACAAGCACAACACTATTCCCAAGTGCAATATTTCCACACTCCATAGTCTCAAGGAGAAGGATTCCATCTTTGATGTGGCTAAATTGATGAATTCTAGTATTGGTTGTGTGGTGGATGAGTTGGCTAAGTTGAAAAATGACTATGGGTTGAGGGTGGCGGTGTTGGAGAAGAATTATAGGAAGATGTGTAAGGATGTGGATACACTCATTAATTTGAGTAAGGAAAAGTTGGAGGCCTATATTGAAGGTCTATTTTTTTCTCAATGAGAAGGCCAAAGAATGGATGGGCAGAGGTCTTTTTGATGACCAAATGACTAAGGAGAGGAGGGAGAGTGCTGACAAAAACATGAAAATATGGATATGGGTTCTAGGCCGAGCGTGCGTATTGAAAGTAGAACCAAGAAAGGAAATACAGGTTGTATGTATGATGTGGAAGATATCATGGAAATGGATGATAAGATGGCGTCGAAGGATCTAGAAGCGACAAGGATGCTCAAGGAACTTATCTAATGGACATTTTATGTTCTATTTTTTTTTTCCTTTCTATCGTTGGTTTTTATTGATGGGTCGCTGATGTCTAGCTAATCAGCTTGTTTTTTATTTTCTTGGGTGGGCAGCCCATTGTTCTATCTTTGCTGCCACTATTTCTTTTTTTACTTGAGGTTTCAAGTACCCTTTAAAACCTTTTTATCGTTAATCAAAAACAATAATGATGTTGATAATTCATACCTCTATAATAAGTTAAATATAAGAAAAATATCACTATGAATAGATTAACAAACATATGTATGAGCATATGAAACTCATAGTCTAGAGAAAATCCAAATAATATTCATCAAAATATCTAACTACAAAGAAAATAATTTTACACTCCATATTTAAAATATGTATCATCATGAGATAATTTCCATGCTTAATGAGTTACTACTAAATTTATTTGTGAATACATCTTTTATGAAAAAAAAACTTATCTTTACTATTCTAAAATTAAATAAGTGAAATTCCTTGGAACATTAATGAGATCTATTTATTCGAACTAGATACTAAAATCTTACTTGAAATTAAAAAAAATAAAAATCCTACCAAGTGACCCTATAACTAACTATTGCTCTTCCTCCATTACTTTCGATGTATTCATGTTTTCTATTTCCCATCGAGATGCACGTGATTGAAAGGTGATTATAGTTGTCCCACTATTCCAAAATTATATATATATATATATATATACACATATATACACACACACATATACACATATATATACATACACACACACATATATATCATTCAGATTGTAGTTACATGCTTTATTTATTGATTTAATAATTAAATAAATCTACTAATTAATTAACTAGTTCCAAATTTCTCTTTTATAATTTCATGAAATTCTTCCAACACTAACTTTTTCCACCTGTTAGTCCTTAATGTGGGCCTATACATATATTTGAACAATAAGAGAAAACATATTATCTTCTCTCTAGCCTACCTAATGAAGTATAAAATTGAAGTTTGTATTCAAATGTAAACTAAGTATGGCTTCAAAATTTGTATTAAGTAGTAAAATTTGTTTACTTCAACTTCTTAAATTTATAAGCAGTACCTATCTATAAGCCTCATTTAGATTATTGTAGTTCCACCACAACATATGAATTTGATTTTTTGAAATTCTATTTCTAACAGTTTTAGAACTTAAGCAAATAAAACCTTGTGCATTAGAGGCAAGTGTCAATAAATCACTTCCTATGCATAAAAGAGACTATTAGAGAACAATCACACTTCACATTATTTGAATTCTACTTGCTAGTAAACATGATGTGTTCTAATTATAACTTCAAAATGGAATATTAATTCATTATATATCCTATGATCAACTTGAAAACCTTAACCACATTACATTTCCACATCACTCCATTCTTGAAAACTTGGAAGTTCCCCTATTCCACAAGACTCTTTTTCTTTCAACTTGAATGTAAAGAACTCTCATTTGGTTTCCATCTTCCATTTGCAAACTTGTAAAATAAAGACAAACCAAAAAAATACATGTCCCAGTGGCTCTCCTCCCAACCATAGGATTGAGATTCAATCCACCCTTGAGCTCTAAGGGCCACATAACCCTTCCCAAGTACACACACATAACCATTTTCCACAAGGAAAAATTCATAGTTTCATTTTCTACAACCGTTTTGCACATGAAGTCCCAATATACAACACACAATCCAAGGTATAAGGAAACTCAACATAGATTTTCACAAAAGAATTAAAAACAACACAAACAATCATTTACTCATCAACAAGGATCTACAAAGGAAAAATCTTACCAAAATATTGTTATCCATCATGTGGAAGCCTATCCTCCTCAAGTTCATTTCTTCCCTTCTTCCCAAGAGTTCTCCAAAATGAGAAAGCAAGGTTAAAAGACAAGAGCAAGCAAAAAGAAAAATAAAAGAAGCCCCTTCTCCTAACAAGGAGAAAGAATAAATAGAAGGGGAAAATAAACTACCTTTTCATAACTTCCCAACCACCCAACCAACTTGAATTTTTGCCACTTTTCATAAGTGGATAATTAGAGTGGGTTCCCAACTCTATTAAAGGGTTTTAATGGGATAAAAAACCCCTAACCCATAAACCTACCACCTAGGGAACTTTTTAAACAATTAAAACCACATAAGAACCTCATAAAATATTAAATAAGTAATAATATTAAAAATGTGTCTCATGAGACTAATAAGATAACTCTCACGTATAACCCCTACCACAACAAGGTTAAATCACATGTCCTTGACAAGTCCAAAAATTCACAAAAATAAAGTAAGTAGCTATGTGACCCCTTGATTAACATTAGCCAATTTTTACCTATTTACTCAACCAAAAAAGAGTGTTAGTATTACTCATGATTGCAGAAATTGAAAAATGTCTTGGTCTACGAGCATCATTTTTCCATTGTCTTGGTCTTCTTCCTTGCATAATTAAATAATTTTAATTATTTAATTAATTCACTTCCCAACCTTTATTCTCCCCTAATCAATTAAATAAATTAATTGGGTCACTAATATCCCCCTTTCTTCAATAATTAAATAAATGTCGATTTATTTAATTATTTGCTTGTCATCTTTCATCTATGGTTAAATAATTATTATTAATTATTTAACTATTCACTCCCCTTTTTTATTCTTCCACTATTAAATAATTGTCAAAATTATTTAACTGTCCTCCATATGTATCTTGAATTAAATAACTAATTCAATTTAATTATTTAATACCTCTTCTCATATTTCCTCTCATTTATTAAAATAATTGTGCAAATTGTTTTAATTATATCTCCATTTCCTTTTTTTACTCAAATAAATAATTCAAATGAATTTTTCATCCTCCACTTGGCCAAATATTCTTTTCTCATGAATTAGTTATTTTTCAATTTTTAATTCATCCATTATCCCTCCACTTGCTCATTAATCTCAAGCATCTTTGTCATAGTTGTCTTTGTCATAGCCGTCTTCGCCGTAGTCATCGATGTCATAGTCGTTGGCGTCATAGCCATCCCTAGCCCACCACTTTTTGGTGCATCAATCCTCCACCATTGATCTTGGAATCTTTTTAGAGGATTGATCTCATTCATTCATTCAAATGACTATCTATGAAAGAATCCTTTCTCCTCCATTTTTTCCTTAACAACCATTATCTCCAACTTTCATGCTTTATTGTTTGCAGCTATTTGCACAAAATCTACTCCAAATTTGAGGGAAAACTTGCAAAGGTAGCTTGAGGAGAGATAAGGAAGTGATTCAACTACAATATGGGGAGTGTTTTCATTTGAATGCTTTCATTTTATTCCTCATTTTTGTTTGTATTCTCTTATTTGAGATTGGGGTTTTAGCTCAGGTTTATGTTGTGGTTGTCACTATAATCTAGGCTAGCTTGATTTCCCCCATCTTACATTGGTGAATCTGACGTAATCTTACTATTTTGTAGAGAAATATGTTTGTTTTCTTGTTTTCTTTTGTTGTTTTGTAAGTTACAACCAAGAATTTGTACAAAATATTATCATCTTCTTTTGAGCACAAAAAAATAGGGACATGAAATCTTAAAAATCAATTATCTGGGTTTTGTAGGTCTCGCTCTTAACTTTCCAAAATTTCAAACGGTTTTAAATTTCGACATGTTCTGAGAAATTTGTGGTTGTTTTATTGCTTTTAATTTTTTTAAATGTAGTTGTTAAGATCCGAGTTTTTTTTTATAACACTTTTGTTGTGCAAGATTTTGCCAAAATCTTTTTGGGTTTTGAAGGTCTATTTCTTAGTTTTCCATAGATTTTTATTGTTTAAATTTTTGTTTAATTTTGAGAAAGTTATCACTATTTTAGTTTGATGTTATCATTCAATTTTTTTTTGGTTTACTGATGTATTGTTTTTAGCGCGTGGCTTTCATCAAGGAGATCTAACTTGTAGTTTTGTAGGATTTTTGGCTTGTTTTTGGATAAAAAATATTTTGTGTGTTTTTCAACACACTTTTTGAAGAGCTAAAATTGTACTTCATTCATTGGTTTTAAAATTTAAAAAAAATTACATCTTCCACATTCATGGGGGCTTAAAAGAACAACATATCTACATGAGTCACTCATTAGGCCTAAAATATACAAGTACAACTTACATCACATTCATAAGGTTAAAATGAACATGCATTTCTCATTCATAAGTCTTTAAAATGAACAAAAAAATGCATTTTCTCACTCATGGGTATTAAAATGAACTTGCATTCATCATGGGCATAAAATGAATCCAAGTGTCTTCAAATCATAAGCAAAGGATTTAAAATTTACAACTATTTTTTCATGTTTGGTGGTTTGCAAACTGTCTTAGAGTACGTATGATCTCCTCTCGCACCATTCGACGATATTGAGTGATCAAAAGTACCTTTTGGAATTTGTATAATCACAACCCACATTTGGCTTTTGGGCTTAAAATGAACCCCATGTGTGTTGGATGTTGTGGTTGTATTGATGATATGTGGTTGTCATTGATGTCAACACTATTAGCACTAATGTCTCTAAGATTGTATATGTCGAGGATATTGAGAAAATTATAATAAAATATGATACAGGTTGTCTATGAAGTAGTGAAGATCGGTGTGTTGGAAATTTTAGTATGTTGATGGTAAGATGTTGCAAATTAAAGGGTTTGTTTGTAAAACTATCTAGTTTCTATTGCATAAGTTTTAGAGGTGCATATGAAGATTTGAGCAAGTTATAAGTTTTTGTGCTTCGAAAACTATTTTGCTACTATAACTAGTGTTCATGAAAGAAGATAACGTGTTTCTGGTAATTTGAGTTGTTATGCATGTTCCTGAAGTGTTTTTGGATGTTTCTAGATCATGTTCTATCCATGTTGCACATATGCATTGATCATTGTGCCTACGATCCAAGATTTTCTCTTGCGTGCTCATGTTTTTCATGTTCATGGCTGACAAGGTGATTGAAGCATGTTGTGGATCTCTGAGGAAGAATCTTTGAAGGTTTTTTGTGTTCGAGGACATTGTTTTGGGTCTCTACTATGTTTTGGCTGACCTTGGTTGATGTGCATCAATAATCTTTATTATTTTGGGTCGACAGTTCGCTTTCATTCGATTGTTTTGTTGAAGCCGACATGAAGCAATGTAATTTCTTGTTGTGGATATATATAAGTGATTGTTTCTTCATTTGAGATGAGAAGCGTGTGTGTGTGAGTGGGTTTAATATGAAGTGTGTGAGTGCTATGTGCGAATAAGGTTCAGATCATTTGAAAGCAGAGTATAGTGTGAAGAAGAGTGAAGAAGTGTTCATGTGCTTAACCATAATTGTACTCAGGCATTAGTAGATGCTACTTTCTCAGTTTAAATTATTAAGATGGATTTAATCTAAATGTTTTATGTAAGATAATGAGTCTTCCTTTTAGCAGTCAGCTCTAGGAAGTGTGCCTGAATGCATGTGCATTCCTCATTTATTCTTCTTATACTTTTAACAGGGTATAACTTGTGGATTAACCTCCACCATGGTTTTTCCCTTAATAGGGTTTCCATGCAAAACTCTTGGTGTTATGTGTGTTTCTGATGTGTTGTTCATTCATGCTTTCATGGTTATTAATCAAATCTAAGAATAAAGGTTAATAAGTTAATAAGTTTGAAATGAACTATGACAACTGATTCACCCCCCCTCTTAGTTGTTTTCCCTTGTGTTGCTAACAATGTTTGTGTGAGGTAAAGGCACTATATATGCGATCTCCTTGTGCTTTGTGTGATTTTAGAGATTAGAAATATAATGCACTTCCTCACTTTTGTGTACCTTTATTTTAGAGGGCCTGCCACCCCACTTTGAAAGGTGGGAATGACCCAAGAAGTAATAAGCTAAAGCCAAGATCTTTCAAACTGCTATATAAGAAAATTTCTTCTTGACAAAATTCATTTAGCAATGGATGTGGATGTGTCATACCGAAAAGTGCTACCCTCAGTAGCCTCGTGAGCTACATTAAAATCCTTCCTTAGGGAAAGGATTGGGAGGCCTCTTGATTGACCATAGTCTTGAGCTAATCTTGTTGTGTGTATGGCCACCTTGAACATATGCCCTTACTAGAAACTAATTTGTGTTAGAGGCCAAAAACCCTTTTTATACACTTGTTGATCACAGGATGTCAAACCTTTGAAGTCGCCCCACGTCTTCACTGAGCATGTGTAGAGACAGGAATTTCTCCTTGAGGGAATGAGACTTGGTGAGCTCAAGAAGTGAGTGTCGTGGAGGGGATCCAATGCCACCAAGTCTCTAGTTTTCCACCTTGCTCAAGTGGTTAGAGAAATCCTAGTGGGGATATTAGCCAGTGGTTTCCTTTCCAGCCATAGGAATTGTTCTTGTTGTCTATGTGTGTTTTCATCTTGAAATCAAACTTTTTCAACCAAAAATAGAGCAAAACAAGTGCTTGTGACTATATTCTATGTTTTCCAATCAAAATTAATCAAAATCAATAAAAATGTATTCAAAAATTAGGTCAAAACATCAAAATTGTAAAAACAATATTTTGTGAACTACAACTATCAAAAACAAAGCCGCAATTGTCTGATAAATAGAAACTCTCAAAATCCTTGTCTAAATTCCAATCCAATAATTTCTATAGTAACCTTGACTACTAAACCCAAGACTTGAAAGCATTTACCAACCCATTCCAACATTACCATTTAGGATTCCGTCACATTCTAGGTTGCATCCTTACCTTTTCATTATCAATTTTAGACCTTAGGTTGTATATACCTTTCAAATTTTTGACATAGGAAGACCATTAAGCTTTTCGAATGTCCTTGGTTGCTTATCCATTTTATCATTAACCTTAATCCTTCATTTTATCAACCTTGATCACTATCACCTTTTTCAAAATTGAATCTCAAGCTTGTGTCCTAGCCTTGAATCTATCTTGTCAAAATTACCCTCTTGATTATCACTAAGTTCAATGACATTTGGGTTTGTCATCTTGGAGCTACATTAGCTTGGTTGCCATCCTTTGTATCAAATTATAGACTTCATATCCTGAGCATTACCTTAGTCTCATTTAGATTCATATCACAACCTTTGATCATAGCCTTAATCATCATCTTTTCAATCCTTAGTCTTGCATTTAATTTTCACTTTCACTTTGCATCCTCATCCCAAAAATACCAAAAACATAGTTTAAATTTCATCTTAATCCTTAGTTGCACCATTAAACTTAGCATCATTTTAGTCTCCTCATCATTATCCATGATCATTATTCAATCATAAATTTAGTATAATTTGCATCCATTAGCTTCATTTAGCCTCATCCTTTAGTCATTATCATATTTGCATAAACATCTTGCATCCTTATATTAAAAAAATTCCAAAAAACATAGTTTAGCTTCATTATCACCTTGCATTACCTTCCCAATTTGCAAGTCTCACATGGTTGAAATAAGGTCACAAACCAAAAGAAAGGACATGGATTTCACAAGTGCCCCCTTTCATGACACAACCCTTGGATTAGATTCAAACCATTCCGCCCCACAAAGGGACCAAACTGATACACTTGACAATCTAAATCTAGATGAATTCAACAAGAAATTCACTCCAAAATAAATTGAAAGAGCTTACCAAGACCCAAGGGTTTTGAGAATGTTTGATAAACTTGTTTGTGCTAACCCTAATATATTATTCTATGCACTAGCTAAAAAGGGTGCCAAACTCCCTCAAGGCTTTTATGTCTCAACCATTTTAGAAGAAGAAGACAACCAAAATATATTTGCTCTAGGGATGCCATCTTCACAAAAAATGTCAACTATGCCTCTTGGAACAACTACACACATGTCTACTACTACACACATCCCTAGCATACGTACACTTGCAAAAAAGGTGACCAATGCAACTAAACAATTATTGAACCTCACATTTGGAATCTCATCAAATTCCATGAGTAAGACCTTCACAAATCCTCTTTTCCAAAATACCACCCAAGGTCCTACACATCAAAACACGAACCAAGGTCCCACACCTTTTCTCCAAAATATAAATCAAGGTCCTACCCCTACATTTCAAAAGGCGAGTCAAGTTCTTTCATTCAAATTCCAAAGCATGCCCTCATCAAACCAAAATCGACCAAATAAATCAAGGAAAATTCACATTGCCCCACAAAAGGTATTAATTCAAAACATTAATCAAGGACCTACTCCATAATTTCAAGGACCTATATTATCAAAAATCAATCAAGGTCCTACCCCATCATTTCAAGGACCTACACCATCATTCCATAACTTCAATCAAGGACCCACACCATCCTCCCAAAATTCAAATCAATGATCAACTTTTCAAATCCAAGGAACAAAACAAGGGCCTACACCTCAATTTCAAAACATAATACCAAATGCAAACATGAACTTTGGGACAAACCTAAATTCCAATTTCATCCCAAACCAAAAAAACACACATGCATATGGTAACCAAGGTCTCACGCCTCAAAATACCAATCCTAATTCAAATTTTACATGTGACCTTAACACTTATAACATGACACCAAATAAAACCAATGGAACACGATATATTGTAGATAATTTGATGCAAAAAATACAGGCCCTTCGACAACAGATGGAAAATATACAATTGGAAACCAACAAGAAGGCCTATTTCATGAAAGGGTTGTGCCCCTTTCCGGATGACAAAAATCTATCTATGCCACCCTTTCCCCCTCATTTCACAACACCACCTTTTCCTAAGTATAAGGGGATAGGGGATCCAACATAGCACATTCGATAATTTAACCCATCATGTATGGAAGTCTTATATGATCCTACCTATTTGATGAGACTATTCCCATGAAGCCTCATGATGCCAGCTCTAGATTGGTTTGCACATATCCCTCCAAGGATTAGAACATGGGGTGAACTGGCTAAAAAATTCATTACTCACTTTGCTTTCAACATTAAAAATTATGTGACCCTTGCAACATTAAGCACAGCCAAACAAGACTAAGGGGAATCACTTACCTTATTTTACCAAAGACGACGAGGTTTGGTTAGCAAGTTCCCTTGTCACATTCATGAAAAACAATTGGTCATCATGTTTGTTGAAAACCTTGGAAAATAAATGATGAGTAGCCTACAAATCCAATGGTGCACAAATTTTGATGATATCCTTGAGAAAGGTGTCATTGAAAAATGTCTTGTCGTAAAACTTGGACTAGTCAAAATAACAAAGAGACTCTAAAACCCAACAATGACAAAAGAAAATACTGGTCCCGAAACAAGAATGTCACAAATGATGGCATTGTTGATGCCAAAATGATAACCAAAGGTCAAACCATTCACCTTAAAGGTCCCTCCTCATCAAATATATCAAATACATCAAACAACCAAAGTCAAAACCAAACATTGAATGCCATCCAAAATAATCAACACAGAGGTCCTCCCCGCGCAAAGAGAACATACACCCCCTTGGGTGAACCCATCGAATCATTTCTCAAACAAATTTTGTAATCTAATTTCATCAGATTACCAGACATCAAAAATTATGAGCCCTCATTAATAAAACCTGATTGGTGGAAAGAAGATGAATACTATGAATACCACCATGGGAAAGGATAAAAAATGGCAAGATGTTGGACACTCAAGAACTTATTGAAAATGGATTCATCTCGATTGGTGATTTGCAAGGAAAGAAAAATGTTGATCACACCATATTCAAAACTCTCTTGTAGGACCATGACAAATGAAAAGCCTCCATTTCAGGGAATAACAATAATGCCAGCTATGTCTCCGTCAAACATGATTACAAAACTATTATCCTTAATGTAAGTGTAGTGTAGGAAAATGCATACCCTTCCATTTTCACACTTGTTTGGGCCCAACTTGCTTTGTTTATCCTTTTTTACATCTTAATTGGTCCCAAAAAGCATCCAAAATCCTTATGAATTATATGTTTTTTTGGCTAATCCTGACAAACATCAATGCATAAATGATAATTTAATAATTTTATCTGAGTGTCCTTAATTTTTGGGCTAGGACTAAGATGCCACCTAGGGAATCCTTGTCCCCCAAAGGTCTTGGGACCCTAATTTCAAGCTTGTCTTAAAGAGGTCCCTTTTTGGAGTTTGTGTCTCGAGTTTCATGCCTCAGGACTAAGATGCAACCTAGGGAATCTTAGCCCCCCTTAAGATATTTTTAGGATTTAATTTCAAATTCTAGCAAGAGTTAACCTCATTTAATTAATGAATTCATTTTTATGCTTGGTGTGGTGTAATTTTGGGATATTAAGCATGGATAAGTATAAATAGAAGGTTCATTCATTCATTTTCAATCAATTCTTTTATGAGAGCATTCATCATAGCATAATTGAGTTCACAAGAGTATTCAAGAGCAATTCATCAAGCATTTGGAGCCATCATCAAGATTCAAGCATCATATCAAGTATATTGTTGCATCATGTTTGTTATTGTGCTAACATTTGTGATGTAGGGTTTATGATTCAATAAAGTATTTTATGCAAAATCAATATCCTTTAAGAAAGAGTCAAGAACCGCATCTATTGCAGCCATTTCAAACACATTTGTAACACCTTATAGCAAGGGTTTGGTGATTTGTAACATTTCATGTTGTTCATTCTTCATTTCCCTCCATTTTATTTTATTTTATTTCAAGGTTTAATTACCAACAAGGGGTTTGACCAAGGCAAACCCCCATTTACTAACAATCAACAAGTTTTTCTTCTCTTTTCTGTGTGTGATTCCAGATTTAGGTTGAAGACTTGAAGATCATTTGAAGTGCAAAGTTGCAAAGTTGTAAAATTTCATTACAAATTTGTCATCTTCATGAAACTCACCTACAAGAAAAATCTGGAAGTTTTAGAACCTGAGATCAGATAAGAAGGAAGAGAAAACATCAAGCCTCATGACCACATTCGAAGATTTCAAAAATTCATAACACGACTAAGTTGCCACCTAGGGCATCTTAGTCCTCCCGAGGGCATTTTTCTAAAATTATTTCAAATCCGGTTTTGACATCCAAAGATTCTGGATCTGCCCCAAAAAAAGCAACATGACTAAGACAATAGTAAGGAAATTTGTGTCCTCCATAACACTTTTTGATAACTTCTTTGAATTTCCAGAATCCTTATTGCATTTCTAGACTTCCTAGGTACACATATCCTAACTTGTTGCATAATTTCATCATTTGCATTCTTCATTTAGCTTGCATTGTTAGGTTTTGTGAGTTGAATATTTACTTGTCTTTTCCAAGCATTTTCCCGGTGGTGAACCCCTAAAAGTTTAAAGAACCCCCTCCTAGGTCTTCCTTGTTGAGAATTGACTCACCTTGTGAGGTTGATAATCAATCCAAATAGGGTTCCTAGCACATAATTGAATGACCAAAAGATAATAAGTGGGCATTTCACACGCCCCTATTTTATTTTCAATTCATTTTGGTGAACCCAACCTTGTTGAGCATTCATTTTCTAATTTGGAGTTCATTAAATTCCAGGATCTAGGTTACATTCATTCTTGCATTGCATCTTGCATTAGTGAAATTGCATCTAGGGTTTCTCATATTTAATGAAAGTGCATTCAGGGTTTCTCATATTTGCATTAGTGAAAGTGCATATAGGTTGAATTTTTTCTCTTGCATCATCTTATCTCATTGAAAAATTGAAAAGTGCATTGTTCATCATCCTAATTGCATTTTCATCCAAAATTGAAGAAAAGTTTGCATTCAATTGCTTGTGACTAGTTACTTTCTCTTGCACTCATTTGCATATTTTCCTATATCTAAACATTAGCTCCCTGAATAGGAAATCTGTGAACACTATAAACAATCCAAAATCTTCTATTTCTCTGAGAAAAACCTTTGCTAGGACTAAAATTCCCTTCCTAGCATCTTAGTCCCTCTGTAGGTTCATGCCTAAGAACCTTATCTCTACTGTTTGTTATTCGGTTCAATCCCTGGAACCTCAAAACTTCACTAGTGGGACCAAGACACCCTTACTGGAATCTTAGTCCTTGTTGACTTTGACTTTCCAGTTTTTAGGGTTTCAAATTGCTTTTATGTGCTTCTGTGTGCTACCTTTAGTTTTTTGTTACATTTTTTAGAATTTTTGTTATTCAAATTTCTTCATTGCAAGTATAATTGAAAGCATAGGATATTGTGTTCATTGCACTTTCTTTGGTTTATCCCTTGCATGAGTTGTACTACTTGGTTTCCTACTACTAATAATATGGTGAGACAAAGTGCGAGACTCATGTAATCCCGCGATAAAAAACTTGTTGTGGATCTTGGGTTATCTAGCTCTCTTACTCGTAGTGTTGGTATTAGTTCACTAGGTATGGACCACACCTTTGATACCTCTTTAGCTATGCCTATCTTACCTACAAGAGTTATTCCAATTGTTCAAACAATGGCTGATCATATCCCTCAGAAAACATAATGAAAATGCATGAAGATTAATCCCATTTAGAAGATAGCATGAGTACTAAAAACATTTCCAACACTATTATACCTGTCATAGATAGTATTCGCCACATGATGGAAAGTGATGAAGGATTGGAAGTTGTGTGTAACATAGCTCACATCTTTGGAAAAAATCTTCCTTCCACCACTAATGGTGCTCAAGCTTCAAACAATGTGAAAATCCAAAGAGGAAATCAACCTTCCCCCCTTCAACCATAACCTCCATTCCCATCTATAATAGTCCTCAAGTGACCACAATGATGCAACCCACTAGCAATGTCCCTCCTACCTCGAATATTTCCACTAGTGCTCCTTATACCTATGTAGTATCTAATTTTATATCCCCCCCCATAAGAAATCCATTCATTGATTCTTCCAACACACCACCACCATATTCACCTCTATCTCAAACCACAAGCAATGATCCTATCATTAACCACCTTTTACAAAGCCTTCCATCCATCCAATGCAATGTTTCTACCATAAATCAAAATCAAAATGGTCCACCTTCATACTATGTCAAAAGCAATCCACTATCCTTGGAGATATTGAGAACTCTGGTGCCACAAGGTATAGAGATCCCTAGATTTGAGAAATATGGAGGAAAGGGAGACCTTGGTAATCATTTTAATGCCTTTAATACTTTGTGTAGTGACTTTATCCTTGAGGAATTTTTTTTGGCCAAGATTTTCCCCTGATCTTGAAAGATGTTGCCTTGGACTGGTTTTCCACATTACTGAATAACTCGATCTATTCATTTAATGAACTCGTTGAGGCCTTTACTAATCATTTCCAAGTGCGTATGGTTCTTGAAATGACCTTAGCTGATTTGATGAGATGCAAGCAAAATGAGGGTGAAAAAATCACTGACTTTATTTCACATTACCAATCACTTTATTCCCAAATCAATGTGAATATTCTCGATTCTCACCTTCAAAATATGTTCATAGAAAAATTACAAATAAGATACGAGACATGCTTACCATGATGAAATTCCCTTCCTTCATGCACTTGTGCACTGCCCTTCGAGATTATTAGAATTTTGTAGGTAGTAGTGAACTGAAATCTACCTCTACTTGTCCTGAAAAGTCTAAAACTTCAAACCAAAACATCTACCAGCCTTTTAGAAGAAAACATAAAAGTTTCCTCCAACTAAATTCCACCTCCCAACCTACCCAACAAGTTGATACCCAAGTAGTTGCTATAAAGAAGAATAAGCCTTATATCTTTGGGGATTCACAAAGATAATTTACTCCCTTACTCGACACACTTCACAACATCACGACTCAACTAATAAACAAGAACATGCTTACCTTACCTCCCATTCGACACCTTGACCCTAGCAAGCCGTTATCTTCGAGCTTTAGACACAATGCCCATTGTGCTTATCACCAACAAAAATGACATGATACAAAACATTGCAAGCATCTTAAACACATTGTGCAAGATCTCATTGATTCTAATCATATCCAAATTGGAGGTGTGAATGAAAAATGCAATCAATCTGTAGCGCCTCCTAACCAAAATTTACAAATCTTTACCAATCCTATGGCTAACCACAATATTTCATTTGTTAAGGCTAGTGAAACTAAGCTCGATGTGATGAATGTTGACACAGATGATGATAACATGAGAAATAAAGAACAAAATCTATGGAGGATGATGAACAAAATATTATGGATATACTAATGAACAAAGTCCTATTAATAGAATGATATGAGTGATCGAAATTGAGCCTCATAAACAGTAAACCAAAATTCCTATTGATATTAATTTCTCTTCAGAAGAAAAAATAGAAAAATGCACTTGATGGTTCTCTTTACATAGCCGACATAATCAATGACAAGACCACTCCTGAGATTTTAATTGATCCCATATATGGAGAGAATGTGATCATAGAAGAACTATTATATGTGCATGAACTCACTCAAAATAGATATGATAAACCAAAAGCATGGATTAAAATGCATGATTATATTTCTCATGTTACGATGCACTCAATCACTCCCATTACAAGTAGGATCAAAGAAATTAAATGTATCATTCTCTATCATCTCTTATTCGGATCAATTTCATATGAAGCTAGGCTATAAATGTCTTCGCTCCATGAATGCAGTCTCATCCGTTATCTATAAGTGATTAAAGTTTCCAGTCGACAATGAAATATTCACAGTAAACCATAGTGGCTTTAGACCTTCCTCTTCTCATAGAAATTTCTCCCTAGATTATTTTTGGCCTAAGCCCATGGAACCTATAAGACCCCTTGCAGACTTCCTTTTTCTATCCTAGAAAAAGTTCAAAGAAAAATGTATAGCCAAATTATCCCTTGAGAACTTGCCTCCACCCATGAATGGACCTTTGCCACTTGAACAAAAAAATATTGAGCCTAAAACCCTTCCAGAAAACCAAGATGCATCCATTAAAAATCCTTTGCCTATTTCCTACAAAAGATGAAGAGAACACCATACAAGTACTAATCCACCTCCTAAGAAAATATATAAAGCCAAAGAGAAAGTGGTTGAACAACCTTCCATGGTTTCTTCCATTCTTCCTTCACAAGGAGAAAAGGAACCTATGGTTGAAAAACCCACTCCTACACAAGCGCAACTTGAAAACCATAATAAAAGAAACAAAAATGCTAGAGAGCATAGGCGTAGATGTTGTGCTATTTCTCGAAAGATGAATGAAGAGAACAACATTGAAAATAAAAATTCGAACATGATAGAAGCAATAACTAATGAGCCTCCTCCATTACCAAAACAAATAGATCCTATGTCTCTAACACAACAAGGACTAACACCTTCTATTTATATCATTATTCATCCTCCTGTTGTGGTTAACTTGGATGAAGATGCAAAAACAACTAAAATTGATGAACAAGTGCATAATGAGCTGAATTTTCTATTTTCCTTTTCCATGAGCTTAAACGATAACAACCGTGATGATCCTCCTAAATAGAGTGATTCACCACATGTTGAACCTGGTGATTCTCCTAGTACAACACTTGATGTTGTCCCTTTTGCTAGTGATCTACATTTTGCATTTACTGGACAATATTGGGATACAAATGACCTATTGGATGGTTGATTCGCATCTACTTTACTAGTATTTTTCTTTTTCTTTTTCTTTTTTCTTTTGATTGCATGTGTGTGATGTGATCTCCCATATTGTTTGATGTTTTCTCTCTCTATGTGCATTCCTCTATTTGTACCTTCATTCTTCTGTATGTCGTAAACTTTTTTCCTTTTTTATTGATCTTTTCCTTTTGGGGATGATGCAAGGCATTGAGACACCCTAGGTCTCTTCCATATTGACCCAAAATATTTTTAATTATCTTTTCTTTTCCTTCCATTTGCATTTCTTGTCTTGTGTTTTCCTTTTGGGGATGACACAAGGCGTCGAGACACACTATGTTTGTTTCATGTTGACCCAAAAGGATTTTCTTTGTTTTCTCTCTTTGTGTCATTCTTCTAGTTCTATGTGTATTTGAGGAATGATGATAGTTATAAGCTCTCTAATATCATTACAACAAAGGAAAATACTGACCCCAAATCCATAGATCCCTTAGGTGTTTCTGGAGGGCAACCCTCTTTTCCCTTTTTTATTTTTGGCTACTTTAAAGTAATTACTCACATCATGGTGTTAGCGATTTATTTAAAGTGGGGGCATGCATTGCTATTATTTTGGCATGATTTCATTGGAATTTTATTTTTCATGTTCCTTGATGTGTTTTCCTCTTTATGGTGACATTGGGAGTAATGTCCTTCAAGAGCGTGTTCTATCTTAGCATATTACATTCCTCTTAGTGGTGATGCGACACACTGCATCCCCTAAGTTGTGAATCTTTTATCCTTTTATTGGTCATCTCTTGGAGACATTAGGAATGATGTCCCTTAAGATTAAGACCTCACATGAACTAAGAAAAATCCCTTTGAACATCCCTCTTTCTTGGTGTGTTGTGTTTTGTTTCTTATTAAAGTTATGGAGGAATGGCTTTGATATGGCCCCTTGGGGCTCACCTAGTGAACAACTAGCTTCACTAGCCCTTGTGAGCTTGCATTTTATTTTTGTACCTTATTAAATTCATGAAGGTATGGCTTTGATATGGTCCCCTAGGGCTCACCTAGTGAACAACTAGCTTCACTAGCCCTTGCGAGCATGCATTTTATTTGTGTCCTTATCATAGTCATGGGGGTATGACATTGATATAGACTTCCTAGGGCTCACCTAGTGGACACCTAGCTTCACTAGCCCTTGTGAGAATGTGTTTTGTTTTTATAGTGGACAATGCATTCCACTTGCAAACCTTTTTGCACCAAAAACCTAGATTTGGTCCATAGTGCGTTGGACGACTAGTCGAAGCTTAATATATTGCATTCTTCTTTTCACTTTTTTCCTTTTTCCTATCTTTGATGGTGTATTTTTGTGTTTTGGTTATGGCTTACTATATCATCTGCAAGCCTGTTCCTTTGTGCATATGATGGTTTTCCATAGGATCTTGATCCTGGGGGCTTGGCCACCCTCTTGATTATTGTCATCCTATCTTACTAGCATTCATACATTTGAACCCCTCTTGATTGTGTGGTTGGATACTTTAGTGTGATTTTGAATAAAATTCATCCTCTCACTAAAATGGGGGCTAAATGTAGTGTAGGAAAATGCATACCGTTGCATTTCACACTTGTTTGGTCCCACCTTGATTTTTTTATCCTTATTTATGTCTTAATTGGTCCTATTTTGTATCCACAAGCCTCATGAATTATATTTTTTTGGATAATCCCAACAAAAATCAATGCATAAATGATAATTTAATGATTCTATTTGAGTTCCCTTGATTTTTGGGTTGGGGCCAAGATGCCACCTAGGGCGTTTTTGTCCCCCAAAGGTCTTGGGACCTTGATTTCAAGTGTGCCTTAAAGAGGTCCCTTTTTGGAGTATGTACCCCGAGTTTCATGCCTCGGGAGGCATCTTAGTCCCCCTTAAGATATTTTTAGGATTTAATTTTAAATTCTAGTGGGATTTAGCCTCCTTTATTTAATGAATTCATATGTCATCTTGGTATGGTGTAATTTTGGGATATTAAGCATGGATAAGTATAAATACATGTTTCATTCATTCATTTTCAATAAAGTCTTTTGTGAGAGAATTTTTCATAGCATGATAGAGTTCACAAGAGCATTCAAGAGTGATTCGTCAAGAATTTGGAGCCATCATGAAGATTCAAGCATCATATCAAGGATATTGTTGCATCACGTTTATTATTGTGCTAACATTTGTGATGTAGGGTTTATAATTCAAGCAAGTGTTCTATGCAAGATCTATATCCTTCAAGCAAGAGTTAAGAACCACATCCATTGCATCCATTTCAAGAACATTTGCAACACCTTATAGAAAGGGTTTGGTGAGTTGTAACATTGCATGTTGTCCATTCATTATTTACATCCATTTCATTTCATTTCAGAGTTTAATTACCAACAAGGGGTTTGACCAAGGTAAACCCCCATTTAATAACAATCAACAAGTTTTTCCTCTTGTGTGCGTGTGCGTGTGTGATTGCAAATTTAGGTTGAAGACTTGAATATCATTTGAAGTGAAAAGTTTGAAAGTTGCAAAATTCCATTGCAAAGTTGTCATCTTCACAGAAACTCACCTACAGGCCAAATTTAGAAGTTTTGGAACCTAAGGTAAGAGAAGAAGGAAGATAAGACATCAAGCCTTAGGACCACATTCAAAAATTTCAAAAATTCAGTATGGGAATAAGTCTCCTCCTAGGGCGTCTTAGTCCTCTCAAGGGCATTTTTTAGAAATTATTTTAGATCTAGTTTTGACATCCAAAGATTCTGCATCTGCCCCAAAAAACAACAACAAGAATAAGACAACAATAAGGGCGTATTTTTCCTCCACAGTGCACTTTTTGACAACTTCTTTGTATTTCTAAAATACTCACTGCATTTCCAAACTTCCTAGGTACACATATCCTAATGTTGCATAATTTCATCATTTGCATCCTTCATTTAGCTTGCATTATTAGGTTTTGTGAGTTGAATGTTTACTTGTCTTTTCTAAGCATTTGATTGGTGGTGAATCCCTAAAATCTTAAAGAACCCCCTCCTAGGTCTTCCTTGTTGAGAATTGAGTCACCTTGTGAGGTTGATAGTCAATCCAATTAGGGTTCCTAAGACATAATTGAATGACCAAAAGAGAATAAGTGGGAATTTCCCACACCCCTATTTTATTTTTACTTTAGTAAGACCCTTTGATAATCGTATCACCACCATAACCATAAACACGCCAAGTTTTGAATGTGTTGTTACCATTCGTAGGACCAAGATAACTATTCTAGGACCTCCTTCCAATACACAACCAAAAAATTGGTACAATATCCTAGATTAGCTAGGGAAAACTCCTACCCAAATTTCCATCTTGGAACTCCTTCACATATTGCCACGACACAAAGCTATCCTTGATAAATCATTGCAGGAATCATTTGTACCTTCTAATCTAGATGTCAATGAATTTCAAGCCATGGTTAGATACCTAGCTATGTCGCACCATGTCACCTTCTTTGAACAAGACTTTTCCACACAAAAGTCTGATCATAATGCTACCCTACACCTTGAAGTATCCATTAATAAACACAAGATCAGATGAGTTCTAGTAGATGGTGGAGAAATTCTAAACATTTTCTCACTAAAATTGGTGAAAGCATTGGGATACTCTAATAATTGCATAGAAAAAACCAAGAAAATTATGATCAAAGCTTATGATGATGCTAAGCATTCATTCAAAGGCATAATTTCACTTCCCATAAGAGTTGGTCTAGTGTTACAAAACATAGTATTTCATGTCTTGGATCTGGATTTGCATTACAATATTCTCCTTGGCCGCCCATGGGTCCATGCCATGAGGGATTTCCTATCCCACCTACCACCAATGCCTCAAATTTTCGTATAATGGCACTGAAATTACTATTCCTAGCGATCCCTATCCTTTTCAGTATTGCTCAAACCTAAAAGAAAATATTCAACGTCAAGTTCCAATCAATCGAGAGGCCTCATCATCCACTTCATTTGCCACTCCATCTCATTACATTGACCCATTTTCCCTTATCAAATCATCCACTCCATTTACCATGCTATCAAACCACAAGGTCCAAGTCCATGATATGGGATGCAAAGAATATTGTATGGATATTTACTGGCAAAAGATAATGCTAATGCTACCAAGAAAGATCAAAAATCCAAAAATGATGTTAAGACAAATATAGAAGGAACACAAAAAGATGGTTGCGCATTGATTGAAACCTTTTGGGACCCTGATGATACATCAAACTTTTCCATATCCACTTTCGCTAAAACTTTTCATATCCATGACAACTCCATGTTTGAACAAGATATCTATGATAATCCACTTTTTGATCATGACCCTGTTGAGGATATGCATGTTCTATTGTTGCCTCTACTAAGTTGCCTTACCAAGTTCTTAAGGATGTGCAAGCTTCCTTTGACGTTAGCAACACCAAAAAGGATAGTCCTGAAGACTCCATTTATGACATCACCACTCTTGTTTGTCCACTAAACATTCCTATCAATTCACCTATTTCATCCATATCACTCATGTCCACTTGTATCATAGACATGGATCAAAAATTTGTAGCTCAATAAAAGAATAAAATAAAAGCTCCAATGAATGATATATCTTTAAAAGGAGATAAAAAATTGAAAGATATAATGCAAATAAAATAATATCAAGAAAATATCTCTAGCCAAAATAACAAGCTATTGGACAAATAAAAAACAAAAGAAGACCAAGATAAGTCCCCTAGCCAAAATAAAAAGCTATTGGATGAATAAAAAATAAAATTCAAAAGTGAAAGCAAGCAAAAGTCAATCTCCAGGTATGCCCCTCTATCAAAAATCACTAGGGCCATCTATCAAGGTAAAAAGTCAAATAAAACACTTGTTGATCCAAGGTATCCATACACATCACTCTCAGTCATACCATATACTCCATTCCAGCCATCCATGTTCACATATTTTTCATATCACTCCATTGGCGATGTCTTTCGATGGACTTTAGACTACGACCCCTTCACGTACTCTAGCTCATTGGTTTTCTAAGATCCTTTTCATATGAAGTCTGATGGCCCACGTAGTGTGCACATTAGGGATCATACCCTAGCCTCTTTCCTCCACTACATCTATCGTCCATCATATTTTCCACTTGCACTCATCATCCAAATTAGGCCCTTTAATCCAGCATGGTCATTCAATCATGATCAAGGCATCATCATGGTAGACTATGGATCTAGCACGTATCAATTCTACATCTATCTTCAGAGAGATCTTGTCAAAAAGTCTTGAAGAAATATAAAAAATGAGAAAAAGTTCTAAAAAAATACAAAAAATTAAGAAAAAGTCCTAAAAAATACAAAAAGAATAGTCACCCTGATGAAAACTTGACAAATAGGCGTCTTGGTAACAACAACAAAAAAAAAATAAAAAATAAATAGTAAAGAGATATAATTCATCCAAAAGTGAAAACCACTTTGGTGGCGCTTTAGATAAGTACCATGGTGAAAACCTAGCAAACAGGTGCCATGTGTAGTCAGTCTATGCTCCTATGTCTACTTTCACTCCATTTGGTCTTCCATCCTCCGCTCATCCCTTTGCACACGTCCTTTATACATAATAGTGATTTTTTATGCTTCTCATGGCATGGGAACCAGCGACATTTAGTAATACTTTGCCTTCATGATCATCCTTTGCATTCGTCTATGTATTCCCCTCACACATAATAAGGCGGTCCTATACCTAACTAGGGCCAATTCCTTAACTTATGCAAATTTTATATGTCTCTTTGTGAAGAAATCTCGAAACTCTTGTTGTTCTGTCTCTGTCAAAGAGGCCGCAAAGTATATTACCTGATGGTTTTCTTTTGTGTTTATGTTGGCTTCAATAGACTCTTCTACTAACATTGGTGACTTTTTCTGAGCAACTGGGAGAATGTTCAAACCTCCATCCTTGGGTTCCTCAAAGAGGTTTTCTCCCTTGGATACATTCTTTATTTTTACTATTTCTTCGTCCAAAGGTGCCTTTCGGTTTTCACCTAGGGACTTGTCATTTTCCTCATTTTCATTTTTGTGACTAGAGGTGTAAATAGACTCCCTAAAATATGCTTTGTCATCCAAGTCTATGGTAAAGCTAACTTTATGATCCCCTCTTGGTATGCCTTCTCTAAGTCTCGTGAACTCAGCTATTGCTTCGTCGTTCTCGAATATGTCTAATATGGGTGTACCTTGTTGATCCCAGTTGATAAGTTGGGGATATACAAGGGGCATGTCATCATAAAAGTTATCAAATGTGGAGGCTGAAAAGGTGAATATAGAGTGGTTAACATGGTCACATAAGTTTTGGACTAACTCCTTTTTGTTCTTTTTCCTATGGGTAGTTAAACTCTGATGTGGGACTACTATAAGGGCTAGGTCGTTAGAAAATGGTTTGTCAGGTGCCCAAGATGCAGAATCAAGGTTTTCCCAATAATAATGCTTAATCCATTCTTCTTTGGACAAGGGCTTTTTATGATAGGGGCTAGATGGATTTGGTATGGGTTTTATCATTTTTTCAAGTTCCCCAAATAACTTATCTAGGTTCATGGTGCTGGTAGAGGAACGGGAAACCCATTCATAGTCGTTTGAGTCAAGGGATTCATTGTAAACTGGGTCAAGTGGTTTGTGAGATATCTCAATGTCTTCATAAGCACTTACTTCCTCTTGAAATGGTGATGCAGTACTAGAAAATTCAATTCTAAGCAGTTGAAACCCCATCCCTAGGCCTTTTGGTCATGGTGAGATAATGATCGGTTCAATCCTTCCATTTTGATGTAGTCCTAACACACTATGTCCTTCATATCCTTTTCTTTTCCATATCATAAAGCCTTTTCCATATTGCTCCTTAGCTATTTGAATAGATGGTGAGGGGTATTCATTGTCTTCCTGGTACAACCAAGAGGTAATATCATCTTGGTCCACAACTTCTTCATTTAACTCTCCCCATTTTTTCAATGTCATTGTAGGAGGAACATGAAATGTGACTACAGATTGTCTCCTATCTGCTATGGGTAAACCATATGTCCTAGGTGGAACCAGCTGACTAACACAATAGGATGCCTTTATGTGATATTCTCCATAGCCCTTGTCTTGGATCTCGACCTTAGGAGTGGATGATGGTGGCTATGATGAAATGGACTTGGTAAGAGTTGATGGATCAATATACAGGGATAAAGTAGACAATGAAGCTTCTTGATTAACTCGCACCTATCGTTGTGGAATTTCTCGTAGGATTGTGCAATATTGAAAAGGAACTGGATCACCATCAATCATGATCTTGGTGCCATTATACGGAAATTTAAGACACTGGTGATATGTGGAAGGTATGGATTTCATTGCATGTATCCAAGGTCTAGCTAACAAAAGGTTATATGGAAGGGTGAGATCCAAGACTTGGAAGCTAGTGTCCATAATTGTAGGGCCAATCCTGATAGGGAGTGTGAAAAATCCTTTGGATGATCTTTCCTCATCATCGTAAGCCTTAATGACTATACTCTTAGTGGTGTCCATGCATGCTTCTAAGAATCCTAATGCCTTAACCAATTTCAGGGTACAAAGGTTCAAACCTGCTCCTCTGTCCACCAAGACTCATCTAACTTTGGTTTGATGGACTAGGACTTGAAGGTGTAATGGGTCATTATGATCGGTCTTCTCAGTTGAATAATCATGTTGAGAAAATGTGGCATGATGGGAATTGGTTAAGTATCCTACCATTTCTTTGAAATGATTGACATCTAAGTTGGTAGGGATAGTTGTGCTATGTAAGGCTTTGTCGAGAATGGCTCGGTGATTTGGTGATAAAGTCAACAGTTCCAAGATGGATATCTGTGTTGGAGTCTTGCCCAGTTGATCAAGAAAATTATACCTAGACTTGGAAGACCATGTAGGTGGCTCAGAAGAAAGACCTAGAATAGTTATCTTAGTTCTACGTGTATTTACAACACATTCAGGGTGCTTCTTAATGGTGATGATATGGATATTTTCATTTGCAGCTCGGAAGTGATTTATGATCGTACCTACTTTATAATCATACTTAGCACTGTTATAATTAACTGAGGTATTATTCTTAGTTCCCAAACCGGAGGCCTTTCCTTTCCCATGGTCATGTAGTGGATTTGTGAAGACCTTGTGATCACTGTTCTTGGTATGTTTCTGCCCATTGACCTCTATAGTTCTGTCTTCAACAAATTCTTGTATGATATTCTTCAGTTGTCAAAATTGTTGCAGGTTATGTTCCTTTGTTTCATGGTATTCACAATAGGCATTATCATCCCACCATGAGGGTTTAAACTATCTAAGATCATACTGTTTTGGTTCCAGAGGTTTTAGGAGATTATGTTTAATCCGCTCTTTGAAAACTGTCTCAATTGGTTGCCCTAAGGGTGTAAACTCACGTTGAGGAAATCTCCTTTGTGGTCGTTGTTGTTGTGAATTTTGGACCAAAAAAATTGTTTGATCTGGATTACCTGTCATGTATTGATTGGGTTTGTAACCTCTAAGTGTGATGACAGGTCCCACATGTAGGGTCTTAGCGTCAACAATACCATCATTTGTAACATTTTTGTTTCTAGACCAGAACTTGTTTCTATCGTTGGGAGCATTTTGATGTTGAACAACTGGATTTCTACCTGGTACTTTAATTTCTCCTTTGTCAATAGGGCCTTTTTCAAGGATAATGCCCTTTTGCACCAAGTCTAGGAAAGAGGTACAAAAATATACTCTTAAGTCACTTCTTAGTTTTGAATTAAGATTTTCAAGGAATATCGTGACTTTTTGTTTTTCTGGTATCTCAACTGGACATCTACTAGCTAAACTTCTCCATCTCTAGAAGAAACTGGTGAAAGTTTTGCCTTCTTATTGCATGGTGTGACACAAGGTAGCTATTGTTATTTCATTTTCTATGTTGAAGACAAAGTGTTTGACAAAATTCTTAGCTAATTCACCCCATGATCGTATGCCATATGGTAGTTTAGAGAACCATTCCAGTGCTATCCTGAAAAGGGTTCACGGAATTAGTCTCATCAAGTATGTGGGGTCATATGATATATCCATGCATGTTGTAGAGAATTCTCTAATGTGTTTTAAAGGATTCCTCCTCCCATTATCCTTAGGCAAATTTGGTATAATGTATCCATGTGGGAAGGGTGTCATGTATAGTGATTTTTCAAAAGGACATGGACATAAATCTTGCGCTGAGATAGTTCGTTTGCCTGACATAGACATGTTGTCCATCTATTATTGAAGGATTTGCATTTGATTTTGGAGAACATCTGTAATGCCCTGCCAAGTGACCTTAAAGGAAGTTGCAATTAATGTCTTAAGCGAACCAATTTTTTTTTTATAAAGTGCATTTAACATACACATTCACTTACTAATTAACAACAACCTCTAAGGCTACAAGGTTAGGATTACTTAAACCCACACATACATATTACATATAACCATAGCATTATAAACTTAATGAAATAAACATCATACCTCATAAGAATACCACATAACATAATAAGATAATCAACCAAGATACAAACTCATAACCATTAACTTAATCCAAAAGTTACATCACTCATTCCCAGAATGAGGCAATAGTACATAAGGTTACAATTACAGAATTCCACCTCATAAACATAAAAGGGATAAAATAACTTATACAAATTGAAATATTACAATGCAAGAAATTACAACAAGAACCGCGAGCTGTCCATCTGGATGTCTCGTCACCAAGTACTGAAGATAGATGGGGACCCAACAGTTTTGGTGCATGTTCCACCCAACCAAGTGGTACCCGAAGGCCCACCCCCCATGCTAGGAGATAGTAACAAAGTAACATGGACAAAGATCTACAACCACTAACCAAAGGCAGACTCATACTGATATAACCAAACAAAAGAACTAACAAGAACAAATCCAGTACAACTCAAGTACAAATCAAGTACAACACAAACATCACTGACATAGGTCGCATTGCTTCCAGACATAGAATAGATCAATAATGTTAAGAGAACCATACACATAAAATATTTAACAACAATTGTCCTAGATAGAGTGTCATCGCATAGTAGTCATGAGATCTCCTCTAGGCATCCTTCATAGGCTCCGGTAATCCTAGTGGCCTCAACTGAATCCCGGCCCTCATACTCACTCATGCGGCATCAAATACCTCTCGTATTGACAAGATAAATGATGATGCCATTCCAGGCCTTCCCACTCATCCCAAGTCTAAACGAACCCTTGTGTCTATGAGTGAGGATTAATTAACTTGATTAATGTGAATGCATCCTAATCATATAAGTACATTAATTTAATTATCACTTGATTAACTCACTTCTGAAGGTTACCCGGTTTACCACTTTGGGCACTGGCCCCTAACAAAAGCCACTCTTCTATTCGACAACACACACCCAAACAATCCACAAAGGGAAACACAAGTGCATACAAACTAGGCATCAACCACTCCAACACAAGGAGGAAATAAATAAAAGAACTCACTCCAAACATCTTGGAGGAAAAAAACACATAGTCCACTCCTTTCATAAGAGGTACAACATATCCTCATTCATGGAAACCGGACAGATTACTGAAAGACACCATGCACTACCCAAGGGAAAATAACTGGATGGCATAAAGATTCAACAACCCTTATTTTCTAGGTTCTTCTAGAAGACTTATAATTTAGGACTAACACTAAATCCCAAAACCCACAATGCAACTTGATGACATGGCAACAAAAGCATTCAAGTCATTAATCAAATCTAATATTTGGATTTCCTAAATCCATACTCATTCAATAGGTAGTGTTGACAAAGTCAAAGAAACGATAACTAGATCATCTGAAATAATCATAACCCCTATTTCCTCTTTCATTATTGGGAATCTAAAACATTTAAACTTACTTCCCTTTACTGAATACAGAGAATTAAATCATTCAAAATAATCATGAGGAAGTTACTACTTTTGGATATACTAAATCCATATCTCTTTCATATTTCATTCACAATAAATTAATTGCTCTAATAGAAATAAAATAAATTAAAATAGCTATTTGCCTCATCAATATAAACAACTCCTTAATTTACTTTTAAATCGACACAACTCCATGCAAGTAAATTCTTTCCATTTCCTAACCAAATCTTACATCTCATTCATTTTTCTATTTAGAATATGAAATCACTTAATATACTAAAATATTGTTTCTCTATCCATTTTCCCATATACACTAATCAATCCATTTTTAAATCTCTATTCAATAATATATTGCATGCATCTTATTAAAATAAAATACGATAATGAATTTACAATTAATATATATATACATATATATGCTCCATATTATATATACACCAAATATATATATATTAATAGACTTAATTATATATATTCTTTAATATTCCAAGCACAACGATTAAATTGCTCCATGGGAATAACTAAAACATAACAAATATTTGTCTTTTCCAATATATTCATTTTCTCGATTTACTTTTAATACGATATAAAACTATTGCAAATACTAATTTCAATGCTCTATCCCAAAACCTATATCTTTTCAATTTCCTATTTAAGACATGCCATTTCATCAATATAATAAAATACCTTCTTCCTTATCTAATTTACCATGCACTATAATCTTATCTTCTACAATCTCCATTCATAATAATAACATGCACCTGCTTTTACTAATACTAGGAAGGAAATAATTCTCATTTTAACCAATACATCTTTTGACTAATTACATAAAACCATGCAAGTATATTTCTTTCAATTTCACTATTAACACATCAATTCCTACCATTCATTTAAATTTCTCTATTTCTTTCATCCATGCATGCAAATCAATTCTTTTAAAAACTCCATTTAATCCTTAATTGCATACATTAAATTAAAATAAATAAAATATTAATTATTCACTCCAATGTATATACCTACAATATGTACATGAAATATAAATTAATATATTTAACTACATATCTTCTATCATTTTACAAAATATCAAATTGTTAATCATAATATAACAAAACTCTTTTAATAATTCCCAATATATTTATACATATAAATACTATATATATTTACAAAATATAAAATATATATATATATATAATATTTACATTTTATATATATTTAATACTCAAAAAATAAAAGAATTGAAAACTGGATGGGTCTATCAAATACGCCACATTTTAAAATTAAAAATCAAACTCTTAAAGAGCTTTGGGGAGGGGTTGGCTGCGGCCAACATGGTTGGGAGGGGTTGCGTTGCTCATGAAGCAGCGCTCCCTCCACTAAGTGGAGGGCGCTACCCATGAGCAGCCGCATCCTCCCCTTAATGGGTACGGTGGGGGGAAATATTCAAACCCCCACCCAACACAATGCAAACAATAAAATCATAAAAATAAATAGCGAACTTGTATTCGCGTTTTTCAATTTCTGCAATACTACCTTAAACAAAGGTGCCGTACGAACGGCGATAACCCAGCATTAAATATTTTTAAAATAATTTATATGTATATTTTATATATATACACATGAGCAATCAAATATTTATGTATATATATAATATATATTTAATTAAGGATTTCAACATCAAAGATAAATTGGGGAACTTTTGTGAAAATATTCACCTACAGGTGAAATTATAAATTTTTTCCAGAAGATCCAAATCTCACAAAGCTTTAAAAACTAATTTCTTCTAAAT
This sequence comes from Sequoiadendron giganteum, assembly GCA_007115665.2. NCBI lineage: Eukaryota > Viridiplantae > Streptophyta > Pinopsida > Cupressales > Cupressaceae > Sequoiadendron > Sequoiadendron giganteum. The sequence continues at coordinate 229,146,416 of CM021110.1, read as the reverse complement.
CATTTTCTTAAATTCATGAACAATAAAAGAACAATAAAACAAAAATGATCTAAATTAAAAACCATAAATTTCTAAATCTTCAAGGTTTCTCCACCTAATTTCTACAGAGGGTTCTCAAAATAAAATTTGATTTTCTACAGAGGTTACATTTCTAAAAACAATTTAAGTGTATTGTTCAATCTCTATGAACCAATAACAAAATAATCGATTTCCTCAAATAATTTAAATTCAACTGAGATTTTCACAATTTTCACTCAAGAATTTTCACAAAGCAAAAGCTGTAAATTTATTTAATTCTTTTCTTCTAATAACAAATTTCTTTTCTAAAACAAATTTAGCAAACAAATCTTTAATCACTACTATTTTAAAAGTAACCAACAACAATGAAACACAAAGAGGAAAACCTGGCTCAAGAAGCTACAGGAAAGGATGAATTTCTGATGCAAGCCTCCTCCAAAGATTTCCTGAATTTTCTTCAATCATCTAACGAATCCAATCCAAAACCCAACAAATGCAAACAATATTTCCTCCAATCAATTCTACAATCAAAACTTTCTTCAAACCCTTTTTGTGCAAATTTTTCCAAAATTTTCTTCTCTGCTGTAAAAATGACTTTTTCTTAAAGACTTTTCTGCCCCAAAATTAAAACATGTATTCTTTATAAATCAAAAATACCTAATACAACCCTAATTCACATTACATGCAAATTAGATATTAATTTCAATTTCAATTTTTACAACCCTAATTCACATTGCATGCAAATTAGATATTAATTTCAATTTCAATTTCAATTCCAATTTTCGAAAACCCACTTTCAATTTAAAATGCAATTTCAAATAATAAATTAATTTCCAAAGTTGAAACTCATTTCCCAAGTAAACATTTAATTACAATTTCTAATTTAATTCCCACAAGTTGAAATTAAATTCCAAAATTAATTTTAATTCTTTTATTTCCTTTCATTTTCTTGCATCACGTTTAATTAATTAATTTAATTATTTAATAACTAAATTCAACCCCCTTGGATTAAATTTAATTAATTAAATAAATTAAATATAATTAATTAATTTAAATATAAACTTTTATCCACATTGCATTATTTAAATTAAATGACCATCAACATGATTTAAATGTAATTATTCTAAATATCTATTTCCAAATCAAGAATCCTTCAGAATTAAATAACATAATAGCAAGACAGACAATGAATCGACACACACGACTGACGACACACTAAGGCTAGGGTGTAAACTTGACACATGTTACCTAGCTACTATCTTCCATTCAACTTAACCGTTGGATCGACACGCTCGAACTTGTGAAACCAGGTGGAGTTGATGTCATGTACCTGCAATCCTACAACCAAATAAACAACATCATACAATATATCCAACATATAATACACACCGTGAAGAAGAAATTACGGATTCGCAGGGCACTCGCAAGTGAGTGATGCGAACCCGTCTTCTTCACCAATACACTCATCGAAACTGACACTTCCATCATAATCCAATAATCTCATAATAACATCTCATGCTAACTCTACAACATCATTAATCCATAATGCATGTGAAACAATAATTAGATCAACACATCACACAATAATAGTTGTCGCTCAATAGTAGTGATCAAAACATCATAACAAAATGTATCTAGTATCAAAGTAACTGCAACCAAACATAGCATAAAGCAAACCGAATGAGAAGCAAAATGGAGGGGTATTACAACATCTACTTGTGTCAAGTACATGCTATTTGCATTGTTGGGATCAATGTAGGTGTTCTGAAATGCTATGTTCTGTAACGGATTATGATTTGGCGAGGGTATACATCTTGTTTGAATGTTCTAATTCAGTGTAGGGATATATCATGTCAAAATGTTTTGATTTGGTATAGGAATATTTCCTGTCGGAATGTTTAGATTTGTTATGGGAAAATTTCCTATCAGAATGTTTTGATTTGGTATTGGAATACTTCCTGTCGAAATGTTTTGATTTGGTATAGTTGTGTTCATGCCAACTTGGGAACTTTTACTAGTAGTGTTTGTGCTAAAGGGGTTTGATGAATATGCTCTTGCAGTGAATTGTAAACCTTGTATTATGTTGAATGGGGTTGTGTTTACAATTGATGATGTTTGAGAAGGTATACCAGTTGGTATTGTTGTGGTAATTTGAGGAACATAAACACTTGATGTTATGGTTTGCGTTGGTTGAGTAGATGTTGTTTTCAAAGTGTGAACATCAAATCCTGGTGGTAGTGTGGCACCTTCTACTAGCAACTTTGCTAGATATCGTTGGGGATCATTTTCCAAACACTCATCCATAAAGGATGAAAACTCAGGATCTTGTACGATAGCATCTATCTCTTCAGTAAAAAAATTCCATGTATGTCTCTAGTGATGTGTTTTTCAAGCAAAGTTTTGTGTGGTCTCTCTTTCCCTGATGGTTGGTTTCTGAAAGAATTGAAAAATTTGTAAGGGTCTGACATTGCTCTATGTTTCTTCTTAGACCTTGTTTCAACCATGAAAAGTTGCTCAAAATGAGGTAATGCAAACTATATCTAAAATCTGATATGTCCTATTTCTATGTTTTGGGATTTTTTGAATATAAAGGATGTCACTAAAAATTAAGGATTTCTAAAATGACGTATACTAGGATGACGTATGCTAGGATGGACAGTATGCCAAATTTTTGAGTAAATTATAACGGTAAATGATTCTAAGATGGGTATAACCTACCACCTATGGAATAAATCCAAGCAATGATCTAACTTTACCAAGGAACTTGATTGTAGGACAAAGACAATTGCCAAGGTGAATTTCCCAACTAGACTATTGAGCTGGAAATATTCACTAATAGGATAATAGTGACTAGGTTCAATGATAACAATAAATAAGAGCATGAACGTATCCAATGACGTGGAAAGTTGTTCTATTCTATGATATGGGGTGACTTAGGATGACTACCGCTAAGATGTAAATGACACCTAATAATGCAAGGGTTTTGAGCAATTTTTTCCAATTTTTGTCCAAGGTTGATCGTAAGAAACATAGGTGAAAAAGATAGTTTTGTTTTCGGACTGAGTTTGCAGTTTTTCAAAATTTTCTATTGACAGTCAATTGCGGTTCGCTTTTTCAGATGCGTTTCAGATTTCAGATGCGGTTAATGGACCAAACCAGGTCTCGAATGTTGACAGACAGATGCAACTCGCAAAACACATGTGACTTAGAAAGTATATGCGACTCAGAATATAAACTTTGTGAAACTAAATCTGTTGACAGACACATGCGATTTTTCATTTGACAGTTGCGGCTCACAAAAACACATGCGGTTTTAAATATTACAATTGTGACTCATAAAGACACATGCAGCTCAAAATATGACAGTTGTGACTCTTTAAGACACATGCGGTTTGAGATATGACATTTGTGACTCAGTTTACAGTTGTGGTTTTTTTATGACAATGTTACGACTGACTTAGTTTAATGATCAAGTTTTGAAAAATAAAGCAAGAACAATCAAAAAATACAAAGTGTTTTCAGTTTGACATTTATGAATCTATTAAAATCAAAAGAAAAGTACAACCTAGGCTGTGTTGGACATTATTTACTGAGTTATCAATTGGATTTCTCCAACTATGCATATTCAAGGTGGATGACTAGTAGCTTGATCCCACTGGCTCCCCTCCATGAAACTCGCTTATATGGGGCAGCCAAGCTACTATACCCATGGAACTCTCATGGCATACATTTCATCTCTACACATGAACTGTAAGAATATGAGATAGCTTCATAGGTCCGACCTGCTGCACCAGTAAATAGATAGGATTTTGGAAAAAACTACAACAAGGTTTTTAGTAAGGGCATTTCGTTCATGGGGCACCATCCAGTACGACAAGAGACCATTTATGCCCTTCTCTTCAAAATAGTGAGTGCGATTTCTCGGGTTTCCCCCAAAAATCCACTTTTATATACCGACTGGAAGTCGTTGGTGACAAGCGTATTATTGGTCTGAGCCGTCTTGGGGTGAGTACTTTTTCCCACCAAGACAGGCCCAAGTTCTAGAGTCAGTAACAATTTCTCTTACACCTAGGATCGCATGAATGCGTAAGGGGAGAGGATACTTTGATATACCGAATTGTAAGGGTAATTACAAAATGTTCTTTCACACCAAACAAAGAAAACATTGGTTAATTTTAATCCAAATGACAATTATCTATCTACCAAACACAAAAGTTAATTTTAAATATTTAAATTCTTTGACAACAGGTCCTGCATGCAATTGATTAGTAGTTTATTGGTTGTCTTCGTCATTCATCCTACAAAAAGAAAGAGGTTTTTCGTTTTCAAAGTCTTCTACGCTTCATCCTAAAAAAATGGTGTTATCCTCCTAAAACTCAGCTATAAACAAAAGATTAGCGAAAAATAAAACAAAAATGAAAATTATCAAAATGCGAAAAATACGGAAGTTAAAAGAAATCAAATTTTTTACCAGCCAGATGCGTCATTTCAATTCATAGATGCGTCACGATGTTGATAGTTAGATGCGTTGCGGGAAGTCTCAGATGCGGCTCATGTTTTCAGATATGTCACGGTATTTGTCAGATGCAGTTCGTGAACTTAGATGCGTCGTTTCATTAGTCAGATGCGGTTTGCCATACGATACCTGTAAAACAAAAAATGAAAAAGCGGAATGGAGACGCAAAGTTTGAAGTGTGCTTCACGTTAGGTTCACCAAATGTAATGTAGATAAAATGAATGTTGCATAGTAAGATGGTTAAATCTAATCTAACATGCATAAATTGAAATCAAACAACAAAGAATGAATCAAATGAATTAAATAGTAAATAAAGTAATAATATGAAACAATCTCACCAAATATCAACCCATTTCCTCGAATTATCTTGATTGTCCTTCTCCATTTTTTCGTGTTAGTATTCTTTCCCTCAGATTTTTAGTATGTATGGAAGCATAGCCTTGATGTATTTCTAAGAAAAATATCGAAGATTAAGTTCTTCCAAAAAATTTATTGATTTCGGGAGTAGGAATACTAGCAAAGATCAACCAATTTATAGAAAGTTAGTTTTCAAACAACCGGCTCAAATTCGAAAGAGAGATCAATGATCGAGATTGATGAATGTCATGCGATGTGAGATTTGTGTCAGTTAGAACGTGAGTTGGGAAATTTTGCAGGATAAAGATTAAATTAGAATAATAATTTAATCTAGTGTTAAGACTATTCAAAAATAGAATGAATAGGAGTTCAAGATTAAATAAATGATTTAATCTTTAGTTGAAAGTCTTTGAAAATAGAAGAATTAGACTTTGAATGAAAAGGATAAATTTAGAACTTAGAGAACGACTTGTTCGAATGCACGCATGAATTAATTAATTAAATAAAGATGTTTAATTAATAAATATGTTCATGCATATGAGTTAGAACTAGTTAATTGACTGGTTGTGATGGAAAGTCCTTTCACAGAGACGATCAAATATTGAATCCAGAGATAACTAAAGGATTCAAATATATCTCGAGTCAGATGGTGAGTGAATAATTAGTTAACTAGATGATAAAAGAATGTGACATAAATAATTAATTATGAATTATATGTTAATTTAATTCAACATTTGAAATTGAAATGATTTAATTAAATAAATAAATAATAATTTATTTAATTGACTAAAAAGGTTAATTGAATGATTAAATAATTCGAAAAGAATATTTAATTATAGTCGAAATATGATAAGAGGTAAATTAAATAATAAATTATTTAATTCGAAAAGAGAATTAATTAATTAGCGACGTAATTAAATAAATAAGATTTATTTAATTAATTAGAGTTGAATAAGGGTCATAATGAATTAATCAAATAATTAAAAGGTTATTTAATTAATAGAGGAAATATGTGTTTAGGAAATAATTAAATAATTAACATTATTTAATCATGACCATGGACATTAGAAAATTATGTCGAAAGTGGTACTCGTAGGCCTAGACCAGTTTCTAGTGTCTACAGTTTGCCCCTCTTTGATACAATGTTGTTTATCGTGTTGTGTCAAAGAAAATCATTAAAACATGCCCCAATTGTGCCCCGGTATGAAACAGGTTAGGGTATGCCCCCTCGGGAAAATTGACAAATTTTTGAAATTTTTTAAAAAAACCAGGAAATATTCCTGATAAGTCAATTTGATGGTCAGAAATGTTATGAAGTTGACAAAATTGAATGTGGAAATATTAGGGATTTGTACGGGTCGATGGAAGATGGAATTTTATGCAGCCAATAGACAAGGTTTGAAAAAATTCCATTTTTAACCCTAGGTATAAATAGGAATTAGGGTGAAAATCAAGTCAAGGAATATCATGACCTTTTGTTTTTCTAGTATCTCAACTGGACATCGACTAGCTAAAATTCTCCATCTCTGAAAGAAAGTGGTGAAAATTCACCTTCTTCTTGCTTAGTGTGACACAAGGTAGGTATCGTGATTTCATTCTCTATGTTGAAGGCAAAGTGTTCGACAAACTTCTCAGCTAATTCACCCCATGATCTTATGCCATATGGTAATTTAGAGAACCATTCCAATGCTATCCCAACAAGGGTTCACGAAAAGAGTCTCATTAAGTATGTGGGTTCATACGAGATGTCCATGCATGTTGTATAAAATTCTTTGATGTGTTCCAAAGGATTCCTCTTCCCATTATACTTAGGAAAATTTGGTATAATGTATCTGTGTGGGAAGGGTGTTATGCATAGCGCTTTGTCAAAGGGACATGGACATAAATCTTGCATTGAGATAGTTCATTTGCTTGACATAGACATAGTGTCCATTTGTTGTTGGAGAGCTTGCATTTGGTTTTGGATAACATCTACTTGTATGTTGGTTACGTTGTTTGGATCAATGTAAGTGTCTTGGAATGTAATATTCTAGGACGGATTATGATTTGGCGAGGGTATATATCTTGTTTGAATGTTTTGATTCGGTGTAGGGATATATCATGACTAAATGTTCTAGTTTGGTATAGGAATATTTCCTATTTGAATGTTCTAATTTGGTATAGGAATATTTCCTATTTGTGTAGCCCCCATGTGTGCAATGGAAGTACTGGTACTGATATGAGGTATAGCTATGTTCATGCCAGCTTTGGCTCGTTTACCAGTGGTGTTTGTGCCAAAGGGGTTTGATGAGGATGCTCCCGCAATGAATTGTAAACCTTGTGTTATGTTGAATGGGGTCATGTTTACAATTGAGGATGTTTGAGTAGGTATGCCAGTTGGTATTGTTGCGGTAATTTGAGGAACGAAGACAATTGACATCATGATTTCCGTTGGTTGAGTAGATGTTGTTTTCAAAGTGTGAACATCAAATCCTGGTGGTAGTGTGGAAACTTCTACTAGCAGCTTTACTAGATATCGTTGGGGATTATTTTCCAAACACTCATCTATAAAGGATGCAAACTCAGGATCTTGTACGACAGTGTCTATGTCTTCAGTAAAAAGAATTCCATGTGTGTCTCTAGTGACGTATTTTTCAAGAAAAGTTTTGTGTGGTCTCTCTTTCCCTGATGGTTGGTTTCCGAAAGGATTGATGAAGTCATTTGGGTCTAAAATTTCTCTTTATTTCTTCTTAGCCCTTGTTTCAACCATGAAAATTTTTCTCAAAAGGGGAAATGCAAAACTATGTCTAGAAACTGATATGTCCTATTTCTATGTTTTTTTGGGAATTTTCTTAATATAAAGGATGTCACTAAAATTAAGGATTTCTAGAATGACGTATACTAGGATAACATACGCTAGGATGGATTATGTGAAATTTTTTTTGAGTAGACTATGATGGTAAATGATTCTAAATGGGTATAACCTACCACCTATGGAATAATCCAAAAATATAACTTAACTTTATCAAGGAACCTGATGTAGGACAAAGACAACTGATAAGGTGAATTTCCCAAACTAGACTGATGAGATGGAAGAATTCACTAGTAAGACAATAGTGACTAGGTTCAATGATAATGACAATCGAAGCATGAACGTATCCAATGATGCGGAAAGTTGTTCTATTCTAGGATATGCAAATTCTTATGGGGTAACTAATTTTTTGCAACTAAGATGACTATCTATAAGATGTAAATGATACCTAAAAAATGCAAGGTCTTTGAGCAATTTTCCAGTTTCTATCCAAGGTTGACCGTAAGAAACAAAGGTGAAAAAGACAGTTTGTTTTTCGGACTGAGTTTGCAGTTTTTAAGATTTTTGTTGACAGTCAATTGTGGTTTGGGTTTCAGATGCATTGCTAAAATTGACACATGCGTTGCAAGTTTCAGATGTCGCTAATTGATTAAACCTAGTCTCGGTTATTGACAGGAAAATGTGACTTTCACAGACATATGCGGTTTAACTCACTATTCAGACGCGACTCACTATTCAGATGCGACTCACTAATCAGATGCGACTCATAATCTAAACTCTGTGAAAATTAACTTTGTTGACAGACACATGTGGTTTTTTGTCTAATAGTTGTGACTCATAATGACACATGCGGTTTTCAATTTGACAGTTGTGACTCAGTTTTCAGTTGCGATTTTCTGGTGAATGATAATATAAACTAACTTCGTTTTGTGACCACATTTTGGAAAATAAAAACTAACAAACACAGAAGACAAAGTGTTTTTAGTTTCAATGTGTATGAATCTATTAAAACCAGAAGACATATACAATCCTAGGCTGTGATGGATAGTATTTATTGAGTTCTCAATTGGGTTTCCCCAGCTACACATATTCAAGGTGGATGACTAGTAGCTTGACTCCACTGGCTCCCCTCCACGACACTCACTTATACGGGGCAGCCAAGATACAATACCCATGAAACTCCCATGGCATACATTTCATCTCTACACATGAACTGTAAGAATATGAGACGGCTTCACAAGTCCAACCTATTGCACCAGTAAATAGATAGGGATTTTGGAAAAAACTACAACAAGGTTTTTAGTAAGGGCATTCTGTCCGTGGGGCACCATCCATGTGGTGAGAGATCATTGATGCCCTTCTCGTCAAAATAGTGAGCATGATTCTTGGACTTTCCCCAAGAATCCACTTTTATATACCGGTTGGAAGTCGCTTGACGTCTAGTGTGCTACCGGTCTAGGTCGTCTTGGGGTGAGTACTTTTTCCCACCAAGATAGGCCCAAGTTCTAGAGTCAGTAACCATTTCTCTTGCATCCAAGATCATACAAATGCGCAACGGGAGAGGATACTTTGATATACCGAATCATGAGGGTAATAAAAAAATGTGCTTTCGCACTAAACAGAGTAGAAAATGATTACTTTTAATCCAAATGACAATTATCTAATCTACCAAATAGAATGTTCTTTTTACAAATTAAAGCCTTCGACAATAGGTTATGCATGTAATCTGTTAGTAGTTTTCATGTTTATCTTCGTCATTCATCCTGCAGAAAATGGGTTTGGTTTCAATATCTTCTACGCCACATCCTGCAAAAACTATGTTATCCTCCTAAATCACATGTTGTAAAGCAAATATTAGCGAAAATAAAAAATGAAAATTAGAAAATCGTAAAATGAAAATTTGAAACTCAAATTAATTTACCAACTAGATGCGTCATTTAGGGCTACATATGTGTCATAGATTTCATTAGTCAATTGTGTTGCAGAAAGCCGTAGATGCGTCAGGTTTTGTCAGATGTGTCTCAAGATTTTTCAGATGCGGTTCACGAATTCAGATGCGTTGTTTTTTCAGTCAGATGCATCGTTCCGTATGATACCTGCAAAAATAAATCAAAAACTGTGTACGAATTTTCAAAGATTGGAAGTCTTCACGTCGGGTTCACCAAATGTAACATAGATAAAAAGCGTTGCAAGCAAGATCGGTTAAATCTAATAAAAAAGCATTAATCTAAATCAAACAAAAAAGCACAAAAGAATAAACTAAATCAAAACATGAAATAGTCTCATTGAATATTTGTCCACTCCTTCGAATTATCTCCATTGTCCTTCTCCATTTTTCCTTCTGTAGTATAATTTCCCTCAGATTTTCATAAGTGTGCAAGTATAGCCTTAATGTATGTGATTATGTAAAAACATCAAAGATTAACAAGTTATGCTTCCAAAAGTATGTAAATTTCAGGAGGAGGAATAATGACAAAGGTTAGCCAATTTATAGAAAGTTGGTTTTCGAACGATCGACTTAGATTCAAAAGAGAGATCAATGATCGAGATTGATGAATTTCATGCGATTGAGATTTATGTCAGTTAGAACGTGAGTTGGAAAATTCTGCAAGATAAAGATTAAATTAAATAATAATTTAATTTGGTGTTAGGACTATTCAAAAATTTAAAGAACAAGAGATCAATATTAAATAAATGATTTAATCTTTGGTTGAAAGTATTTGAAAATTAGAAGAATAATATTTGCATGAAAAGAATAAAGTTAGAACTCGACAACGATCTCTTTGAATGCACACATGAATTAATTAATTAAATAAAGATATTTAATTAGTAAATATGTGCATGCAAGAGAATTAGACTGACTGATCAAGACAGAGAGTCTCTTCGTAGAGACGATCAAATATTGAATTAGGAGATAACTGACGGATTTAAATAGATCTCGAGTCAGATGGTGAGTGAATAATTAGTTAAGTAGGTGATAGAAGAATGTCACAAAAATAAATCTTTTTATGAATTAAATATTTATTTAATTCAACATTCAAAATTTAAGGATTTAATTAAATAAATAATGATTTATTTAATTGATTGTCAAAAAGGTTAATTGAATAATTGAATAATTCAAAAATAATATTTAATTATAGTCGAAATATGATAAAAGGTAAATTAAATAATAAATTATTTAATTCAAAAAGAGAACTAATTAATTAACGACGTAATTAAATAAATAAGATTTATTTAATTAATCCAAGTTGAATAAAGGTCATAACGAATTAATTAAATAGTTAAAGTTATTTAATTAATAGAAGAAATATGTGTTTAGAAAGTAATTGAATAATTAACATTATTTAATCGTGACCATGGACATTAGAAATTACGTCAAAAATGGTACTCGCAGACCTAGACCAATTTTTAGTGTCTATAGAAAGACCTCAAAAAATAGGCAAAGTAGAGTGAGGTATGTTCTTCATGGGGGCATCCTAATCTAGATGGGCAATGGGAAATTCAAAGGTAATAGGATTTTTATTAGCCAATGCTCTTTCACCATTTTTGTTGTTATTATCGACCATGGTTTCAAATGCCCAAGGGGTGTAAAACGATGAAAATAGCTTAGGGTCTTTGTGTATTAGAGTTTTACCACTTCAAAGTTAGTAAGATTCTTAAAATAATTTAACAACCCTCTTAAATAAATCTTCAAGTGACTCTTGTTGGGTACTAGAAGGAGGATCAAAATTAGACTCGATAGTAGTGGACTCAATGAAACTTTTTTTAATGTCAAGTTCAACCATTTCCTTCTTGGATGGTGTATTCACAATTAATGGCTTTAATTCTTTTTGTGGGTTTTCTTGTTGTGAACTATTTCCTATATTTTTCTTAACAAACCTTCCTTTACTAATCTAATGTGATTCATGTATCTATATGATTTACAATAGAGAAAAACTAAGGTTAATTACCTTGGCGAGGTCGATAATCGCACAGACTTTTGCCTAGGCACGATGGTCCTAATTCAACTCACTAGATTGATAGGCATTTAACACCTTTCCTCGACAACAGTGCCAAAATGTTTGGAAAAAACCGTGGATCAAAATTGGAGATAAACTATCATTATAATTCTATCAATTTTTCTTAATACAATTGAATTAATCCTTTGGAAATTTGTGCTAGTTTTCTCAGTTTGTTCTTAAGTGTCAATCCAGAGAATGTAATCTTTTTAAAGGTGAAGTGGTTATTTACCTAAGGATTGTTGCTAGCAAGGTGAATAAAATGAAATGCAAAAAAAATAGATCCTATAGAATTCAACACACATAAATTTGTGTAATTTGTTATCAAATTTAAGTATTCTACTATAGAGACTCAATGTGATAGAAAGATAATAGAAACATGGTGACAAGAATGTGACAGGAACAAACCAAATTTGTTTTGTTGCTATCGACAGTCTAAGATAAATCTACAAACTGAAACTGAAACTTTACACCCTTCACAGATCATTAAATGTTGAGAATAATGCATTAATAAGTAACTATCAACAATGCCTTAAATATATAGATGAATAATACTAAACTTTCAATCTCACTAATAATCAATCTGCAATTCAAACCTCAAATGATAGCAATACTAAGCCAACATTTAACTCATAACAGTAACAATATTCAAAACATAACAAACATAATAAAAACTTCACCAGGTGTTTTGAGAGTGGGCCCTTCCTTTGGTTCATGAGTTAAATGAAAGAACGATTGTGTTGATCTACTTAAGTGAAGTCTTGATTCATATATCAAAATTTTAATACAAATTCATATATTATATTGATGGTTGAAACTATAGCATATTTATAGGTGCAAATATATCATCGATAAGTCTTGGAAAGAGATAATGATATGTTTGTTGTGGCCTACAACCAACAAACCAAAATACTAAAAATATAAACATAGCTTCTAAGTACAAATAAAATTTATATCAGTCTTTTGGAATTAACAAAACAAAAGATAGGACTCGGAAATAGAAAGATCAATAGCTCCTTCCATTGCACAATTGTCAACCTGAGATCCTCCTTAATTAGATCCTACTGAAAAACCATCCAAATTAAACTAATTACTCTATGGTTTGATAAATTAAGGCATCTTTCTATCCTTTTATCATATTAAACAGTTTCTAGTGTTCTAACATAATTAGTGGCATAAGGACTTAGGAAAAAGGAAATTAAAATGGATATGGAAAGAACATAAAAGGCTTAAAACAAAGCACATTTCTTGCCCATCATCATGGAGTTCACCTTTATTTTTCCCTAAGGAAAACCATGTAGCCTTTAATTTATTCATGGTCTATCTTTATCTTTGGCATTCAAAGACGACCATGTCTTCTCAAGACTTTCTCCTACCGATGCATGTCCTTATACTCGTGTCCAACAATCTCTTTGAAGTCATCATATTCTTAACAAACACTTTTATACTTGTCATGTCACTATCCTTTGTTATTTTGTGCTTATAAAGGTTTTTCTCCACCTTCTCTAAACCTTGTATATTATTGATATTTCCTTTCACACATAACAGGTCTGCATTCTCACACATGATTGTGTAGTTGTCCTTTATGTGATTGTCATAGAATACTCGACTAGAAAATCCTATGCATCAATAATAGTATGTTATTATTTCTTTACTATCATGCTACAAGGCTTTTCATTACGGTTTAAATAGGGATCATTCACCACATCTTCAACACACCCTACCATGCAACATTAAGCATAAAAATAAAGATGACACAAGCTCTATATGATAGTTCATATCTTGATAGTCCATTGCTTGAAAAGGTTTAAAATTTGAAAGTAGCAAAGATCTCTTGAGCAAGGGTTTTAATAATTATTGTATGGATAGCTCAATTGATCAAATAAGAATGAAACTAAAGCAACTAAACAAGCAAATGATCAAATTCAAATCCATAAAATTAAATTTAGTAAACATTTCTAAAATGGTCCAATTGACATAAAATAAATCTGAATTCTAAATAGTTGAATATAATAGCAAGAAAACATCCAATCCCATTGTATATTGAGTGCAAATTTGAGGTGATATGGAAGTGGATTGCTTAAATTTTCCTAATCCATGTTGTTGCAAAATCTTGGTTGATGAATGAGGATGATTCATAAACAAGGGGTTCTCAAATTGCTCAAAAATGGTTATACAATTCAAGAGAGTAAGGATGCATAAGGGTTGTGAATCCTTTTTCATGTAAAAAGGGTTGGCTTTTAAAAAAAATTGAAATATTGATCAATGGTGAGGATTCAAAATGATAATCGAGGGGTGAAATTGAATAAAGGATGTGAATGTGGATCAATGGATGGATCAAGGGTCAATAATCCATGAAGGTGTGGATCACAGATTCCATAATCCATAAGGATTCAACAAAACCCTTAATTTTAGGAAATATGTTGGATATATTATTCATGTGGAGGGAATAATTTAAATTTAAAATAGAATATTCCATGAAAATATTATTTATGTAAGTTGGAGGATTGGAGGAAAATTAATTAATTAAACAATTTAGAAAATCATTTAATTGTGCAAGTTGGAAGAATTAGGAGTTTTAATTAAATAATTGAGATTTATTTAACCAAGGATGGAAAATGACATTTAATTAAATGATTTGAAATTATTTAATCAAAAGAGGAGGAGAATTAGCATGAAGGTGATGAATTAATCAAATAAAGTTAATTATTCGATTAATAGGAGAAAAACGTGAATTTAACTAAATAATTTGAAACTTTAATTAAATAGATGAATTAGGTGATAATGAGAGAAAATGATGTTACTAAGTGAAATCTAGGTGTGTGATATAATCTAAACATTTTTAGGTGTCTATATTTTTCCCCTGTTTGAAGTGAGGTACATGTTGTGTTGCTTCAAAGAATTGAGATTTCTCAGAGAAAATTCTAAAAAAAATCATTTTTTCCTAATATCCCATTGTGCCTCAGTAGATGAAAGAATGGTGGTATGTTACCCCCTCGAGAGATCAAGCATAAAACTTAACTTTCAGATCGAGATCGTGAAAAAGTACCAAGAGTGTTTCTACTGAATAGAGGAACAAAAATAAGTCCTAGGAAGCTAATGAAGTGAGAATGGCTAGATACAAGATGATAAAATTGAGTTACAAGGTAAAAAACCTATGTCACGCAAGGTATATATGCTCATTTGGGTGAATTTCAAGCTCATTTGCACACTTTTATTTGAGATTTTAGAGAGATTTTAAGAGATATGGTTTCCAAATCATGTAGAGAACTAGACGTTATGGCCCACACAATTTGAGCAACACACCACATAGATCAGGTCTGTGAGTTCCAATGGCCTGCCGACACAAAACCCCCAGTACATACTTGATAAAATTTCCTTGTGTTGGTGTAATTAGTTATTTAATTACACTTACATAAGTTTACTTAGGAATTTAATTATGCTCCTAGGTATCATTTACTAGGTGATAAGTTATAATGGGGCCTTGAACCTTATTCACATGGATATAAGATTCCTTCTAGAAGTCTTATCTAGACTTCACATTATCCTAGATAGATAGTTAGCTAGTTGTCACATGTGATAGGATTATGACACATGTCAACATCATGTTCAATGCTACATCTTAACCTTGCCTATATAAGGAAGGTCATTGTACTCATTTGTATCATACTTCATACCTCATCATTTTTGATAGGTCTTAATATCAAGCAAGCTCATATTCTTGCATACTCTTGAGCTAATCTTCAAGCAGGCTCATATTCTTGCATACTCTTGAGCTAAAGGTTTTCATTTTTTTTGAAGGTGGTCTTGGGTATTGAGATAATCTTCAACTCTTACATGGTATTAGAGCCAACCCTTTTAAAACATTTCTTAGATCTCAGGTTTGATCTATTGCTAGTGAGAGATCTTGGTGATTTTTAGTAAAGCTAAGTATGCTCTTCCCTTGCACCGATGATGAACCTAGGAATCAAAAAAAACTTGAAAAAAATACCAAATTTTGAGGTAGTCTCCATATGAGGTATTTCTTGGAAGGTCACTTTTGCCTTGTTTTGGAGGAGATTTGAGCTCAAATTTGAGTTCATGGCAGCTGAGAAATTCAGGATTGACTTTTTTTTTGCCTAAATCTGACATTATTTTCCAAAGTTATGAGGGTTTGAAGATTTGCAATATCCTAGAGTAGCAGAGCTTCTAGTTGCATTTTCACCTTGATCGGACCTCGCCATCATCTTCAAAGAGCCTTAGAGACAAAGACTCATATATAATACACCTATATTTGGCGTTGATTGTTTGAAAAGAAAACAAAAGTTACCTGGGCGACTGTACGGCCTACCTAGGTATGGGTACAATATTTTCGTAGAATAAAAAAATTCTTATATTTTATATGTTCTGCGGTAAAATTTTATTGTCGGGTTTTAAAAAATATATATTTTTGGGCTAAAATATTTTTCATTGGGCATATTATTATTGGAGGGCATTATTTATATCGGCAAAGAAGAAAATATTTTTTCTTGCAGATATTGTCAGGTTTTATTAAAATATTTGGCAAATTATTAATTTTTTGTGGAGATTTTTAATATTATAGGTTCGAAATGCACTGTGGTTGGCCTCTTGTGACATGACCTAGATCATTTTCTACTCAATTATTACCGCCCATTGTACATTCTTCGTTGTGCATTCATTATCGGTCGTCAACTCTCTATTAGTCCTTGGTTTATTATCTGCTACTGCAAACTCCCATCGAGCCCCATACCTTATATGTTGCCTTCACATCACCACCAAAGAATTATCCCATCTCTCATCATCCCTTAGTTCTATCATGCCCTATGGGGCTCATCACTTTGGTGGCCCCAGTGGAGCGGATCCACCTCCACCCAACCCACCCACTGCCCACCAAGCGATGGGATTTTTTTTTAATTTTTCAGAGTGGTCAGTCATCTGGCAGTGTAAGAGAGGGGGGCCAGCCACTACAAGGCCCCAGGTCACGAAAGGCTGAGAGCAAGATGCTGCCCTAACTTACCTCATTTTAACGGAATGTTAGGATAAGCAGGATGAGAATGATGAGGAATGTGGGGTCCTTCGATCACTCTACGAACCCGAGAGTTGAAAGAAAACTAGGCAAGTCAGTTTTTAGGGTTAACTCTATGTCTCAGATACCTCTTTGTTAGAGGGAAGAAGCGTAGTTCTGGGATGACAGTGTGGCGTGCTATCGTCTCTTAGGTGCGTTGGCGTCTGTATGGCCAAAAAACCAGGGAGACAAAGTCTAACCATTAAGTAACAAACTAACGGCCTAGTTAATAGCTTCTAAAGGAACAAAATAACACTATGAGATATGAAACATGCAAATGGATGTGATAAAGCAAGTATATTACTGCAAGGGTGACAAAGATGATCTCACATAATTACTAGTTTTCCACCTCACTCCAAGATATCTCCACCTACACACAGAAAAGAGGGAAAATGTTGGGGGTTGTTTAGGGGTCTGCCTCAGTCAGACCCTCTGTTTTGTTGTTTCCACCTCCATGAACAACCAAGTTTGCAATGATAAAGAAGGAAATACAAGCAACTTACACAAAGACACTACAAAACAGTAATGTGCTAACCCAACCAAGTCATAGAGAAGATGAGATAGAATCTTACCACCTCTTCCCAAAGTGCTCAAGGCTAGTGGGGGAGAAAATAAGAGGAACACAAGCCTCTGATGCAATGGAGTTGTCCTACGCTTGCTTACTGAAGTGATGGAGTGAAGAGATTTTTGATATGGAGTGAAAAATGTTGTTGCAATACTTGAAGTGAATGCTAAGAGTGTGGAGAGATTGTGTAAGCTTCAACTAGCTTCAAATGAATGAATGAGAGGAGAATATGAGGAAAGGAGATAAAGAAATGACCATATTCAGGTCATCCAGCCGAAGGGAGGTATTACAATTGAATTCCAATAGGAAGTGTAATGCTTCTACAAACTCCAGCCGTAGGAAATTTCTAGGGACATAAGTGTGCCATGTGGACATCTACGCGTCACGCGGTTGTCCTCGACAAAAACACCTCCACCGACACTCAAAATAGGCGCCAAGTGGATGGATAACAACGGGCTTATGTGGAATTAAGCCTCCACATTTTATTTTCAAAAGTGGAGAAGTGTAAAAGGTGAATTTGCATTAGGGGTGCAAATTTTCTCCTATATATTTTTCCCCCACTTTAGTGAGCACAAATACTGGTGAGTGCTTCGGTAAAGTAGATCGAAGAAGTAGTAGGGTTAGAGATGTATACCTGAACCATCGAGGAAGAAGATCACAGTTTGGAAAACATGAGAGTACAGGATAGGCAAAGGAATTCATAGCCTCATAGAACTATAAAGCTAAATAATGAAAGCGCCTTATAGGCTCATGGACCTGCAAGGGGGTATCCTTCAAGAACTCTCACATGAAGGAAACTAGGAAGAGAACCTTACAGACTCATAGACCTAAAAGGAAGGTATCCCCCAAGAACTCTCACATGAGGGAGACAAAGAAAAGAGGACTCACTAGAGTTAGAAATGGCAACATGTTTACCCATAGATAGAACACATCAGGAAGTGGCCGTGTAGGCCAGTGAACGAACAGTCATGCAGACCATCACCAAGTTGGAAGACTTTCAAAGCGGTCCCTCGGGAACCATTCAAAAGGAAGAGGGGTCCACTCAAGGGATGCACTATTTGAAGAGTAAAGTCTAGTCAGACTGCCCCCAAGCTAGATGCAAGGATGCGAAGTAGATCTAGTCAGGCTTCCCCTGAGCTAAACACCAAGATGCAAAAGGATTTTTGAAGGGGTCCCTTGGGAACCCAATGTGAAAGGAAAGGGTCCACTCAAGGGATGCACTGTTCAAAAGCTAATGTCTTCTTCTCAAATCGATTCATCTTCAAGGAATCCTTCTGAAAGGAAGGATATGCCCCCATGCGATGGGAAGGTCAAAGTTGTTCCCGCTTTGGAGGAAGGTTTCTAAGTCCTTTCTTTGTGAACCCATGATGAAGGAAACATGTTTCATTAGGGTTTCAAGTTGAGAATGCAATTTTACCAAAGAAGTGTGTGAAGGGTCTTCAGAAAATATTTTTTGGCAATGAATACATTTTCTAAGGACCAAGTAGTGTAGAAATGGTGTTGTCACACATAAGAGGGACAACCTAAGAAAAAGAAGAGAGAAAGATAAAGAGAAAGCAAAAGGAAAGAGAACACAAAAAAAGGTCACAGAGGGATCTAGTTTCACGAGGTCAGATCTACCTTTGTTTATATAAATAGTAGGTAACCGTAGTGCAAGGTGAAATATCCTCAATCCCCAACTAGATCAAGAAGAATACACAAAAGGCAAAGTAAAAATAAAAAATTAGGTCATCATGGAAGGAAGCGTAAATGCTCCCAATGCTTTGCATCGTCCCCAATTTTCTGAAATTCAATCACAAACGTGGAAGAAAGATGATACACATAGAAGAAGGTTTACAACACAAGCACCATGCCTATATCCAAGCACCAACAGGGGTGATGAGGGTCATCCAAGCACATATAGCATGATAATGGGGGAAACACATCACAACACACATGCACATCTAATCTAAAGATTAAGAAGAGGGTCTCCTCCTAACATTGGTCATCCAAGAGGTCATCAAATTCCCACTCTAGATCATCGTAGGGGGAAGGATGATGAGCCTGCAGTGGTGTAATGTTAAGGGGTGGAGCTTTCGACCCTCCTACAACAAGGGCTAAGGCAAAGGGACCTATAAGGTCCCCGTCGCTCAAATCTTATGGGTCTAAGGTCAATGATCTTGTGAAGATCTCTAAAAAGGTCAAAACTTCATCCACTTTGTTAAACATGCACTTAATGGAAGTGCCATGTTTCACCTCAATGGACGAAGGAGTTTTCGCCCGAGGTTCACCACTAGGCTCATTGAGAGATTTAGGAGTGGTGACGAACTCGAGAGAGGCTGGGACCACTAACTCCTCTTACGTCCTCTATTGTTGAAGGGACCACTCTCTACCTTATTTTTCATTGGAGGAGGTGAACTGCCCACAAACGAAGAAAGAAGGGTAGAGGGAGAGGCGGAAAGAACCGTTGTAGATACAATCGAAGTGTTAATCATATCTATGGGCTTCGATAAAGGTGGCTCCACTGAAGGAGCGATGAACACCTGCACCTTTCCAGGTGCATGTGCGCTCACAGCGAAAGCCAAAAGTGATATGAAGTTGTTTTGAATGGAATTAGAGGGGAGGAGAGAGAATGACATGGTAGGAGGTCTTGATACAGGAGTGGTCGTCTCCTCTTCCTTCTTTTCTGAGTTGGCCTACTCAGCCAGAAGAGCCTTTCACCGACACTTGCATTCATGCGCAAGGCAGTTTCTATGACTCTTCGAACCAGAAGCCAAAGGTTGTGAAGGAACATAAGGCTCCTACTCAGCCATGGGAGTTTCCTCCAAAATTGTTTCCAATAGAGGGATAAACTCCTAGATGGGATTAGCAGGAGTAGGTTCAGGAACAGCAAGAGGAATCGACTCCAACGCCTTGGTGGTAGGCCTTTTCCCATTCATGGGAATGGTAAGAGGTCATGGGGAAAATTATCTTTGCAAGCCTTTCTTTCTGCCATATAAATAGTATCATGGTCCAAGAAACCCGTTAGGGAGATCTGATATCATAATCTTGGGTCTATGCCAAGCAGGCATCATCGGACTCAGCGGGTAAAGAATTGGCTTATTCATCCAATACTCCTCCCAAGAAAGGGGAGTAGATGAGGCAGCCTGAGAAGGAGCAAGCTTCTCCTTTCCCTTTTGGGAGGAGGAGGAAAATGGCTGCTCTGCTATAGGAAGAGTCAACTTCGGCTGTCCCTTGCCCCCAGTCTTATACTTTATGTAGTTCTTATAAATTAGGCTCGTTCTTGGAGGAAGCAAACAGACCGAGGTGGGTGAAAAGTGATCTAACAAATATCCCCCATGAGATACCACAGGCTGGTATCCAGTATCATGCACCACGTGCATGACACCTTCATGGGAAAAATTAAGATACTTATAAATTACAGAGGTGATCACATTCATGGAAGGTAGCCAAGGTGTACCCAGCTTCACCCTGAATAGGTCCGACTCAAGAATAACATCGAAAACCATGTATGTGTTCCTAGGTCCAACCAGGATGGATAATGTTATTGATCCATATGGTTTAAGAGTAAGGCCATCATGCGTACAAATGATGAACCTCATTTTTTCATATTCTCCCCTTTGGAGGGAGTTCAAAAATAGAGTCTCCTTCATGATGACATTCACTCTACTTGCGAGGTTGACTAAGACCCCCGTCATAATGTTGCCATTGAGGTGAACAAGAATGTAAAGCAGAGAAGGTTTTTCATTTGCTAGTACATCTTGTGAATTGAATGTTATATTCGATGAACCGGTCACAAGACAAGGAGAAGGAGTAATAGTAACCATGTTAACTTATAGTTCAAGGTAAGAAATAGAACCAGATGGATGGATAATCATGTTAGCAGAATGTGACGGAAACGGGTCTGTGTATATCTGCAATTCACTATTAGCTTTCACCACTGATTTGTTCATATTTTTTTTGCTTCCATCAAGATGAATAGTACCATCCTTGATGTGATCCTATATCTCATGATGCAGGCGCATGCAACATTCAGTATCATGTCCATTAACTCAATGGTATTGGCAATAGGTATTTGCTTCATACCAGCTAGGATATGGTTCCTATCTAGTTTTGGACTTGGGAAGTTAATGATCTTATCCTTTAACAACTTTTGTAAGATAGAGGAATAATATTCTGATAACTTTGTGAAATTTTGGTCATGTTTGAGGCCGTTGTTATTGACAGTGGCTACTACATTCGCAACAACCTTCCCTTTTCCAGAGATTGATATAATGGACTTCCCTTCAAGATGGGAGCGCGAGGAGGATCCCTCAAACTGAACCACCTTCTGTTGATACTCCTGTAAGGCTACACACAAATGTGTGAAAGAAGGGTACTTCATAAGGGCAAACCTCTCTTGCCAAGGCCTTTGTAATTTCCCTATGAACACCTTTTGCACATCGGAGTCAGGTAATAGGTATGAGATTTGTGAAAATAGTGCTTGATATCATGCTATAAAGTTGGTAATCTTCTCATTGTCCCCTTGTTTACATCAAACAAGGTCAAAGAAGGTCATCTTAGGTCCGATGTTGGCTTGGAACTTTCGTAGGAACTGGTTCACAACCTAATCAAACGTAAAGATGGAATTGTCAGGCAAGGAACAATACCACTCGAGCGTTGTATCCTTGAGGGATCGAGGGAACATTTTTTCCATCAATGCATCATGATGGAATAAGTGTGTACATAAGTTGTTAAAGGAAAACACATGCATTTGTGGGTCCCCTTTGCCATTGCAAGGCCCCAAGTCATGAAATTTTGAGAGTAGGAGGCTGCCCTAACTTACCTCAGTTTTATGGGAATGTTAGGATAGGCAAGATGAGAATGATGAGGACTGTGGAGTCCTTTGATCACTCTGAAAACTTGAGAGTTGAAAGGAGACTAAACGAGTTGGTTTTTAGGGTTAGCTCTATGTCTCAGATAGCTCTTTGTCAGAGGATAGAATCATGGTTCTAGGATGACAATCCGATGCACTGGTGTCTCTCAGGTGAGATGGTGTTTGTATGGATA
Source organism: Sequoiadendron giganteum (assembly GCA_007115665.2). Classification (NCBI taxonomy): domain Eukaryota; kingdom Viridiplantae; phylum Streptophyta; class Pinopsida; order Cupressales; family Cupressaceae; genus Sequoiadendron; species Sequoiadendron giganteum. The sequence goes on along the minus strand of CM021110.1, from coordinate 229,124,078 downwards.
GAAAACCAGGGAGACAAGGTCTAACCACTAAGAAATAAACTAATGGCCTAGTTAATAGCTTCTAAAGGAGCAAAATAACAATGTGAGATTTGAAACATACAAACAGATGTGATAAAGAAAGTATATTACTGTTGATGCCAAAAATTGGCAAGGTAACAACCTTTTGTGGGAAACTCAATTAAAGGGGGGACCTATTATGCTAAACTGAGTGACCTCTAGATTTTAAAGAAGTTAGCTCTTCTATAACTGGGGTTTTGAATGGGAAAAGGAAGCAGGTATAAAAAATAAAAGTATCTCACTAGGGTGATGCGCCAAGACTTAGATGTAAAGCATGATAGACCTATCTTGTAGATGTGATCTAAGGTCTTGTTCAGGAATCTGTTATGTCTAGAATGAAAGGAAACTAAGGTAAAATCTAAATGATTCACTTTAATGACATAAAATAACATTCATGCACATTTACTAAAAAGAGGAGTCGAAGACATGATCTAAACCAGCAAACTTGCATTCAAATTATAGAAGTTCTGCAAATGAAACATTTAGCACCACAATGGCACAGTAAAACTTTATCAAAATCTTCAAGAAAACAAAAAGGTTGAACAATGGCATAGTCTGCAAGTCTTTACAATAATATAAAAAGTGGTAAAGGCCTGGCTCTTCTACCAATATTTTCTTCTCAAAAATCAGAATCCTGCTTGGATGGAAGAAGTAGTATCTATAATGAAACCTAGCTCGATGAGCCAATAACAAAAAATATGCTCTGATCATGAGCAATGATGCATTTAGCAATGATTTCCCCTTTTTCGTTGCAACCGAAAAGATTCAAGCCATGAACGAGGACACCCTAGAGCTGCATGCATCCCCTGCAAATGATGGAAGTGTTCCCAATAGACCAGAGTAGTGACATGTGCAATTCAATCATGGCGGCAATTACAGAATAGGGCAGTTCGTGATAGGTTGTCACCTGCTTAGTTTCCCTTTGCGTGGAAGTCTTTAGAAGATCACGTGGAAAATAGTTGGGGCTGATCCTCATTCATCCCCTTAAGCGATGAAAAACCCACGATGTGAAGACACGTGGAGGTCTCTAAACATACTGCATAGTGGGTGGGGTCCACCAAAGAATATGCGTGGATAGATGCTATGTGGCAACCGGTCAGGGCTGAAAAGGAGAGCGATGTAAAAGAGCACAGAAGATTGTGAATTATTCACACGTGGAAACACGACGAAAGCTTTTGAAAAGTGAGAGAAGGAAACCTTGCGAGGAGCACCTGGTTGACAAGTGGTGGCATCCACAATGAGACCTTGCGAAAGGAGCTCAATATTGTTTTTTCTTTAGAGGAGGGTGTGGCCAGTACTTAGGAAAAATAGAATTACCCGAAGGGAGCATGGGAATTTTGTATTCACAGCTCTTGGTGACTTATCAGGGGAATTTCACCTATGGAATGACGAACCCAAAAATTTTAGCTTGTAGACCAGAGACTTATCCATCGGGCGACGTGATCGGAACTTTGAGAGGGCGGTCTGAAGAGGTAGCCATTCATCTTTAGATGGAACGATGTGTCACGCAGATTCTCTTGCGCTCCATGTAGATTGATAATTTCTTTATAAGGTAATGCCGATAGTATACTCGCCCAAGATTCAAGTCAATAAATAAGTTGCGTGACTGGATGGGTGACGCTCTCAATATCTCTTGCAATAAGGGGCTGACTGAAAATTTCAAAGGCAGACAGTTTTGTTGCTTCTCCTCGATTTTTGCTACCATATGCTCCGTCGTGGCCACTGACTCATCTTCAAGAAATGGAGATGGTAATCCCATTTGAGCTGATGCAATTTGGTCGCACACTCATTGGCATGCAGGATAACTTCGTGGTAGTGGATGAACCGATTGGATGTTTTAATAGTGGCTTTTTGGTCTTCAATCCTTGCACCTACCAAGACTTCATCTAAGACATAATATAGCCTGTCTAATAATTTTTTGGCCTTCAGAACCTTTTCGGCAATTGATTGAGGGAAATTCTCGATCGCTGAATGAACCTCTCTGCCTAAGTTTGTTGCTTCTGTCATAAATCAGAACATTGGCTGTAGAGTTAGGCAGAAATCCTTCACTCTTTCCCAATATGAGACATACAACTATTGGGCTACCTGAAGAAGGTCTATTTTCTTGATAGGGGTTGAGGTAGAGTCCTTTAATAAGGCAATTTCCGCATCCTTTTTCTCGATAACATGTGCTAGCTCCACAATCTTTTGGTTTGTCATGGTGAGTTGTCCCTATAGAATCTATGATTTCATGACCCAACTAGCTTTGGCCTACTCCTTGTTTGTTGCTTCTTGCTCTAATGAAGACCTTAGTTCTTTAATTTCATTTTCTAATTGGGCTCGACAGATATTGAAATCTGCATCCTTCTGCTATATTTTCTGCTCTAGTTGAGCACATTGGTGACAAAAATCTTCATTATTTTATCGCATCTCTTGCTCCATATTTGCTAACTGATCTTGATACTCCTTGTTCATTTGTTGCAGCTCAATGATCAAGTTAAGATCGAGGAATTGAAAATTTGCTAGTTCTTCTCGGAGCTTTGCTTGTTCCATCTCCACTTGTTGGGATAAGCGCTTGTATTTAGCTTCGTTAGCTTTTTCCTTGGCAAGCAAGACCTCGACTCTACTATTTATGCTCTTCATCTCTTCTTCCCTTTTCTTTAGCTACCGATTCGGCTTAAGAAAACTGGTGGTCACCACCCTCTGTGTCTCCTCCATGAGCTCCACCTTGTCTTGAGGCTGGGCTATGCTTAACTTGAGCCTGATGGCATACATGTTGTAGTCATCTTGCTTAATTTCTCCTTGTGGCTTGTTGGAAGTTGGGTAGATGGTCACAAAATATAGTGACTATTGTGCTTCATTAAAAATTGTTTGTACCTTCGGCTCTGTTAGCTTCTTAGCATTTTTAGTCTTTTGTATTTGGGCTCTATTTTCTCATGCTTTCCTAGTTTTATCACCTTTTGACAAGAATTCAGAGGGTGACCTGATGATTCCTTCGGTGAAAGGTGCACCGGGAGAAAGGGAAAAAGGAAATGAAAGGGTGGCGGTAGCGGGAGACTTCTTCTTTAGTACACTAACTGTCTGAGGCAAAAAAGGAGGGATACTCCAATACTCTAATTGAGGACCAATAGGAGGACTTGCAAGAAGTGGAGTCGTGACGGTTTCTAACTGCTAGGAAGAGTGGATCAACTCTGTCATTGCTGAGGCAAGAGATGTATCGATGAAAGGGTGGACAGATTGTGTGACACTTTTGGACACGAAATGGGCCAAGGCGAATGGTGTGAGGTTCCATGGAGGAGTAAGGGCAAAAGGTGGCACAAGAGAGAGTTGTGTGAAACCACTTACTATCATGGGAGCAAAGGTCAAAATACTTGGTTCGGCGCATGAAACAAGAGGTGTTGTAGACACAATAGGGGAAACTAAGGTTTGTGAAACCAAACAAGAGGGAGCGAAAGATACCTGTGGGGCGAATGATTGTCGTCCTTCATCCTTCACCAACTCTTTGCTTGCTTCAAGGTCCTATGAACATACTCCATATGATGCTTCAACTCATTGTCATTTTGTTGGCGGCGATTTTCCTACTGCTAGGGTTTCAGATTGTTGCAGTTGGGTTGCCCTGGTTTTCCTTGCGGTCCAGGTGCGAGTCAGTGAAGACCTCGCACATGATATGTTAACCCACACATTAGAGGAGACCTTGTTGGGTTTCTTTATGGCCTTTCCCTTTTGTTGTGTTGAGGCATCCTATGTCTCCATTTTTAGTTCTGCTCCTTCTGATTGTGATTCAGCTGACTCCAAACTGGAGTCTTTTTCACCACTTTCATCGGAATTTGGATGCTCATCATTCCACAATTTGTTGAACTTGTCATCCATCTCCAGAATATTATATGGAGCTTCAGTTTTTTGGGTCTCCTAATTATATATCCATAAATAATTTACCTTCTCCTCCTTCCAGCTATAGTTTTTTATCAGATTGTTGCAAAAAGTAGTCCCCATTTTTATTGTCTTATCATACTGTGCAGTGGGGAAGTAGAAACCAAGCCAAGGGGGCCGACCACCTTCAATAGGGATGTACACTAGGTCAACAATAAACTCATCTGCATCCATCGTTAGATTCTGATGCTTCTCCCAGTAAGGTTGGGGTTGATGAGTCACTTTGACATATTTATTTGGCAAGTCATCATTGGGGTTGTAATTCCATTTATCGCAAATCCACACCAACCCCAAATGGGCCAGCTTTGCTTCCAGTACATCGTGAGCCTTTCTCTTTACCATGACTATAGTTTTATAGTGCTTCGGGAATTTGAGAAATCCCTTCTTTGCTTTCCCATTGCAAAAGGTGACATCCATAATTGATACCTGGCAGAATACTTCAAGCACCAGTACCCAATCTGTAAGACATGTTGGAAGTCAAAAAGGCTCACCGATGAAACCTCGCAATCGAACGAACGTGAAGTCCTCTCCTAGGAACCAGTCACACTTTGGAGTGAAGTTCTGCATGAACTCAGTTTGGTCTAAGTTGAATAGCAAGATAGTGTTGTCTCTTCTGAAATCCTACATAATCGGATATAAGAAATAATCCTAAAATGTGTAATAATCAAATTTATCAGAGATAAGGGGAGTCCATGTGGAAACTAGCTTCCTCCTCTGATTTTCATCGAAAATCGAGATCCCCAGATGCTTCTGGAAGAAGTCAAGATTCTGATGCAAGAACATATGTGCGAGAAAGGATGGGAAGAACATATGTGCAAGAAAGGATGGGAACCTAAACCTTCATTGAAGTTGGTACTCTTCTATCTCACTGAGCATCTCCTAGACAAGGAATTCAGCAAAATCGTGCCAAAAAAAAGAATGTTGCCTACGTAATTGGAAACCTAAACTGAGTTGAAACTCTTGAACTTCCTTGTCGATGTCTAGGCCACAAAAAAATTCCATCATGGTGAAAGCATCCTTCATATCATCCTTGAAGCCCTTATGCATCACTAGGATCTGCATTGGCTTATTATGGATGAATATTTTCCCATTCTTCTTTAATTCATTTCTTATCTTTGTGAGGAATTTTCTTCTCTACAACCCGCGTATTTACCTAGGTCGGTTTCTCTAGAATTCCAGGCAAAGCATAAGAGACATCCTCAAAGAGTTCGGTGGCTGGTGTCACACACATGTTATTAAATAAATTCTGGGCCTCTTCCTTTTGCAACTTGTCATGAGAAATTTGAGAATTTGCCATAACTTGCAAATTTTTACCCAGAAAGAACACTGAAGCGGTATAAATGGAACCTAAAACAAAACGAAAGGTTTTTGGTTTCAAAACCAAACAGCTTTTCACTTCAGGTTTAATTTACATCAGGACAGTGAATTCTCCATGATTACTCCTGCGTTCACGGCTTCTTTTGCTGCAAAATTGCATCACTCCTGGCTCTTTAATAATTATGTTTGTCCAAGTCTCTTCGCTGCTCAGGAAGTTGTATACTCTGTATGATTTTTGCATGCGATACTTAGCTTTTCTCTTTAATTTACTACCTTCAACTAGTAGACAATGGTTGCCTTTTTGCATTTAATTCAGCGTGTACCGCCAACTCCTCTATCCACATGAACTACTTTCCATTTTTGACAAGACAAGAATTCATAATTGCGTTACAAATAACATCTCTTCTATGCAATTTTTATGGGAAATTCAGCCATCATCTCCCTAGTATTCATCTTCTTACTTGTCCTCGCCATTAATATCCCTGAAATCACAATTAGGTTGATGTCGTAATGAGTACTTTAGAAGGATTCATGCTCAACCTTGGAGCTTGAAAAGGCCTGCATGTTGACACCTAAGCACCTATCTGTATGAGCCATTTCCTAAGCTTGCCACCAATTCACACTAATTGATTACTACTCCTTAACCCTTCAGACGTAATCGGGTTGGAAAATTGAGCTGGCCTTTTAGGGGGGTTCTTAAGCGAAACTCAATTACCAACATGCTTGGGATGCATGCTAGTTTAGGAGTTTCTATAAAAGGGCCTTGTCATAGCAGTAGAACTATACTTAGCAATTTAGCAAAAGCATTAGGCAATTTAGATAGCATAATTTCTTAGGTGGTTGAGTAGGTTTTAAATTTGCATAGCACTAGACTTATGTGTTTTGAGCAGAGGCTGACACAATGAACACTCTAATTAGGCTAGTGTTCAACAAGTCTCAAACGACTTTTTTGGGAGAGATCTCCAATAGGTGTCTAAAATGTATAACCAAAAACAAACACTCACTGGCCATTATAGCCATGAAATGGGTTTTGGGTAGAGATTGTATTGAGTATGAAGAGAAATACTGGGTGAAAACTGATATATGTTCCCACTTCGTCACCTCACTGCTTGATATTCAGGCTTTGAAATCCATGATACTTCACCTGGCACTTCAGATTTTCCCGAAGAGGTACCTTAGAGCCCTTGCTGAAGCAGTAACCAATGCAGTGTATGGTTTGGGCCTTCTGATAGCAAGCAACCTACGAAGGCATATTGAAGAGGATGTGGTGGTACCATGGGTACCATTTTGGAGTGATTTTCGGCTCCATTCTCTTGTTGAACACCGTGAGAGAGCCACATGTGCATGCCACTTCCTGCTACGTTGCTACAATGTAGTGCTATTCTATGACGTGGACTGGTACACCAACTTCAAGAACCTTGTGTTCCCTCTGCCACTTGTTTTGGGTGTTGGTGTTGTTATTCTAGATCTTGTTGCTACTAGTGATAGCCTTCCTACTGCCCTTGACAATGATCCAGTTGATGAAGGAAATACTCACGTAGATGGCGACAATGTCAATGTTTCTTATCAAAGTATATATATAACGAATATACTTGCTATCTTCAAACCATGGTCTTCATTCTTGTGCTCTCTACAACTTGGAATTCTTTGCATTTGAACTTTGATTTATACAATATGTGATAATGTCCTCTTATGTTTATGTAAAAATGGGTCTCATGAATTTTCCTGCTTTTCGCAACTATGAAAATGTTGAAAAAGAACCGGCTGACAAAACATAAAAGGGAGAATAATTACATTAATCACATATCTACACTTGTATGAAGTATTTGAAGCTTAATTGAAAATTTTAGGTGAATTCCATCAACTGGAATTCCCAATGCTTCTTGTTCCATGTTTTCCAATTTTAATGCATTATTTTATTTGTATTGAATTATTTTGAAAGGGCCTTCCCATAGTCTATCGAATTTTCCATGTTGGTCGGGCTTCGCAGCTCTTTCATTGAATTTTAGTACCTGGTCTCCATATTTTAGACCCTGGTCCGGAGCTTTCTTGTCAAACCATCTCTTAACCACCTGTTACCAGTTAGTCATGGCTATTAGGGATTTTCCCCTTTTTTCTTGTACCTCCAACAAATCGGCCAACCGAACTTCCATAGCTCTATTTTCTTCAATCTCTAGGGACTTGAGTAGTTGTAGTGTAGGTATCTCTATAGATATTTTTAATATTGCCTCCTTCCCATATACTAGCTCATAGGGCAAAGTCATAAGGGCTTGCTTAGGAGTTATGCAGTCTTCCCACAATGTCGTTCAGGGATTTTTATGCCATTCCTTTTCATGATTTGAATTGATCCTTTTGATGAGTCGAACCATATTTTTGCTAGTTGACTCAGCTAGGTCATTTCCCTACGGGTAGTAGTTTGAGGAGGTTTTCAAAAATATGCCATGTTCTAATGCGAATTGACTTACCTTGGAGCCTAGGAAAGCTTTGGCGTTCTCGAAGATGATAGTATTTGGCATGCTGAATCTTGTTACTAGCCCTTCGAGAAAATCTACAATTTTTTCTTCTCTCACATTCTTCAGGGGTAGGAATTCGATCCATCTTGTGAAATAGTCGGTGGTTGTTAGGATCCACTTGTGACTAGTGCTGGAGGCAAGGTTGATCATCCCAATGAAATCTAGTCCCCATTGTGCAAATGGTTCATCTGTTACTATCAGATTGAGAAGCATGGTAGAATTATTTCTTCTTCCTACATAGAATTGACACTCTTTGCAAGCTTTTACCATTTCGTAGGAATCGTTGAACAATGTAGGCCAGAAGTACCCAGTGCACAAAATTTTGATGGAAATGGTATTTGCAAAGAAATTTTTGCCTTCTAGGTTCTTGTGGAAGGAGTTGAGTATCTTCTTTGCTTGCTCCAAGGTGACGCATTGCAACAAGACGTCGTTGAAATTTCTTTTGAAAAGGGTTCCTTCAGTAAGTGAGTACCCACTATTTTGCAGCCGGTAGAATCTCCTTCTTTGAGACAAAAGTCCCAATGGATAATTGTTGGTATGCATATATCTTACCCTGTCTTTCAGCCATTATCCTTCAGGTCCGTACTCGTTTGTTAGGACTATTTCCATTTTTTCTTCCTTAATTTCCATCTCTTCATCATGTGCCAAATACTCACACAACCCTCTTCCTTTGATAGTCTTCGTAGGCCTGACTTCAATGTCATATTCTAGGAAGTTATAGTTCATCTCGTATTCCTTCAAAGTTCGAGAATGGAATGCTATAGGGTGTTCTCCCTTTCCTTCATCATCTTTTTGAATCAGAACAATGGCGATGCTTGTCTTACTACTAAAAAAATACATTATGAAGTCCTTTGACAAGTCAGGATTTTCCAGCATAGGAGCCGAAGAAATAGCATCTTTTACTTTCTTGAAGGCTTCGCTGCTTATTTTGTCTATTTGAATAATTGGTCCTCTTTCTACATTAGGGTGATCAGTCTAATTGTTTCTACAAAATAAGAGATAAACTTAGTTACAAAGTTAACCTTCCCTAAAAAATATTGTACATGTTTCTTGTTTACTGGAAGAGGAAGTTCTCTTATTGCTTTTACTCTTTCAGAATCAATAGCGATTCCATCTTGGGATACTATGTGCCCCAAAAATTTGCCTTGTGATACTCTGAAAACACATTGTTTCAGGTTCAGGGACACCCCAAACTCCTGGCATTTTATGAAAACCTTTTCTAGATGATCAAAATGGTCATTTATAGATTTTGAAAATACGGTCAAATCATCTAAGTAGATGAGGATGATTTTGTTGATCAGTTTGCTAAAAGCGATATCCATTGCTTGTTGGAAGGTAGCCCCCACGTTTGATAGGATGAAATGAATTTTGGCATATGCAAATTTTCCCCACTTGGTGGTGAATGTGGTCTTGTGTTGATCTTCTTCTTTAACCCGAACTTGATTGTAACCTAAGAAACCATCCAATAGAGAAAACATCTGTGAACTTGCTATAGTCTACAAGATTGATTCCATGGAAGGCAGTGGGTAATGATCCTTTAGTGACACCTGGTTTAGGTCATGAAAGTCAAAACTGAGACAAATTTCTCCATTTTTCTTTCGGAATGGAACTAGATTAGATACCCATGTACTGTGCTTGATTGGAAAGACAATCTTGGACCGAATCAACTTTTCTATCTCTTGCGCCATTAAGGCTTCAATCTTCGGATTGACGAGACTCTTCTTTTGTCGGATAGGCTTAGCAATTTCTGTTAGTTTAATGGTATGTTGGATGATGTGGGGATCACATCCCCCGAGGTCGCCATAAGACCAGGACACTACCCCTTCATATTTTTGCATAAGTGTATCAGCCTATCTTTATCATTTTGTGGGACTTCTTTCCCAACTTTAAGCTTTCTTCCATTCCCAACCTCAAGGTCGATGTAGTCTGCCTAGTCTGCTACAAATTTCCTTCTATTATTCCTTGCGTCATGGCAGTCGAATAGATTTTTGAGGGTGACCAACCCCTTCGAAAGCTTGTTTGATTTCAATTGGATGATCTATCCTTTGTATGCTTCTTCAATTTTTTATTGAAACTGATTGGAAAACTCTCTCGACTGTTGAATGAATGAGGCGATGTTCTCATCACTTTCAAACACTTTCCAACTTTGATCATTATCAAGAATGGAGGGTCAAACAATCACTCACATAGAGTGTACATTTTTTATCAAGTCGGAGATAGGATCAAATTGGGATCCTATCTTTGCCATGCGATTCGCATATGAATTTTTCTCTCTTGGCACAACATGGATGTTAAAAGCTTTGAAACCTTTGATGAGGTCCCATACCCTTTTACTGTAAGACTGCATACGAACATTTTTTGCAGAAGAGATGTTTTTGACTTGGTTGATTACAAGTTCAGAATCTCCAAATACTACTAAATGTTTGATACCCATGTGTTCAACGAGACTTATTCCTTGCATGAGACCCTCATACTTGGCTTCATTGTTTGAGCAAGCAAACTGGAAGCGAAATGACCTAAAGATCTTCTCATTAGATGGAGACGTTAGGTATATCCGAGCTCCTGCGCCGACCTTGCATCTTGCACCATCAAAGTGCAATGTGCAGAGCTCTGAAGCTTGTTTGGGAATGGAATCCTTCAATATCCTCGAGAAATCTTGATCCTCATCATAGATGACATAGGTGCCTAAACCGATAGCATAATGATTATTGAAAGGATCAGTGACTGCGTTCTCGGTCAAGAAGACTTCTTCTCGATCGGCTCTGTCTTTAGTTGTCTGCTCATGCTCCAACAATTCGCTACCACTGGCTTCTTCTTTGGTAATAGAGGCATTACTACCTTTGAATTTGATCATAGCTTCATCATCTATGCTATTTGAATGTAGTGATTCTGATATTATCTTCATCTTAGAACCATACTTGGTCTTGAGAATTAGGTGAGACCAATCCAAGGTAAGGTATCCGCTTATCTTTGCTGTAAACTCCAATGATAGGTACAGGTCGAACATGGGACGAACATCAATGATTATGGTGTCTTACAACACTATGATTCTAGGATAGGAAAATAAGGTTAAAGGGAGGTATTTAATAAGGCCCACAATTTTGACCTTCTTCCCATCCAACTGCATAACTCCTCTCTTTAAAGGCTCATAGTTGAGCCCTAAAGCTTCATATTTTTTCTTGGGCATGACTATGGTGCTAGCATTGAAGTCAATCATGGAATTGTGCAGCATTTTCTTCCCTACAATTAGGGTCAAGAAGAAAGTCTTAGGTTTTGGCTTCTCTCCTTTAGTCCCCGTCGGAGACTCCTCCATAGTATTAGCAAGAACTTTGGTTGGAGGCATTGCATCTATTATGATTTTTGGAGTTTGTCCTATTGATAGTTCAGTTGTATCTTTTTGTAGGGCCTTCTGTAGTAATTATTTCTATTTTGGAATGGCTAAAATACCCCAAATGGATACATTAGTCGAAGATTTATTCAATAGTTCCACCATGTTGAAGGGTGGCGGATTTGGAGGTTTCTGATCCTTGGGTTTGGTGATGATAATTTCTTTGTGCAGCTGTGGCTGTGGAGCAATTGTAGAAGGGCCAAGGGGCTGATCCGAGACATTTCAAGGCTATGGAGTGATTGTTTTTCCTATGAATATCCTCTTTGATCAAGTGTTTTAGTCAGACTGCACTTGTGGGGTTGCCGATGTAGATGCTTCATAAGTGAACACTACTTCCTCTCCTTCCATGAATGAGAGGAGAGCATGCTCAAGAGCCATGTTGTTTTCTTGCTCTGAGGGCATTCCTTGCATCTGTGCAATGAGAACCACATTCTCCATTTGGTTAGAGTCATATGTATATCTTGAATTTGTCGCCACTCCTTACTTGTGTTGCTCCACAACTTTCTACTGTAAATTGCTACGTGGACAATTTTGAGGCATATGAACATCACTGTAGGGATAACACTAGGGATTGAAGTCTTCGATGAGATTGTTTTGTCCTACAGTCATCTTTCTGCTTATACTATTTTGAGTGGCTCCCAGTGGAGTCGGTACTAGCACCATTTGGTTATTTGTCTGAGTTGGCAGATTTGAGTGTGTGGCTCCTTGGTATTGGTTCTGTTGGTAGGAGGGCCTTCCACCTTGATATCCTTGGTAGGACTATCCTAGAGGGGTAGGCTGGTTACACTTGATAGTGGTTACATCATTTGTCAAGTTTCGTAACATCTCCCTTATGTTGCTCATTTCATCCTTTGAAGCATTGGATGGAGAAGCAACATTTTTTGGTGAACTTGGATATGTATACATAGAAGGAAGAGGCATGGGTGTGTTGGTAGATGGAATCTCTTGAGTAGAAATTGATATTTTTGGGAATATCAACATAATGGGTCAACGTGGCAACTTCCCAACATCAATTAGGTTGTTTTTCACCTTTACTACTATGTTGTGTGCATCTGGTAATGTAGTTTCGTCAAGTGACTGGATCATCATGGAGATGTCGGTGTTGCTGGATTTTAGGTAGAATATAAATGCTAACTCGATCGGTGGTCAGATAGCATTCAAGATTCTCTACCAAGTTGTATGGAATTGGGCGTTGAAATCAGTCATGGCTTCAAATGGGGCTCACTTGATAGTTGATAGCTGGTGATATAGCAAAGACCTATCTCCGTCATTAGAAAATCTCTCATAAAATGGATCCTCGAGCTTCTCCCAGGTACCAATAGTATTAGCTGGTAGACCGTGATACCAATCTAGTGCTTTTCCTTGTAAAGAAGCAATAAGCAGTCTCAGTGCTATGTTTTTATTTGTGACTCCATGCACTAGACACACGTCTACAACATCTTGAAGATGTTCAAATGGTGTCCTTGAGCTATCTTTGGTGAACTTATGAATATCTTTGAGAGCAAAGACTAGGCTAGGGGCCCGTACGGCAAGTGCAACTGGGGCGACAAGGGGACTTCTGGCATCCCAGGCCACATAATTTTGATTTGCTATCAACATTATGGTTGGGATCCAAAAACTCTACTCAGGCGAGTTCTAGTATGGTTGTTACTGGTGGAGACACTAGCAAGTTAGGATTTTTTGCGGTTCGTGACCTAGTAATAGGCCGATGACTTGTACACCCTGATGATTTGGTATATCTAAGAAAGGGTCCCACTGGGCATGCTAGGGAAAAAAGAAACTGTTGATGCCAAAAATTGGCAAGGTAACAACCTTTTGTGGGAAACTTATTTAAAGGGGGGACCTATTGCACTAAACTGAGTGACCTCTGGATTTTAAAGAAGTCGAATCTTCTATAACTAGGGTTTTAAATGGGAAAAGGAAGTAGGTATAAAAAATAAAAGTATCTAACTAGGGCGATGCACCGAGACTTATATGTAAATCATGATAGAACTATCTCGAAGATGCAATCTAAGGGCCCATTCAACAATCTGCTCTGTCTAGAATGAAAGGAAACTAAGGTAAAATCTAAATGACTCACTTTAATGACAAAATAAAATTCATGCACATTTACTGAAAAGAGGAGTCGAAGACATGATCTAAACCAGAAAACTTGCATGCAAATTATAGAAGTTCTGCAAATGAAACATTTAGCACCACAACGGCACAATAAAACTTTATCAAAATCTTCAAGAAAATAGAAAGGCCGAACAATGGCACAATCTGCAAGTCTTTAAAATAATATAAAAAGTGGTAAAGGCCTAGTTCTTCTACCAATATTTTCTTCTCAAAAATTTGAACTCCTGCTTGGATGGAAGAAGCAGTATTTATAATGAAACCTAGCTCAGTGAGCCAATAACAGAAAAGATCCTCTGATCATGAGCAATGATGCATTTAGCAATGGTTTCCCCTTTGTCATTGCAACCAAAAAGATTCGAGCCATGAATGAGGACACCCTAGAGTCGGATGCATCCCCTGTTAATGATGGAAGTGGTCCCAATAGACGAGAGTATTGAAATGTGCAATTCAATCATGGCCGTAGTTACAGAATAGGGTAGTTGGTGATAGGCTATCTCCTGCTCAGTTTCCCTTTGCGAGGACGTCTTTAGAAGATCATGTGGCAAACAGTCAGGGCTGATGTTCGTTCATCCCCTTAAGCGATGAAAAACATGTAATGTGAAGACACGTGGAGGTCTCCAAACATACTGCACAATGGGTGGGGTCAACCAAGGAATGTGCGCGGATAGATGGTATGTGGCAGTCGGTCGGGGCTCGAAAGGAGAGCTATGCAAAAGAGCATAGAAGATTGTGAATTGTTGACACATGGAAACACAACACAAAATGAGACCCTACAAAAGGAGCCCGATGTTGATTTTTCTTTAGAAGAGGGTGTGGTCGGTACTTAGGCAAAATAGAATTACCCGAAGGGAGCATGGGAATTTTGCATTCACAATTACTGCAAGGGTGACGAAAATGATCTCACACAATAACTTGTTTGCCACCTCACTCCAAGATATCTCCACCTACACACTGAAAAGAGGGAAAATTTTGGGGGGTTGTTTAGGGGTCTACCTCAATCAGACCCTCGTTTTGGTGTTTCCATCTCCATGGATAGCCAAGTTTGTGATGATATAGAAATGATATGATAAAGAAGGAAATACAAGCAATGTACACAAGGACACTACAAAATAGTAATGTGCTAACTCAACCAAGTAATAAAGAAGATGAGTGAGGAGCTTACCACCTCCACCCAAAGCACTCAAGGCTAGTGGGGTAGAAAATGAGAGGAACTCAAGCCTCTACTGCAATGGAGTTGTCCTATGCTTTCTCTATTGAAGTGATGGAGTGAAGAGATTGTTTCTATGGAGTGCAAGATGTTGTTGCAATGCTTGAAGTGAATGCTAAGAGTGTGGAGAGATTGTGTAAGCTTCAAATAGCTTTCAAATGAATGAATGAGAGGAGAATATGAAGAAAGGAGATGAAGAAACAACCATATTTGGGTCGACCAGCCGAAGGGAGGCATTACAATTCGAATTCCAATAGGAAATGCAACACCTCTGCAGACTCCAGTCGTAGGAATCTACTAGGGACGTAAGCACGTCGCATGGACATCTGCACACTGTGTGGGCATCCCTAACATAAATTCCTCCACCAAAACTCAAAATAGGTGCCAAGTGGATGGAGAAAAATGGGATTATGTGGAATTAAGCCTTTGCATGTGGTTTTCTAAAGTGGAGAAGGGTAAAAGGGGAATTTGCATTAGGGGTGAAAATTCGCTCCTATATAGGTGGACCAGGAGCTAGCCATAGGGTGCTGAAATTTTGTGCCTATTTATCATTCATTTTTGTGCCAACTTAGCCTTCTTAGTACCTGAAGTGCCTAAAATGGCTATTTTTTTGATTTTACCATAAATTTTCGCCACGATATCAAAATTCTACAAAGGAGATATCGACAGAAATTTGGTTCCATGTACTTCATAGTGGTGTGGGCCATTTTGCTAGATTTTTGCTATAGTTACAAATTATTCACAACTGAAGTCATATGTCCCCTTTGGACCTCCAAGCTCATAAATTTATGCCAGTTTCTCAAATTTTGGTAATTCAAGTTGCATTTGGAAGGTATTCAGGAGCTCTTTCATTGTGCCCATGCACTTTTTTCAGATTTACTCCCAGGTATTATTTATTCAGTATTTTGCATATTTGGCATTGTGACTGATTACTTTGACATCCTGACTCCTAGAGAGGTTCTATCAGTTTGGGAAGACTTCATTTGTAGTATATATCATATTTGGGAGTTTCTAATTCATATTGAAGGTCAATGTCTTTGTAATATTGGAGAATTGTCATAGTTCACTATGGGGTTTTCATTTCATCCCTATCTGATTATGTTGAAAAGAGGAAACAATAAAAAACGGTATGATGGCATCATAAAACATCTCTACTAGCTACATTTTTTACCACATTTGTATAATCGTGTTCCCCCTCCTGGTACTGATAGTAAGAAATTTGCATGGAACTGTAGAAAGGATCATGTCTTAGGAGTTATTGCAATGCATATTGATGTTGCCACTTTGAAAGTTATTGATCATTTTGAGTGTCCTCATACTCTTTGTACTAAAAATTGAGAGATACATGGGGATCTTGATACTCAGCGATTCCCAAGTGATCTTGTTTCAGACTGTCTCGTGTCTCTTCATTTTTCAGACAGGATACCCTATGATCATGATACTATGTAGGTGTTTGAATATTTAGAATACTTTGAATCTTCTGAAGAGGTTTATAAGGTTTCTTTAGAGGCTCCTTCTCCTTCAGATACAAATGATGTACCTTCACCTTCAGTGATTCATTATGCAGTCATTGATTGAGGCTTCCATTCCTATTCAGTAGGACCATTCATCTTGTGTTAGTGATTCATTGAGCATGTACAATCATTCATTACAAGTATCTCATTGTCTCCCTGATTGGGATTCCTATCTATCAAACATTGCATCATTGTTTGTGGTGTATCACATTTTATATTTGGACACATTTGAGGGGTTCTCTCTCCTATTTGATGATAGTCATTGCACAACTATTGTCAACCCATCTTAGTCTTTGGATCTTGTTCAACATCAGTTTCCACATAGTCCTAGTTTTTCACCTTCTTCTTGTTTGAAATATGTGCCTGAATCTCGTTGGCTTGTACTGGTTTGGTCTGGGGGATTTCATGTGTTCAACATTTCCCTTGTCACCGAGACTCTGTCTGATCGGCGGGACTCCTGGTGGTGTTCTAGCGATGGCCCAACAGGTTTGGGTTGGCAGAATTTCTTATTGGTTGGCGATCGCTATCGGCAGGAGTCTTTGTGTTGTTCCACCGATATGTCGATATGCATTGAACGATTGAAGTTGGACCAAGCGGCGAATAACCTGATTGACGGTTGTGGAGGCTTTGATTCGACGATGTCCATTGCGTTTCAGACAATCCTGATGCAAGTACTGCTAAGAACTTTTTGGCCGAGCGAAATTACTTGTGCGTTCAACTCGTGGCGGTGAGTTAAGCGGTTTGCACAACTAAAGGATGGTGGGTCCCGATCATTTATGTTCTGTTGGCGGGCCGTGTACACTTGTCAACATCTCGGGAGTTCCTTGGGGAATATAGCGGATGCCGCGTGAGATTCCACGAAGGAGATCCAAGGCTTACACTTGGCTCAGTGGAACCCAAGTGTGTTCTAAGCGGAGCGAAAGGATTATGGATGTGTGGCAACAGTGGAAGCTGATTTCGGGTGGGCTAGAAGGAATATTGGATATTCCCTCCTCGATGCCTCAAAAGTCCATGAGCAATGGGTGCGTGTCTCGGTGGGCCCAAATATAGTGGTGGTTTTTTTTGCAAAGGCGGATGCCTCTTGACCGCAAAATATCTGGCTGGCGGTTGCGTGGGGTTAGTTGGCTATTGGCAATTGTTTCGCTAGCAGTTACACAAGGTTAGATGGTTGTTGGTTGTTGTTTGGATAACTACCATACCATGAGAACTTTTCCCTTGGATAGTAGTAGATCTATTGACTGCCTGGCCTCGGAGGTTTGACAAATGGTTAGCGATGGAGCTTAGGTTGAGTGATCTGCAAGCAGTGGATGAATGGCAGTGCGACACGTGGTGAAATCTCATTGGTTGATTTTGGATTGTTGTTGTAAATCAATGGCTAGTGACCAAAAGCTTGTGCGCATGTCTCGAGGGTTTGATCTGAGTAAAAATTGATTGTAGGGTATCTTGATGTCAATTGCTAGGGTGGTGCATGCAACCCAAGATGGTGAAGCTTGTCGGTGGGGTATTATGAGACCCTGATGGCCGTTTGGTGGGAATGTGATTTTGAACAAAAGCTAAGAGGTCAGTCCGAGGCTGATGGAATGCTGATTGATGTTGAGCTGGAAGGCAAGGTCGAGTGCTGATCAATAGTAAGCCAAAGCTAAGAAGCCAAAGCTAAAAGCAGAGCAAGCCGATAGAGATCAGATCAAAAGATCGAATGATCAACAGATCGATAGATCCATGATTGGTGAGCTTGGTCAGAGATTGGAGAGTGTGTGTTCGATCGGTATGCATAGAGCATTGTAACCGTGAACACTGAGACACTCTAAACCTAGGAAAATGTGAACCTGAGGTGGCTGCTAGGTTGTGTCGGCTGTGGAAATGGGCTGAAGAGTTGAAGGGAACCTTAACTGTATGTCTTATGAAGACATTGTAACAGTCTAAGGTTGCAGATCTATGTTGTTGCATGTTTTTCTCTAGGTGAACAAGATGTAACTCCTGTAATGGCTATGAGCCTGATATTGTATTGTAACCATTTAGTTGTTGAATAATACAATGGCTCTATCTTTTGGAGTGTGGGGTTTTTTACCCGAAAGGGTTCTCCCCTCGTAAATTTGTGTGTTCATTTTTTTTCTATTCATGGTGTTTAATCTGGTTTAAGCTTGCGTGTGCTTTTCTCAGAAGGATCAATGGGGGAGAACTATTGTGCCTATTTATGCTTTATGGCATAGTTGTTAGTGCTTCTGGAGTGATTTAGAAATGAAAGTCATTGAGGCACTACTGGTTTTAAACTTCAAATCTGAAACATTCTTGTACGATGATACCAAAAAGTGGTATGATAGTTGGTTAAAGGTGGTCAAGGTTTGTTCATGATACCAACAAGTGGTATCAGAGCCTTCTCCTAGTTACAAGAGTTCTGGGTTTTTTCTCCTGCAAGAATTTTTGAGCCTGACAAGCTTGAGGAAATCTTGAGGAATCGGTTGATGCTTGATCTTTTCGATGAGTAAGAGTTCCTGCTCTTTTGATTCAACATACAACATGAAAGACATAGGAGGTTTTGGATTTGATCAAATTGTGGCGATGTGGTCTAAGGCTCCTATTTGGCAGCAAATGATCCTGATGCAAGGGGTGTGAGTTTATGCTTATGGTTGTGTTGTAGTAGAGCGTGGTTCATATTGAGTGTATGTGAGAGGCTCCCTAATGGTATGGAGTTTCTCAAGTTTTTTTTCTACCATGGAGTATTGTGCTTGTGTTGGGTGTTCTAACTTAGCACTGAAGGAATTTTATATGTTGCCTTGATTGCATGAAAGCTATGAAGTTGATCTGGGTGGTGTAAAAATCCTAGATAGCCTAGCTCTCTCGCATGTGTGTGCATGGTTGTAGTTTTTGGAATTAGTCTCGAGTAGGCTTGGAGTTCTTGTTTACCTATACCTTGTAATCACATGTTTCAGATTCATGTCTTTGGTTTTGAAGGGTTTTCTGTATATTTTTCTAAAAAGTCTATGATGCATATTCATGTGCGTTCACTGTTCTAGTTAACCATGATGTTTGTGTGTAGACTCCCGAGTCGTCCAGATGTGCAATGGATATGGATGTGCATGTGTGTTTTGGAAACATGGTGGTTTTGTAGGTTTTGCATGGTCAAGTTAAACTTGTGGTTTGTAGAGTTGTTGTTAAACTATTTTCTAGACCCTAGCTTTTGGGGTGTGACTGGATGAGATAGTTGTAGTTCGACATATTTGAGGAGGTCCGATGTATTCTCTACATGGGAGTGTTGGTATGTGTTTTTCATTCAACATTCTTGTGGTGTTTGCTTGTTGGTTTCCTAGACTATGGTGCTTGGGTTGTGGACGTGATTGGTGAATCAGATCTGAGCTTGATCTGGTGTTTGAGTCATGTTGTCTACATGGGTTTTCTCTTTGAGATCTTAGTTGTGCAGTCTCCAGTGTGATGATAGATTTGCAAGTTTGTTCACTGGTTGCATCTATGAGTTATGTAATGTTGTGGGCTGTCTTCACCTACATTTTTTTTGTCAGTCAACTCGGAAGTGGACTATCAATATCCACAAGGTTGCTTCAGTGGTGGTGTAGATCCGTTAGTTGGCCTTGTCTGTGCCCACTTGTGCATTGGTGTAGTTGTTTTGAGATGCGAGGAGGAATGGCGTTTGGATACCTAGATAGTCGATTATGGGGACCTGTAGCATGTGTATCACAATGCCATTGAAATCTTGATACACTGGTTAGTGTAAGCTTTTGATAGTGATAATGTGGTTTGCGTGGTTCAGAGACCTTGGTACTACTCAACATTGTTGTTAGATGGACATGTTGTCATTTGTACCCGGAGGTTTTCAGATCAGCAGATGGTTGGTCATGGTGCTTGGAAAGCTCAGTGCCATGTTCAGTGGGAGCTTTAGCAGTGACTATCTATTCATCAATTGGTGGTGAATGATCTTCTTTGGTGTTGTAGATGTTTCTAGTAGAGCTCTTAGACCCTGTTGTTGCAGAAGATCTCTTTCACATTTGCATG
The DNA here is from genome assembly GCA_007115665.2 of Sequoiadendron giganteum. Taxonomy (NCBI): domain Eukaryota; kingdom Viridiplantae; phylum Streptophyta; class Pinopsida; order Cupressales; family Cupressaceae; genus Sequoiadendron; species Sequoiadendron giganteum. Next base: position 229,104,050 of record CM021110.1, on the reverse strand, counting down.
GGCACTATTTGAGGATGTGCAGCATCCTAGAGCCATGGAGGAATCTTACGAGTCTTTGGTTGAGGTGCTGGTAGTGCTTGACAGGTGATTTTGGTTTAGAGTTTGTTTGCTTTATGTCATGGTATATTCTTGTTTGTGCATTAGAGTTTTGGCATGATGCACTGCTCTTGATACCTTGGTATGTTTGCCTAGAGCATGGGATCTCCTAAGGGGAATGGTAAGATCATGATGTCATGATAAGTTCCTAATTCCTAGGTTTGGAGCTTTGACAGTGGTCTGGTGTTTCTCTCTATTTTGAGTGCATTTTTCATGTGCTTGGGAACTTCATGTTCATTGCAGTAATGCAGATTGGAGTTTAGCATGAGATGATCGGTTGTTGGTGCTCATGGATACATGGAGAAATAGGTGAGGCTATTGTTATTGTTTACAATTGAAATTTTGAGTAGCCTGCACCTTGGTTGGACGTGAGTTCAATAGAGATCGATAAGGATATTGTTCTTGGATAAGTCATGGTGGCTGTTATATCCTAGAGGAGCATCTTTTTCCCTTTGGTCTTCTCGGCAGTGAAGTTCTTCTAAGAGGTATTTTCCCATTATATCTTTCAGATGTGTTTTTTATGCTTGCTTTCATGATATGGATCTTGATTTGATGTTTGGTGCTTTTGAGAATTGGTAGGAGATAAGAATATGGGCTCGTTTGATCTTCTTTGAGAGGCTTCCCTTTGGGATGTGAAGGAGGTCATACTGGACACAACTAGCATTTAGAAGTGTGTGTAGAAGGGCATGTTTGGTTTGTAGGTTTGTATATCATTGTGGATGTTCCTTGGTACTACATGGTTATTCTCTTCTATGTGTCATGATTGGTGGACTTGGTATGCTTGTATCACTTGTGATGGTGCTTTGTTTGCTAGGATGCTAATGAAGAGATGCATTAAATGCGCTCATTCTAGTTCTTTGTATTCATTTGGACATTGCCCATGCAGTGGGAGCTCTGGGATGTGTTTGGTCTTCTTGACTGGCTGGCACATGGTGCTTGTATTTTGTAGTTGATGGGTGGATATGTGATGGCATGAGTTTACCGATGTGCATACCTTGGAGGCATGGGTGATTGGATGGATTAGCATGAGCTCTATGTGCTATTTTCAGTCGCGTGGGTTTTGATCAATTGGATGGGGGCTGTCAGTTTTCTGGTTGTTGTTCTAGCTGGTGGTTTATCTTATTTTGGAAAATGACTTCACGCTTGTGTTCATGATCAGAGAACTTTGAAGTTGTTGCATTGTTGCTTCTGTATGGCTAGTGAGCACAGTGGAGTGGTGGTAGTCTGATCCCTTTGTTGTCTAAAGGATCTGATGCTTGTGTTCCAGAGATTGGTGCAATTTCACCTTGGCTTGTTCCTTTTTCCTATGAAGGATGTCGTTGTAGGTGTCTTGTTTGGAGCACGAAAGCATGGTGGAGAGATTATTTGTGTTCGGGTTCTAGAGGAAGCCAACAAGTCTTTGTCAAGTGGGAGATTTTTGGAAATATGTGTCTCAATCTTGTTGTCTTGTATTGCTTTTTTCTAGGGGACTTCATGTGTTCAACCTTTTCCTTGTTGCCAAGACTCCATCTAGTCGGCGGGACTCTTGGTGGTGTTCTGATGACAGCCCGAAGGATCTGGGTTAGCATCATCTCTTATCGACTGGCGATCGCTATCGGTAGGATTCTTTGTGTTGTTCCACTGATATGCTGATATGTGATGAGCGATTGAAGTTGGACCAAGCAGTGAAGAACCTGATCGATAGCTATGGAGGCTTTGATCCAATGGTGTCCAATAGGTTTTGCGCCATCTTGATGCAAGTACCGCTGAGAACTTTTTGGCGAAGAAGAATTGTTTGTGCATTCGACGTGTGGAGGTGAGTTAAGCAGTGTGCACAACTGAAGGATGGTGGGTCCCAAGCATTTATGTTGTGTTGGCGGGCCGTGGACACTTATCAGCATCTCAGGAGTTCCTTGGGGAATATAGTGGATGTCGCTTGAGACTCCCTAAAGGAGCTTCAACGGCTTACACTTTGCTCGATAGGACCCGAGTGTGTTCTAAGTGGAGTGAAAGGATGATGGACACGTGGCAGTAGCAGAAGTTGGCTTCAGGTAGGCTCAAAGGAATAATGGAGATTCCCTCCTCGATGCCCTGAAAGTCCATGAGCGATATACGTGTGTCTCGATGGGCCCGACTATAATGGTGGTTGTGTTTGCAAAGGCAGATTCCTCCTGACTGCAGAATGTTTGGCTGGCGGTTACGCGGGGCTAGCTAGTTGTTGGCGATTGTTTGGTTGGCGTTTGAACGGGGTTAATTGGTTCTTGGTGATTTTTTGGCTAACCACCATACCGTGAGGGCTTTTCCCTTGGCTAGCAGTAGAGCTATTGACTGCCTAGCCTCGAAGGTTTGACTAATGGTTAGCAATGGAGCTTAGGTTGACTAATCTGTAAGCGACAAATGAATCGCAGTGTGACACATGGCAAAATCTCATTGGTTGATTTTGCATCATTCTTGCAAAGCAATGGCTAGTGACCAAAAGCTTGTGTGCACGTCTCGAGGGTTTGATCTGAGTGCAAATTGATTACAGGGCGGATCCATGTCAGCTACTAGGGTGGTGCACACAACCTGAGATGGTGAAGATTTTTGGTGGGGTATTATGAGACCCTGATGGCCGTTTGGTGGGAATGTGATTTTGATTAGAAGCTGAGAGGTCGGCTTGAGGCCGATGGAATTCTGATGGATGTTGAGTCAAAAGGCGAGGCCGGGTGTTAATCGATAGTAAGCCAAAGCTGAGAAGCTAAAGCTAAAAGTAGAACAAGCTAATAGAGATCAGATTAAAAGATCAAATGATCTGCGGATCAGAAGATCCATGATCGGTGAGCTTGGTAAGAGATTGGAGAGTGTGTGTTCAAGAGGTATGCATAGAGAATTGTAACTGCAAACACTAAGACACTCGAAACCTGGGCAGATGTGAACCTGAGGTGGCCGCTAGGTTTTGCCGGCTGAAAGGTTGGCTATGCAAATGGGCTAAAGAGCTGAAGGGAACATTCACTATATGTCTTGTGAAGACATTGTAACAATGCAAGGTTGCAGATCTATGTTGTTGCCCATTTTTCTCTAGATGAACAAGATGTAACTCCTATAATGGTTATGAGCCCGATATTGTATTGAAACCATTTAGTTGTTGAATAATTTTACCTGAAAGGGTTTTCCCCTCATAAATGTGTGTGTTCATTTGTTTGTTTGTTCATGGTGTTGAATCTATTTTAAGCTTGTGTCTGCTTTTCTCAAAAGGATCAATGGGGGGGAACTATCGTGCCTATTTCTACTTTATGGCATAGTTGTTAGTGCTTCTAGAGTGATTTAGAAAAAAAAGTCACTGAGGCACTACTGGTTTTAGACTTTAAATCTGAAACGTTCTCATACGGTGATACCAACACTTCTTTGATTGGGCATTTACTTGATTTGATTGTGGCATCTTCATCTTCCTTGGGAAAGGAGACACATGAGAAAATTTCAAAGACATCATCATCATACATAATCATGCTTCTTTCCTTCAATTTCTATCCAAAATGGGAAGCATTCCTGCATTTGTACTTGGTTTTATTTCTTCCAAAAGGGATACAAGTTGTTTGTCGACATTGGATCATCTTTTATCTTCGAGCACCTACCATTTTTGCAGGTGGTCACACACTATGGGGGGGTAAATAGTCTCCCTCTTTCCCTCTTATGGGGGGCTATTGATTGTAATGTATCTTGTGAAAGATGGTGTACTTGGGGGGTATCATGGAGTCCATCCTTCCTCACTTATTTGTTTTTTTCTCTCTTTTAGAGAGGATTTTTGTCCCACTAGGTTTCATCCCTTTCTTCGTTTGTGAGAGATTTCATTCGCATTTACACATGGGTACCTAAATGGCCATGTAGTTGGAACCCATCATTGCATCTTCATTTGCATTATAATTTCCCCCCTAAGTTTCACTTATGGGGGGGTGTTGGTGTAGTTAATTATTTAATTACACTTACATAAGTTTACTTAGGAAATTAATTATGTTCTGAGGTATCATTTACTAGGTGATAGGTTATAATGGGGCCTTGACCCTTATTAATGTGGATATAAGATTCCTTCTAGAATTCTTACCTAGACTTCACATTATCCTAGGTAGGTAGTTAGTTAGTTGTCACATGTCATAGGATTATGACATATTTCAACAGGATTATGACACATTTCAACAGGATTATGACGCATTTCAACATCATGTTCAATCCTACATCTCAACCTTGCCTATATAAGGTCATTGTACTCATTTGTATCATAATTCATACCTCATCATTTTTTTATAGATCTTAATATCAAGCAAGCTCATATTCTTGCATACTCTCTTGTAGAAGGTTTTCATTATTTTTTCAAGTGGTCTTGGGTATTGAGCTAATCTTTAGCTCTTACACTTGCAAGTATTTCTAGATAGTTAAAGGTAGTCTAGAACTAGGATAAATAAATGCATCACAATTTGGTGCGACACTTTTATAACCTAACGACGCACCTTCACAATGTATAGTGACACCTTTACAATGGGAATCACAACTCTACATTTACGTGAGTTTTGAATTAGGATAACACCTTTACAATTTGAATGACGCTTATGTAGGATATAGTGATTCTTTTATCTCACTTAACAGAGGCTCACTTTTTTAATAAAGAAACACTATTGCATAATGGTGATGCATTTTCAATACAATGATGCTTTTGTAGAATTTCCATGCTTTTTCTTTTGATAGTGAGCCACTTTTTCAAAATAGTCTCTCTTTAGATTTTCTAGCTAGTTTGACTTACATTTTTACAATATTTTAGAAAATTGACGTTGTGCACATTCTATGTGTAGGCTCCCCTAGGTCCTCTCCTATCCCGAGAGTAGAGACTATAGATATTGGAACAAATTACTAAGTTTAGAGATATTTATGTTCTCTTCCCAGGCACAACATAACTACACTTTATAGCTTATATGTCAGAGATTCAAACTCGCCTATCTCTCATGATTGCTTTGGTAGAGTGTTGGCACTTTGAGACCTCCTTGTTTCACCTACCCATAGGTGAGGTGACTATTATGATCAAGGATGTTCGGAGGATCCTGAGGGTCCCTATCCATGGTGAGCGAGTAGTATATGATGTTGATCTCGACATAGAGGTTGTGTTTTTAGTTTTGGGAGTGGAGGAGATGGAGCTCATGGGAGGACAGATTGACCTTCAATGTTGCATTGGGTATATGCTTAGGGACCCTGTATATTGGCTCATTTATACCATGACATGCACCAGGTTGTGTACTAGGGAGGAGCTAGCCTAGGTGAAACTTATTCACATCTGGGCATGGGAGAATATTTTCATGCTCAGACTAGTGATTTCATATAAATATCAAGATGATGGAGACCTTGTGGTGTACTAGTATGAAGACATGACCACCCATTACCATATAGGTGAGTTGGCTTATTGGTAGAGGGTCATTGATGATATGAACGAGTTCACTTGGAGACCTTTTTTGTAGATTGAGCTCTGGGATGATGATGACTACACCTTACATATTTCTGATAGAGTTGTTGGCTAGTGGGTCACACCTCTCATATTATAGAGAGATATTTATTTGATAGGGTTTCTAGATAGTTTGGGGAGCGATAGGATGCTTCAAAAAATGATTACATGGCCATATATGCACAAAAATTTCAAGATATTTTAGAGTGGGGTTCGCAGATGGTTCCATAGATAGCGACATATAATTTTGACCACTTAGTTCCACTTCCTTGGATCTATGTAGGGGGTCCAGATGATCCCGGTACCACTCTAGCCTATGATGCATGGTTTGTATGACATAGACCTATTAGATTTATTGATCCAAATTGTGGAGGTGTAGAGGGAGGAGATGCAGAGGTAGAGGCAGAGGTAGAGGTAGAGGGGATGGGAATGATCATGTTTCAGCATAGGGGACCCCTCTAGTTCCACCATAGGGTTCACCTCAAGGGCCACCACCACATATTTTGCAACAACATTAGGTAGAAGTGATGCTAGGTGTTCTGAGCCAAAGGCCATAGATTGCGACCTAGGATCAAGACCAGGCCTGCCAAGAGAGGGATGAATTCCAACATGATAGATATCAAGCTCATTGGGAGCAAGACACCTATATGGAGTGGGACCATGCCCAATAGGAGCTAAACACTATGAGACAAGAGCATTACCAGGCCAAGTCCAAGAGAGATACTGATAAATCTCAACATCATCAAATTGAGCTTTAGTTAGCACAAGAGAGTGCATAAAGGTAGCAACTTGGGGTTGTTGCATTGACTCAGGGTGATATGATTTCAACTACCAGATATGCACAGGCAATCAGTGAGGCCTCGTACTATCATAAAATATACTATATGGTTGTTCCTCCCCATAGGTGTCAGCCTATTTTTCATAGAGGAGTGTTATGGGCCTGAGTAGGTTTGAGAGTCCATTAGTTGGTAAGACCACTCCAAGACACTCAAGGGATCAACAGAGGCAGATGCTGCCACCCCATCAACCTACTTCTGGTCGAGATGATTGGGGTAGCTTTGGCTAGACTTCTTATGTATACATATATTTTTGTATCCATATGTTGATTTAGACATGATTATGATCTATATCCATTCATTAGTTATGGATACTCATGTATATATTTGATGTATATCACACACTTTGATATGTATCATGACATTCATTTTTTGATATATATGAGATGATTGATGATGCGACATTTATATATAATGTTGTCTTATTACATGTTTTATGATCTTATGTGATGTGTGTTATGCTTATGGATGCATTATGGATGTATGGATGAATGTAGATGTATCATGAGATGTTATTTTATGTTTCTATGATGGATGATGGTTATTTCCATTATTATTCTTATGATATAATGTGAATGCATATGTATATGTACATGCCTAATTATTTATGGATGCAGGATGGATGAAATGTAATGTTATGGATGATTTTATTTTAATTTTTTATATGATATATGATGATTATGTAGAATGTATGCTATGAGACATATGCTAATGATTTGTGGATACAGGATGGATGCATTCATATATATTATTTTTATGTTATGCCATGATCCCTGGATAGAAATGTTATCATGGATAGAAGTAGAAGAATGAGATAGATATAATAGATTAGCATTGTTATTCAAATTGATAAAGATACCAACAAACCTATGATTATTTGAGATTTCATTGGATATGTGATGAGATATAATAGATGATATTGTTTTTTATTTTAGATTAGGTCTAGTTTCATCATAGAAATCCTTATTTTTGATATAAAAAATATACATAATGCACCAAGGTATGAAGAACTAGGGTGATGTTGTATCTAATGCATAGACTTTGACTATGCAAATAGACAAAAATATCCTTGTCCATACCTGATATATAGAAACCTTGTTTGATCATATGAAAGAATGTATCTATCGAAGTAAGAAGACTAATACACAAAAGGTATGAAGAACCTAATATTTATTAGCCATTATATTACTTGAGACTACTCCTGCACATGCAAGGCAAGTATTCGTCAGGGTCGTATCACAAGAACATCCAACAAGCATAAAAAATGAAAGCAATGATCTGTGCCCCATTCCTTTCTCTCTAAATCATTTGTAGACATCATCAAGAGATCATTGGAATTGAACAACAAGAACAATAGTAATAAAATATCAAAATGAACAAACTGTAAATATTACCATATCTCTTGCCAGAAGGTGTTGTTTTAGGGTGATATTCAATGATGATTCCTATTGTAGGAAAGATATATCTATAATGCATGTTATTGGATTTTTTTTGGTTTTAATTGTTTGATATGTTGTTGATATGAGGTTAATTAACATGTTTGACAATGACCAAGACAAGATTTTTGTATTTTAAGTTTTTGTTTTGTCAATTGTTATATTTGCTTCTATTTGTGTTACCAAAGATGAAGGTGATGATCAATTTATTATGGGTGATATTTTTTTACAAATGAAAGTAATATGTGATATGTGATTTTTTTTTTCCAAAATTATTAATGTTTCTAACCTTTTTTATGGTATTTGAGGCTATTTTTAGAATTTTGAGGTTTTATGAATTTATTTTTGGTATTTTCACATATTTATATGTTTTGGATTTTCAAATGTTTGAGGTTGTTTGGGGTGTTGTGTAACATTTTCTAATTGTTTTGGTTTTCAAAATTTTAAAAGTTTTTTATTTTTCCAAATATAGGACCAAGAGAACAGGAACTAAGGGACAGACCTATGCCTTGAGGGCTCATCAGAAATGGCCTTTCCTACATAACTATGTAGAGGCTTCATAGTTAGATTATTGGACTTGGATAATGTTTTTGGGAGATTTTGATGTTTTGACATTTTTAGAGAGTTTTTAATTTATTTGGATTTTTTGGGATTTTGAACATGCTTTTGATGTTTTTGGATTTTGAAATGTTTTGGATGTTTTTGGATTTTAAAGTGTTTTAAATGTTTTTGGTTTTTGAAATGTTTTTAATGTTTTTGGATTTTGAAAATAACCTGAAGGGAATATAAAATAACTTGATCCAATTATATAGGTATACGGATATGCCCCCAGTTTGATGTGTTAGACTACCCTAATATAGGCTGACAAACTGACCTTTAGGAGGGTGCCAAGTAGTACCAATGGGGATAGATAATCAAATACTAAGATATGATAAGGACGCAGATGGAAAGATGAAAGAATAAATAGATGGAAGATAGATGAAATGGATGATTGGATAATAAGTGCAAGAGTATATGATAGATGGTAGATGGTACTTATTTACACAAGGTACCTATTTTCCAAATTTTCACCAAGGTACTTGCTGAAAGTGCCACCGAAGTGGTTTTTTCTATAAGATTATTTTTCTCTTTACTATTTTTAATCATTTTTTTTTTTTTTTTCTATTTTCCTAAAATAAAAAAATAGATTTTAGAAATATCCCTCATGGGCTATGCATATAACCTTTTGAGATGACTGTTATTGGTGGGTTCTTGCAAGGTTTCCCCTTCAGGTCTGGCTAATTGATATGCTCCTAAACCATATTTTGTTGTGATGACAAAAGGCCCTAACCAATTGGGTTCAAACTTTCCCTTGCTATCTTGGTCTAACATATTCTTTTGATTTTCCTTTAGAATGAGACCCCCTACCTAGAAGCATGGACCTTTGATTTTTGTTGTAACTTCTTTGGAGCATATTTTGATAGTCTTGTAGGTGACTAAGTGCTTCTAGGTGACTCTCATCCAACAATTCAAGTTCATTCAACTTAGAGATCATGTATTCTTGATCATCAATAAGGTGTTGTAGTGAAATTCTCACGACGGGGGCCTGATCTCGATAGGTAGGATAGCTTCAGTTTCATAAACTAAGGAATAAGGTGTAGTACCAGTGGGTGTTCTAATACTTGTTGATAATGGTGTTTTTAATTTATGTCAAAGGTTTCATCCAAATGTTCACTTCATGGTGTAGGTTCACAGTTTATGTTGGTTAATGTTGTTTCCTTTGCTCATTATGCAAAGTGATGTATTCCTTGTTCATCATGAAAATACATGGTATGCTTCAACAGTGCTTCATTTCTTCATAACAAAGGATATTTTTTATCATCTAATGATTCTTATTGAAAAAGGTACTTGCCATTTATTTTAAAAATGTTGATGGAGTTTGGAGATTGATTTGTCTTTCCAAATCATTGATCTTAAAGGTACTTGTTCATATTAAGCTGATGCAAGTTGACACAACATATGAAAGAAATAATGGTGTCCAAGGTGCTCCTTCATTTTAAAATGGTGATGCAAAAGAGTGTCAAATGATTCACATAATTATGTTGATCATATTCTCATGTGCTCATGGTGAGGTATTTGTACATTCACTTCATGTTGTGGTTCAAAATGTAAAATGTAAAGGCTGAAAAATGCAAAGTAGTGTTCAAATCTCAGAGTTTCTTGATCATAAATTACTTCAGATCAAAGTGTTTATTGATTATCTTATGGTATTTGTATTGGTGTTGATTTTTTTTTATTCATCACATTATGGTATTGATGCAAAGGTACTTGGATAAAAAAAAATTATATTTACAAGAATATGTTGTAATAAATTTTTAATGGTGACCAAGGTGTTGGTGTTTGAATTTAAATTGTTCCTTATTGATATTTGATGAAACAACATGGAAAGATACTTGTGAATGGTGATTGTTGAAGCTTTCATAAAAACCCTAAGTCGTAAGGTTTCTCTTGTGAAGGTTTTTTCAAAGGAAAGATCATTTTCGTTATAATTTAAAGTTGACCTACTTTAATAGGTTAAGAGTCACTTAAGTGACTACTTAAAGGGGGTTGTGTTCATCAAGTGACCGACCCTTCCTTATACAGCAACCGACCAAATAGGCTATGGATTTACATCATATCACTTAAATGAAGATCAAGGGTTATATTTCAATTGTTTGATTAGCGAGAGGTGAAGATCAAAGGACAATTTTCAAAGACAGTGAATGGTTACTTATCAACTATAAAATTTTACAGATGTATGAATGCCACCTTTGAGTGGTAGTTGTACATAGTTTTGTAACCATCTTTTCATAGCAATGAATTTAAGGTGTTCGCCAATGTAATGAGGGCTTCTGATCTTTGTGTAGTCTTTGTTAGTACGTTGGGGAAGTGATGATATCAATCTTAACTTAACATTATGCAAAGAGAGGTGTGTATTGTATGTGTTGAGTATGCACAAGGGTTATACAAAGAGAAAATTTTGTATGATAGTACTACAGAGTATATTCATCATGAATAGAATAATATGTTTTCAATGAATGTTAGAGGCCTCTATCTGAGAACATGACAAAAATATTGTGAAGACAATAAAGTCTTTGAATAATTATGCATAAAAGTATTACCTATTCCTTTGTATGATAGTGAATTAATTTGCACAAGGTTGACTATTTCAATAGTAAACATGGCTATGTAAAAGTATATTTTTTTTCATCTTTCTATTTGTTCATAAAGTATATCAGTCAATTTTTGTGCAATGGTCTTGGTTCACTAGTCATATTGATTTGTTCATGATGTGGAGTCTACAAAGAATTCTTTAATTATGTATGGAAGAATTGAATATTTGCATGAATATCAAGGAAAGTTTGAGCATTGGATTGCATTATAAACAAAGTTGATTCAAGAAAGGCAGACATGAATAATAGTATTCTATGATTTTATTCATGTAGTATGTTGTTTTTGTGATCAGAGCATGATGATTGCCAAGGGAGTCAGTAAATTTTCATATCTGTGTTTTTCAGATTGTTGATATAATGCTATGGTAAGTGTGAATAAGGGAGATGAAGTGTTTGATAAAGTAGTGATTTGTATGGAAATAGAGTAACCCTTTGAGTTTGGTTTATTTCTTCTGAAGTGGTGTTTAAAGGTGAGGCATGATGTTTTCCAGTGAGGCAGGTTGAGTAGACAGTGAGGCTCATTATTTTTCTAGTGAGGTAGATAGAGTGTAGCCAGTGAGGCATGTAATATGTAATCAACAAGTTTTAGCTAGTGAGGCTTAATGAAGAAAAGTTTCAAAGTGTTTTTTCACCTTTTTAAGGTTTTCTACTCATAAAATCTATGTTATGTTTTCTCTTGGTGGTGTGCTATATTGTGCTTGATTAATCATCTCTAATTTAAGTGTTATAATTTAGATTTACATATCTTTGTGTCTCCCTCAACATACAATATCTAGATTGTTTGAAGTATTTTCAATAGAGCCTCTTTGAATAATCAAGTGAGTGAAGTTTTGAAATTGTTTTTTTCATTTGGCCACTGATTCACCCCCCTCTCAATGGTCCTGTACTCCACCAAGTGGTATCAGAGCATTGGTAAAATTGATCTAGACTATCATTTTGTTGCTCCTAAGACTGAAGACAAGAAGAAGACAAAAGAAAATGCTCCTACACAAGCAAACAAAAACAAGTGTAGAAGATCATTTCATTCAGAACAACATCAAGTCCATGTTTGAAAATTATTTTCATGGTGATTGTTATTATTGTTATGAATTTGGTCATAGAAGCCTTAGTGATAGGACTAAGAATGGTAGCCCAATGGAAGATTAAGAGTCTACATGTTTATGGGGATTCTCAGCTAGTAGCTTGCAAAGTAAACAATGATTATGAAACTAAAGATGAGAAAATTGCCCCCTACAAGTGCATGGTCGATAGTTTCAAACAATACTTTGATGACATCACCTTTCAACAAATACCATGCATTCAGAATAGGGTAGCAGATGCTATGGCAACTGTGCGTTCCTTATTGGATATTCCTAGAAACGTGCCTAAGTTCGAGTTTTTGGTCAAACAATTGTTGGTCCTTGCCTATGATGTCCCCGATTTCATGATAGTTTGTATGATTGTTGGTCCTACTTCCCCTTGGTACAAGGATGCATATGAATATCTAAATTCTCAAATCTTACTTTTAGACTTGTCAAACAACCAACTTAGAACCTTTATCCCTAAGTCTACCAAATACACCATCATTGAAGATACCCTGTATAGACGTAGCTTAGATAACACCTTAATGAGATGTCTTGATGTGGAAGAATCACAAGCAACCTTGCGAGTGGTACACGAGGGTATATGTGGATCCCATTCTAGCAGTCCTACTTTAGCCCACAAGATTATGAGATTAGGTTATTATTGGCCTACAATGGAAAAGGAATCATATATCTTTGTCAAGAAATGTCAACAGTGTCAGATACACGAAGATTTGATGCACGTGCCAACACAAGAGCTTTGTCTGATTACTTCACCATGGCCCTTTGCCTAATGGGGACTTGACCTCATAGGTAAGATACACCCTACATCATCCAATGGCCATAATTTCATCATAACCACCACCAAATACTTCACCAAATGGATTGAAGCTATTCCCAAGACCTACATAACCGACACACAAATATCCAAGTTTATCCTAAACTAAATAATTTTTTGATATGGTGTACCTCAATCCATTATCATAGACAATGGTCATCCATTCAAAAACCAAGAATTCCACCATCTATGTGAAGAATTCCATATCCAACATCATTTTTCCACTCCATATTACTCGCAAGGTAATGGCCAAGACGAGGCATCTAATAAAACCATTATCAAAATCCTAAAAAAGACTATTAATGACGTTGGCCGTGACTAGAATTTACAACTTAATCCTACCTTATGGGCTTACCGCACAAGCATCCATAATCCCACCGGTGCCACTCCATACTCCCTAGTATTTAGATTTGAATCTATCTTACCTATTGAGGTTCAAATTCCTTCCCTAAGGGTATCCTTGAAAGGTCATATTGACGATGAAGAGTACCGTGTATCGAGATTGCATGAGTTATAATTCCTAGATGAACAAAGACAAAAGACACTAGATCATTTGAAAGCATATCGGAATCGTCTTCGTTGCAACTATAATAGGAAGGTTCTAAATTAACACTTTGACATTGGTGACCTAGTCTTAATGGACAACCCCAAGAATCAAGCCAAATGAGAAAAACTAGGTAAGTTTGAACCTAACTGGTTAGGGCCCTATATTGTCACTGAAGCTTTTGGATCAGGAGCATATCAACTCTCTACCCCTAAAGGAGAAACAATTTTGTCACCAATCAACAACCTTCATTTGAAGAGGTTCTATGCGTAGTTTATGAGAACTATGTCTTAATAAAAAAAAATGGAAAAACAAAAAAATGGTTACCTTGATGAAAACCTGACAAATAGGTGTCTTTGTAACACCAAAAAAATTGAAAAATAAAAAAAATAGTAAAGAGAAATAATTTGTCCAATAGTGAAAATAACTTTGGTGTCGCTATGATAAGTACCATGGTGAAAACCTAGGAAACAGGCGCCATGTGTAGTCGACTTCGCTCCTTCATCTACCATCATTCCAATCAGACTTTTCACCTTCACTCATAATAAATGGTTGTCTTATCCATTACTTGGAATGATTGACATCAAGTCCACTCTGTCTCCCCACTCCATCCTATATATCTTATTCCCGACTGGGGGAAAATCCTCGTTCTATGTCATGTGAAACTTGTACATAGCAACCCAACATCATAAAATGTCTTGAGAAAAGCTCAAAAACATCGTAAAATGTCTTGAAAAAAATCCAAAAACATTAGAAAATTCCAAAAAGACAAAAAATTCAAAACATGTCAAAAATCCCAAAAATAGAGTCAGAGTCATTCATAGACATTGTCGAACTACGCTGCCTCTACGACTGGATGTAGGAAAGGCCATCAATTGATGTGCCTCCGAGGCATTAGGTCTATCTGTCTAGGTGTCTCATGTCTCATACACATAAAATCATGACTCTTTGTACATATCAAGGTCATTAGTCATGTCGAACTATGAGGTCTCTACATGTACAATGTAGACAAGGCTATCAATCAATGAGGCCTCAAGGCCACACTAGGTTAGTCCATTAGAGTTTATCAGATTCACTATCACACACATTGCATATCATCAACTTAAGTACATATTTTCAGTCAGTAATGTCAGTTAAAGTCTGGTCGAACTACGAGGTCTTTGTGTGTACAACGTAGGCAGGGCTATCAATCGATGAGCCCCCGAGGCCGCACTAGGTCAGTCCTTTAGGGTATATCATCTCAATTCATACACTTTCAACACACACACACACTCACAACAGTCAAGGAATCAAAACAAGTCATGCATCAATAAGGAAAACATGTCAAAACTATCATCAAGTCAAAATCAAACACATTGTCAAAGTGATCAACTTATGTCTTAAGCAAGACATGTCTTTCTTGTCAACAAATATTGTCAACTGTCATAGCCTCATGTAGCTTGTCACATCAATGACATCAAGCTCAACATATTATATGATATGTGTCTTTCTAAAACCAGGATTTTTCATGCCTTACACAGATAGTCACCAAGTCGAAACCAGACTCAATGTCTTATACGGTATGTGTCATCCCTCACATCAAGCTATGCCAAACATCAAACAATTACACAAGATCAAGTTTTGGAAAATACGTTTATTGGCTTTATGACTTTATATCTTATTTTGTCTTATCTTTTTATCAATTTGTACATGAGTCGGGTTACTAGCTTTCTCAAGGATGTCCCTTGAAGGATTTAGAGAATCAAGGATGTCTCGGGACTCTTTTTCTTTGACTGTTGTCTATCAACTGTCTTTTAAAATATGGATTTTTGAGTCATGTTACTAGTTTCCTCAAGGATGTCCCATGACGTATTTAGAGGAGCAATGACGTCTCATGACCCATCTTTTCTTTTTTTGTTGCCTATAGTTTGTCTAGAAAAAAATGCTAGGGCAATCTAGCCCTTAGTATGAGTTACGACACTCATTGTCTGTGACTGTCTTTTTTTCACAAGTGGATGACTTTTTACACTATGGCCTATCTCATATCATGGTGTGTACTATCCATTTGTGTCAATCCCACCCAATGATGATAAAATGAAAAGCTTAGTATATATATGGAAAAATATCGAAGATCATATGTCCTTTCAATCAACCTTCTTTATTTCTTACTAACATTTTAAAATCATCCATGCTAGCATTTCTCCTATCCAACATAATGATAGTCCTGTGACACAACAAAAAAATTAGATAATCTGCATATACATACATTCTATAAGCATTATGTGAATAGTGTTGTATGTCTATATATAATACATCATATAGTTATGTTGCATTTAAAACTAGGAACATTAGACATCCCCATTGCATATCTAGGAAAATAAGGGCATAATAGGCATTCAATCATCATAAGGTACATAATGGAAACATTACATGTATATAACCATCTCATGTAGATAGCATTGTATAAACATCACATTGCATCTCATAATCATAAAATTGCATACATCCATCATCAATAGAGTCATCATAACATCATAGACTTCATAAACACATCATAATGTAGAAACCATCATCCATAACATGTACATACATCATCTAGCTACATAATCATACAAAAATAAAATGCATCATCATAAATAGAACTGCATATCATATGAAAATCCACCAAAAATCATATATATATCGCTCAAAATAACATGGGTCATAGTAGAATGTCAAATGTATCAATAAATAAAAATGAGCTCACAAGCTCTATAACCAAAGTGCAATGTCTACAAACACAAAAAAGTCAATCAGTCCCACTGCCGCTACTCCCATGTGGTGAACATAGAGAAAACTGCCTCGTAGGTACTCTCTATGAGGTGGAAGGCCTGTCATATGGACCTATCCTCAGTGGTCCTACCACAGCCCTTGTGCTTTGTGTCCTAGTTTGACTCCTGCTCTGTGATCTCTGGCTGCGTACCTCAGAAAATCTAGGAGCTCATCTCTTAACTGGCACCCCTGACTCATACAAATCCCTATAATATGAAGCCCTCTACATTACTCTAACTAGCGCACAAGAGAGACCATCATATGATGTACCACTATAGAGGCGTCTAATCTCTGTAAATTGCTGCTCTATCTCTTACCTCCGAGCTACTGCATGGTCCCTCTCCATAAGAGCACTATCCCTCTCCATAAGAGCACTATCTCTGTCCATCTGCATGGCATCTCGCTCTATAGTAACCACTCTCAGTCTCTCCTCCAATGACTCCCTAGCACTATCTCTAGGAGCCTCCTCATCCCATATCCCCTCTACTATCCTATCCCAAAACTCTCTCTCTTGCTCCTCCATGGGGATCTCCTTCTCAACATCATCCTCTCCATAACCTGATAGTATGCCAAGGGGATCAATGTCCATGTACTCTTTATCAGCCTCCTCCTCTGCATGCTCCTCTATACCAACCTCCCTATCAATCTCAACCTTTGTATGCTCCTCTGCTACTGCCTCCTCGACAGCATGCTATACTCCAATCTCCACTCCACCCTCGAGGTCCAACATCAGAATATCCTCAGCCTCAGCCTCTCAGATAGGTGATAATCCACCTACCCGACCACCTCTCTATCCTCTCTGACCTCGTATCCCGCATCTACCATCATCACCACTATCTCAGCCTCCAAACCTGCCACCACCTTTTCCTCTGTGTCATCCTCTCATCTCTGTCCCTCGTCTCTCCACTGGTGTCAGCTGATCTGGATCTGTGTATGGCAAAGGTTGATGTGTTGTCCACCAGGTATCATATACAATAGTAGTCCCAGGATTTTCTACTCCACCCCTCCATCCCCACTATAATGGTTGTAAAGCTTGGATATCCACCTCTGCAGTAGTAACTGGAATCATAGGCCCCCACCAAGGAACCTCTTTGGATGATCGAGCAAACTCTACTCGTCCTCTCGACTCATCCTGCACCTCACCAAACTGTCTCAGCACATTATCTGACAAATGTCTCTCTATGATGTGAACACTCAAAACAATCCTCCCAATCAGGTACTCTATCTATCGACAATAATTTAAATGCCTATCCTCATCTGACCATCACTCATAGTCCATGTACGGTCTCCATGTAAAATGAACCAATGTGTCCAAGGCATCTCTCCAATATCCGGTATCTCCCACATGGCTCTGTGTGATGTTTCCCACATAGCAGAAAACATAAGTAGATCTCACATCTCGATTAGCAGTAACTGGAGGATGAAACACTGTAATATGTTCCCATGCAAAAACCATGAGAAGAGTAGTCCCATAGCTCATCGATTATGCATCTCTATATGCCATATCATGCAAATAGAAGTAAAGCATAGCTAATAGACAAGGAACACAAGCATGCACAACCTCTCTCTCCAACATCCCAACTAACATCTCCCCCCACCCAACATGAAATCCATGACCCTGACAGTCAAGAAGAACTATCTCGACAATCAAATAACATAATATATAGTCTATCCACTCATACCTATCTACTACCACCTGCCATCTAATCTCATAGTGCTCTATCCCTAAACTATGAATATCATCATATACATAATATCTCCTAATCTCATTAAAACCCCTATGGGTATCATAAATCACTCTCTCTCCTCTGATAGGTAATCTAAGGATCCTATACACATCCTCCAACGTGGAAGTTGCCTCTCTAGTAGGCAAATGAAATGACAAAGTCTCTGAATGCCACCTCTTGCATAGGGCAGTGAGCATACCTCTGTTTTCCCAAATAGTGGAGATGGTGCATACATGATGAAGTCCCAGTCTCCATAGAAAGCGTTGTAATGTCCCTTACCCAGTTTTCACTAGAATTCACTTGTTGATTAGGTTTAGGGTTTCTTCTTTCCAAATGAATGTTCTTTTTTTTTTAATTAAGTAATCTTGATTTGAAATCTGCATTCACCATATTAACAAAATTTCCACACACATATAATTTTTAGCATTAATATCTAGATATCCAAAATATAAGCATAATCATTAATGCAATTTAAAAAGACATATGAGGAGTGCCATAGGTGGATCCACCTTGAAGCCCTCAAATAAAGCTCAACAGGTTGTCTATCACAATCCTTCTTGCCTAGTGGCTTGGTACTTGCATACTCCACTCATGGCAACACCTCAAAAGACACTCATCCTATCAGGGGGAGAGAAAATCATGGAATCCTTAAGTAGCCTAAGGTCTACCACCTCCTATTCCCCCAATCCCTAGTCAAGGGCCTAAGGGGCTGAAAGGCCCAATCCCTTGTCTAGGGCCTAAGGGACAGAAGCCTAGGTGGGACCCCCAACCTTCTATAACCCAATCCCTAGTCAAGGGCCTAAGGGGCTACAAGGCCCAATCCCTTGTCTAGGGCCTAAGGGGCTGAAAGTGGGGTTTTTAGACAATCTACTTAAACCATGGTTCACCCTTCCTGATAGGGTTACAAGCACAAAGAAGACAATCTTTACACGATCAACTATATTTTCATTTATCCAAGATTTATTTCATGCCTATAATCAAATATATCTTCATTTATCAATGGTTCTTTAAGTTCATCATTTCCTAGAATAATTCTCATTATGATAAGATTAAAGAAAGCATTATATCAATAATCAAAATTAGCAATACCAATTTCTTATATTCAAAATATGCTAAATATTATTGCTAAGTGAGTACATCACCTGAGTATTTGTATCTCAACATGTTTTTTTATTCCTTACTCGCCTCCTTCAACCTTATACTGGATTGATCATAGGATGAGGATCATTCATAATCTACTTATGTTTATATTAAAGTGTCATCATTACTTATAAGGCTTAATAATTGCTGCAAATAATATTATTGTATATTCACAAGTGATTCACCTATCTACCCACCCATACATATATTATATATACATATACATATTGATTTATTCACACACACACACACACACACACACACATATATATATGTATATATTCAGATATTATACTTGCTAATTCTATATTCATATAGATTCATCTTTTATATATATATATATATATAATCCTATTATACTTACAATAATTATAAACAACGTACCTCTGATTTCTGACTGTTAGATGGCTGACTGTGATTTCTTCTTCAAAATATATCTATTGACTATTCCTTTATTTTAATTTGTAAATTTTTGAATCTCTGTTGATTATGTCTTTAAAACATATATCATAATTTCTCAAGTATCACCAAGTTATGCAGACTGTAATTAATCTTTTCATTTTTCTCTCATTCGATGCCCCCTCTTATTCATATCTAACCTTATCATATTTCTTCCCAAAGAGATGCGATTCATGGAGGGTCATGTCTTTTCTTTTTTTGAGGTTTTATTGTTGCTTTTCCAACAACGATGTATTTTCATGCTTCAATCATTGCCTACATTTGCAGCTTGTCCTTTATGTATTTTAAATGTTTCTCGTTTAATATATTTTTATAATTATTATTTATATTGTTTTCTAGATTATATATATATATATAATGATATTTATTGGCTATTTAATACTTCCTATTAATATAATAATGGATTGTCAATTTCGATTATTATTTTCTTTCAATATGATACAATTTTTTTATATTGATATATTATGTTCTTCACATTAAGATATTATAATGATTATAATAATTAGTATTTACATTTTGGTAATTAAAATATTATATTAATATTTATAATTATAATATTATCTTTTATAATTATAATTATAATAATATTAAATAGTTGATGTTTTTAATATGTATTTGTTTGTCTTATTTTCGATGCTTTATATCTCAATGCTACGATTTTAGGGACATGACAAGCATGTCTCTGCACTCACTAATCGATCTTTGAGCTCGAAAGTATCCGATCGTGACTCTCAAGTATAAATAGGATCTAGTATAACCTACAAAAGGCAATTCAAACAAGGTGTCAATGTCAAATCATTCCAATTTTCTATCAGCAATTTTTTCAAAACTTTGATAGTCAAATGCGTCATTCTAAAAACATATGTGGTGCACATTTCATATGTGTCATTCTTATTTGCAAATGTGGTGCATGAACCGACATGCGTTGAATACATTAGCATATGCATTTCATTTTGCAAATGCATCTCAAAACCAAACAATTGAAACCAAAAGGAAAATGAGTATATCAAAGTGCAGATGTGTGCATATTCATTCCCTAATCATAATGCAAATGCATTTAATTTTTACACATATGTGTCACATTCATACATGCACCTATCCTATACACATATGTGATGCAAGAAATCAAATGCGGTGGACTGAAAAACAAATGCGTGTATTCCCTAAATTACCTAATCATGCCTATACTTGATTTCATAGATGCATCGTATTGCACGCAGATATGTCGCATACGAATGCATGTGCGTTGAACTTTCAAAAACCGCATTTTAAAATTTACATTTGAATGCCTAAAACTACGTGCAAAACAAAATTTCAAGAGATCGTTTAAAGTTATATACCGGGGGTCCCACGTCGGTTGGCCGTCGGAAGGTCGAATCCGATATTCGCGATGGTGGGTGTACAGTATAGGAGACATTTCGCCACAAGCTCAGAGAAAAAAACTTCTATTCTTGAAGTCTTAGGGGTGCAAATGACTTGATTTTCACCCTAATTCCTATTTATACCTAGGGTTAAAAATGGAATTTCTTCGAACCTTGTCTATTGGCTACGTAAACTTCCATCTTCCATCAACCCGTACATGTCCCTAATACTTCCAAATTCATTTTTTTCAACTTCATAACATTTCTCCATCAAATTGACTTATCAAGAATATTTCTTGATTTTTTAAAAAAAATTCAAAAAATTGTCAATTTCCCCAAGGGGGCATACCCTAACCTGTTTCATACTAGGGCACAACTAAGACATGTTTTTAATGATTTTATTTGACACAACGCGATAAAAAACATTGTATCAAAGAGGGGCAAACTGTAGACACTGAAAATTGGTCTAGGCCTGCAAGTACCACTTTCGACATAATTTTATAATGTCCATGGTCATGATTAAATATTGTTAATTATTTAATTATTTCCTAAACACATATTTCCTCTATTAATTAAATAACCTTTTAGCTATTTGATTAATTCATTATGACCCTTATTCAACTCTAATTAATTAAATAAATCTTATTTATTTAATTACGTCGCTAATTAATTAATTCTCTTTCTGAATTAAATAATTTATTATTTAATTTACCTCTTATCATATTTTGACTATAATTAATTATTATTTTCGAATTATTTAATCATTCAATTAACCTTTTTAGTCAATTAAATAAATTATTATTTATTTAATTAATTAAATCATTTCAATTTTGAATGTTGAATTAAATTAGCATTTAATTCATAATTAATTGTTTATGTCACATTCTTCTATCATCAAGTTAACTAATTATTCACTCACCATCTGACTCGAGATCTATTTGAATCCGTTAGTTATCTCTGGATTCAATATTCGATCATCTCTGTGAAAGGACTTTCTATCACAACTAGTCAATTAACTAGTTCTAACTCATATGCATGCACATATTTATTAATTAAATATCTTTATTTAATTAATTAATTCATGTGTGCATTCGAACAGGTCATTCTCCAAGTTCTAACTTTATCCTTTTCATTCAAAGTCTAATTCTTCTATTTTCAAAGACTTTCAACTGAAGATTAAATCATTTATTTAATCTTGAACTCCTATTCATTCTATTTTCAAACAGTCTTAACACCAGATTAAATTATTATTCTAATTTAATCTTTATCCTACAGAACTTCCCAACTCACATTCCAACTGACACAAATCTCACATTGCATGGCATTCATCAATCTCGATTGTTGATCTCTCTTTCGAATTTGAGTCGATCGTTTGAAAACCAACTTTCTATAAATTGGTTGATCTTTGCTAGTATTCCTCCTCCCGAAATCAATACACTTTTTGGAAGAACTTAATCTTCAATATTTTTCTTAGACATACATCAAGGCTATGCTTGCATACATATTGAAAATCTGAGGGCAAGAATACCAACATAGAGAAATGGAGAAGGACAATCAAGATAATTCGAGGAAATGGGTTGATATTTGGTGAGATTATTTCATATTATTGCTTTATTTACTGTTTAATTCATTTGATTTGTTCTTTGTTGTTTGATTTAGATTTATGCATGTTAGATTAGATTTAACCATCTTACTATGCAACATTCCTTTTATCTATGTTACAATTGGAAAACCCTTGATCATGAATCCTGGGCACCTAACAAACCATCTTTTGATGACCTAGCCCTTACAGTGGTCCCACCCCAAAGTAAACCTATCCATAAGAAAAAGAACAAGAAGGAGTTAGTCCAAAAATTTTGTGACCATGTTAACCACTCGATATTCACCTTGTCAGCCTTCACATTTGATAATTCTAATGATGAAATTCCCCTTGTATATCCCCAACTTGTCGATTGGGATCAATAAGGTACACCCATCTTAGACATATTCGAGAACAACGAAGTGATAGATGAGTTCATGGGACTTCGAGAAGGCATACCTAGAGCGGATCATAAGGCTGGATTTACCATAGACTTGGATGACAAGGCATATTTTGGGGAGTATGTTCACACGTCTAGTCACAAAAATGAAAATCAAAAGAAAAACAATGAAAATAATCAAAATGACAAGTCCCTAGGTGAAAATTGAAAGGCACCTTTGGACGAAGAAATAGTAAAAATAAAGGATGTATCTGAGGTGAAAACCTCTCTAAGGCACCCAAGGATGGAGGTTTGAACATTCTCCCAGTTTCTCAAGAAAAGTTGCCAATGTTAGTAGAAGAGTTTGTCGAGATCAACATAAAAACATAAGAAAACCCTCAGGTAATATATTTTGCAGCATCTTTGACAGAGACAAAGCAACCAGAGTTTAGAGACTTCTTTGCAAAAAGAGATAAATTTTGCATGGTCATATGCTGACATGCCTGGGATGGATCTAGACCTTCTATTGCACCATCTACCATTACAGCCATGTATTAAGCCCGTCAAGAAGAAGTTAAGGAAAATGCATCCACAAATTGCTCTACTGGTCAAAGTTGAACTTAAGAAGCTATTGGATGTTGGATTCATTAGAACCATAGACTATGTAGAATGGATATCAAATCTTGTTCCAGTAACCAAACTATTTGGGGCATCTGCATTTGTACAGACTTTAGAGATATCAATAAGGCATGTTCTAAGGATGACTTCCCTTTGCCAAACATTGACATGATAGTGGACCTTACAACAAGATACGAGATGCTATCCCTCATGGATGGTTTCTTTGGGTATAATCAAATCAAAATCGTAGTTGAAGACCAACACAAGACAACTTTCACATGTCCATGGAGAACATACTGCTGGAATGTTATGCCTTTTGGGCTCAAAAATGCTAGAGCTACATATCAATGTGCAATGACGACTATTTTCCATGACCTTGTACATACTCTCATGGAAGACTATGTCATCGACATATAGCCAAATCATTAACAAGAGGAGATCATTTGAAAGTCTTAGACAAGATATTCCGGAGACTAGAAAATTACAAAGTCAGAATAAATCCAAAAAAATGTGTCTTTGGTGTTAAATCAGGAAAACTTCTAGGATACATAATTTCTAGAAGAGGCATTGAAGTGGACCCTACAAAAGTAAAAGCTATAGTGGATATGCCTCCACTAGCTAGCATCAGTCAGTTAAGAACACTACAAGGGAGATTACAGTCTATTAGATACTTCATAGTACAATTAGCAGACAAAATAAATCCATTTCAATATTTGCTCAAGAAGGGAGTACTGTTTGTATGGAGACCCAAATTCCAAGAAGCTTTCCAAAAGATCAAGGATTATCTGCTTGCTCCACCTATGTTGATTCCACCTATAGATGAAAAACCTTTGATACTTTACATTTCAGCAACTCAGTCAACATTAGGAGCCCTACTCGCACAAAATGATGATCAAGGTCATGAAAGGGCAGTGTACTACATCAGTCGTACTTTGGTGAGATATGAACTAAACTACAATAAAATAGAATGTGTCTGTCTTGCGGTAGTCTTTGCTACTCAAAAACTTAGGCACTATATGCTAAACCACCAAACTATGTTGGTCAGAAAGATAGATCCTCTGAAATATCTCCTAAGTAAAGCAACATTAACAGGTTGATTGGCTAAATGGGTGATGATACTTAGTGAATATGACATCTAGTATGTGGAAAGGAAAGCTATAAAAGGGAAATTAATTGAAGATCAATTAGCAGATGCACCAATTAAGGTAGACCATCCTTTAGTGGAAAATTTTCCTGATGAGTTTATCCTCAAAGGTGACACTAGAACCACATGGAAATTATACTTTCACGGGTCATATACTAATTGTGGTTCAGGAGTAGGCATACTATTTGTTACACCTCAAGGTGATACTATTCCTCAATCATTTAGGATTGCTTTCCCTTGCACCAACAACATAGCGGAGTATGAAGCCTTAGTGATAGGACTAAGAATGGTAGCCCAATGGGAGATTAATATTTTACATGTTTATGGAGATTCTCAGCTAGTAGTCCATCAAGTCAATGATGAATATGAAACTAAAGATGAGAAAATTTCTCCCTACAAGTACATAGCCAAAAATTTCAAGTAGTACTTTGATGAAATCACCTTTCAACAAATACCACACACTTAGAATAGGGCAGAAAATGCTATGGCAACATGCCTAAGTTTGAGTTTTTGGTCGAACAACTTTTGGTCCCTGCCTATGATGTCCCTAATTCTGCGATGGCATGTATGATTGTTGGTCCTACTTCCCATTGGTACAAGGACATATACGACTATCTAAATTCCCAAATCCTACCTTTAGACTTGTCAAACAATCAACGTAGAACCTTTATCCGTAGGTCTGCCAAATACACCATCATTGAAGATACCCTGTATAGACTTACCTTAGATAACACCTTGATGAGATGTCTCGATGCTAAAGAAGCACAAGCAACCTTATGTGAGATACATGAAGGTATTTGTGGATCCCATTCCAGTGATCCTACCTTAGACCATAAGATTATGAGATTAGGTTATTATTGGCCTACTATGGAAAAGGACTCATATATCTTTGTCGAGAAATGTTGACAGTGTCAGATACACAAAGATTTGATACGCGCGCCAACACAAGAGCTTTGTCTGATTACTTCACCATGTCCCTTTTCACAATGGGGACTTGACCTCATAGGTAAGATACACCCTCCATCATCCAATGACCATAAATTCATCATAACTACCACCGAATACTTCACCAAATGCATTGAGGCTATTCCCATGAATTACATCACCGACACACAAATATCCAAGTTTATCCTAAACTACATAATCTGTCAGTATGGAGTACCTCAATCCATCATCATAGACAATGTTTGTCCATTAAAAAACCAAGAATTCTGCCATCTTTGTGAAGAATTCCACATCCAACACCATTTTTCCACCCCATATTACCCACAAGGTAACGACCAAGGTAACGACCAAGAAGAGGCATCTAATAAAACTATTATCCGAATCCTCAAAAATACTGTCAATGACGTTGGTCATGACTGCCATCTACAGATTAATCCTGCCTTATGGGCCTATAGCACAATCATTCGTACACCTATTGGTTCCACTCCATACTCCTTAGTATTCAGTTTTGAAGCTATCTTACCTATTGAGGTTGAAATTCCTTCCCTAAGGGTATCCTTGAAAGGTCATATTGATGATGAAGAATATCGTGTATCCAGATTGCATGAGTTAGAATTCCTAGATGAATGCAGATAGAAGGCATTAGATCATCTTCAAGCATATCAAAACCATCTTCGTCACAACTATAATAGGAAGGTTCTAAATTGAAACTTTGACATTGGTGACTTGGTCTTAATGGAAAACCCAAAGAGTCAAGTTGAATGAGAAAAGCCAAAAAAAATTGAACCTAACTGGTTAGGGCCTTATATTGTTACAAAAGCTTTTGGATTAGGAGCGTATCAACTCTCTACCCCTGAAGGAGAACCACTTTTATCACCGATCAACAGCCGTCATCTGAAGAGATACTATGTGTAGCTTTTGAGAACCATGTCTTAATCTTAAAAATACAAAAAAAATGTTACCTTGATGAAAACCTGGCAAACAGGCATCTTTGTAACACCAAAAAAATTGAAAAATCAAGAAAATAGTAAAGAGAAATAATCCATCCAATAGTGAAAACCACTTCGGTGGTGCTATGGATAAGTACCATGGTGAAAAATTGGGAAATAGGCACCATGTGTAGTCGACTTCGCTCCTTCATCTACCATCATTCCAATCAGACTTTTAACCATCACCCATAATAAATTGTTGTCTTATCCATTACTTGGAACAATTGACATCAAGTCCACCCCATCTACCCATTCCATCCTATAGGTCTTATTCTTGACTGGGGGAAAATCCTCGATTAGTGTCATTTGGACCTTGTCTATAACATCCCAACACCAGAAAATGTCCTGAAAAAATCTCAAAAACATCATAAAATGTCCTGAAAAATCCAAAAACATCAAAAAAAGAAAAATAGAAAAAAATCAAAACATGTCAAAAATCCAAAAAACAGAGTCAGAGTTAGTTGTGTCAAGTCAGTCATGGACATAGTCGAACTATGTTGCCTCTGCGACTCGACATAGGCAAGGCCATCTGTCGATGTGCCCTTGAGGCATTAGGTTCGTCTGTTTAGGTTTTTCATGTATCACACACATAAAATCATGACTCATTCTTTGTATATGTCAAAGTCATTGGTCATGTCGAACTACGAGGTATCTACGTGTATAACATAGGCAAGGCCATCAATCGATGAGCTACTGAGGTCACACTAGGTCAATCCATTAGGGTTTATCACACTCATTATCACACGTCATCTAAATTTTAAGTTAGGTTAATAGGTGTCAATCATTCATGTCAATTAAATTCAAGTAACTATGAGGTCTCTGTGTGTACAATGCATGCAAGGCAATCAATCGATGAGTCCCTGAGGCTGCACTAGGTCAGTCCTTTAGGGTACATCATCTCAAGTCCACATAATTCAACACACACACTCATAGAATTCAAGGCATCAAAAAAAAGTCATGCATTAACAAGGAAAACATGTCAAAACTATCATCAATTCAAAATCACACACATTATCAAAACGATCAACTTATGTCTTAGGCAAGATATGTATTTCTTGACAATGGACATCGTCAATCGTCATAGCCTCATGTAGCTTCTTGCATCAATGACATCAAGCTCAACATCTTATATGACACGTGTCTTTCTAAAACCAAGCCTTGTCATGCCTTACACAGATAGTCACAAAGTCAAAACTAGACTCAATGTCTTATACGGTATGTGTCATCCCTCACATCGAGCTTTGTCAAACATCAAACAATCATAGAAGATCAAGTTTTGGCAAATAATTTTATGGGCTTGTTGACTTTATATCTTATTTGTCTTATATTTTTATGGATTTGTATTTGAGTCTAGTTACTAGCTTTCTCAAGGATGTCCCATGAAGGATTTAGAGAAGCAAGGATGTCTCAGGACTCTTTTTCTTTGACTGATTTTTGTCAAATTTCTTTTAAACTTTGGATTTTGAGTCATGTTACTAGTTTCCTCGAGGATATCCCATGAAGGATTTAGAGGAGCAATGACGTCTCATGACCCGTCTTTTATTTGTTTGTTGTCTATGGTTTGTCTGGACAAAAATACTAGGGAAATTTGGCCTTTAGTATGAGTTAAGACACTCCTTGTCTACAATTGTCTATTTTTAGTAGGTGGATGACTTTGTACACCTTGGTCTATCTCATATCATGGTGTTTACTATCCATTTGTGTCATGTCCCTCCCAATGATGATTTAATGCAAGGCTTAGTATGTATTTGGAAAAATATTGAAGATTTTATAAAAAAATTAATATCCATTTTTGATACTAACATCCATATCTACTATTCATCTTTTTTTTGCTCTAACGTTTATTCTTTTCAACATCTTCATTATCCTTATCTATTTTCCCCTAGTCTCTTGTCCTACATATTCCAGTCCTCTCATTGATTTCGAGAGCACACTCATGTTCTTTGAACCTACCTATCCTCCCAAGGGGGCATACCAATACCTCCTCGTCATCCTTCCTCACCCTACTTTCACTGCGGAATATCTTTTTTTTCAATTTCTTTAACACAATGCGATAAACAACATTGTATCAAAGAGGGGCAAACTGTAGATACTGAAAATTGGTCTAGGTCTGCGAGTACCATTTTCGACGTAATTTCTAATGTCCATGGTCACGATTAAATAATGCTAATTATTTAATTACTTTCTAAACACATCTTTCTTCTATTAATTAAATAACTTTAATTATTTAATTAATTCATTATGACCTTTATTCAACTTGGATTAATTAAATAAATATTATTTTTTAATTACGTCGTTAATTAATTAGTTCTCTTTCTGAATTAAATAATTTATTATTTAATTTACCTTTTATCATATTTCGACTATAATTAAATATTCTTTTTGAATTATTTAATTATTCAATTAAACTTTTCGACAATCAATTAAATAAATAATTATTTATTTAATTAAATCCTTAAATTTTGAATGTTGAATTAAATAAATATTTAATTCATAAAAAGAGTTATTTTTGTCACATTCTTCTATCGCCTACTTAACTAATTATTCACTCACCATCTGACTCAAGATCTATTTAAATCCATGAGTTATCTCCTAATTCGATATCTGATCATCTCTACGAAGACTCTCTGTCTTGATCAGTCAGTCTAATTCTCCTGCATGCACATATTTATTAATTAAATATCTTTATTTAATTAATTAACTCATGTGTGCAGTTGAATAGATCATTGTCGAGTTCTAACTTTATCCTTTTCATGCAAACATTACTCTTCTAATTTTCGAATACTTTCAACTAAAGATTAAATCATTTATTTAATCTTGATCTCTTAATTCTTTCAATTTTTGAATAGTCCTAACACTAGATTAAATTATTATTTAATTTAATCTTTTTCCTGCAGAATTTGCCAACTCACGTTCTAACTAACACAAATCTCAATCGCATGACATTCATCAATCTCAATCGTTGATCTCTCTTTTGAATCTAAGTCAATCGTTCAAAAACCAACTTTCTATAAATTGGCTGACCTTTGTCATTATTCCTGCTCCCGAAATCTATATAATTTTGGAAGCATAACTTGTTAATCTTCAATGTTTTGCTATAATCACATACATTAAGGCTATACTTGCACACTTATGAAAATCTAAGGGCAATTATACTACAGAAGGAAAAATGGAGAAGGACAATCAAGATAATTTAAAGGAGTGGACAGATATTCAGTGAGACTGTTTCATGTTTTGTTTTAGTTTATTCTTTTGTGCTTTGTTGTTTGATTTAGATTAATGCTTGTTTATTAGATTTAATCGATCTTGCTTGCAGCACTTTTGATCTATGTTACACTTTCCATGGAAGATCCTAACATGTTTCTCTTTGAATTTGATTTTTTATGTCATAGTTATTATTATCACAATGATGGAAAAAAGCTTAAATTATTTCTAGCTACTTTGAAAGATGTAGCATTGTGAGGATTCATGGGCTTAGGTTGTTAAAATATTCACAATTGGGATAACATGAAGACAAAGTTCTTGGAGAAATACCAAGAATATTTCAAGACCAATGAAATCAAAGATGAGATCTTTCACACAATGCAACACAAAGAAGGGACCTTAGAAGACTACCTTGATTGATTCTTATTTAGTCTTCAAAGGACTAGGCAAACAAGGTTGAACAATGATACTGTAAAAATGCTCTTTCTTAGGGAGATTAGGGATGAAAATTTAGATATTTTAAATCTTATGGGGGGTGGGGATATTTCCAAATTGATATTTGATGATATTTGTGATGTTTGCAGGAACTACTCAAGGTCCACTTGTTCGATCAAAGGGTACACTGGGAAGCATGTCTCTTCTGGAGGAACATCAGGTGTCACGAAAAGAGAACTAGGTACATTTCTAGAAGATCTCAAAACTGATCTACTGAGTTACATGGGTAAGAAAATCGATAAATTGTACACATGCCGGAAACAAGAAGAGGCCAAAAAAGCATTTCATGTATTATGTCCTAATTTTCGTAAAAAACATAGTAATGAGGAATTCCTTTATAGAAAAATTAAAAAAATATTCTTTAGAAGATGCTAGTAAGGCTACTACATTACAACCTCTTCCAACAAACATAGTGAATGTGGAATTCAGTGAAGAACCTATTTACTATATGGCCCCACAAAGGTCATGGCCTCCACAAACTATGCCCCCAATGATGAATGAACCTTTTAATGTAGGGCCTAGTGGACAACCTAGTTCCTTTCCAACTCAACTAAGATGGTATGGAGGGTGGAAAAAACCTCCACCTTATTCAAAATGGTAAAACCAATACCCGTATGCCCCTCAACCTTGGTAACAAGCGTGGAGGATGCCACTGCCATAGTTTCCACAATATCCACCCTATCCTGCACCACCTATGATTACTCCATACCAACAACCACCACAATTCTTGCCACAAATACCACACTCATCCACTAGTCCACCATCCAACCCATCACAACCACCTAAGGCAACATCCCTACCTACAAAACTAACTCCAAACCCGAATAAAAAGTTGGCACAACTAGTTTACAATAATGAGGTGGCAGGTTACCTAACCTATCTTGTCAACACAATGGACATTAACAGAGTTCAATTACGATTAGGTAAAGTACTCCAAGGGCCCACTATTACTAAAATAAATGATGAACATAAAGAACATTTTGAAAAACCAGATCAATGATCTAGGTTGCCTCCATACCCCAATAGTTTCCAATGTCAGCCAAAACAAAAGGAAGTGGTTGAGCCAAAATTTGATTTTGTAAATGAATTGAGAAATGTTAGCATTAAGATTCCTCTTTTGTAGGCCATCAAGGATGTTCTTGTGTGCACAAAGATAGTTTGGGACTTGTGCACTTGAAAGCAGATAAAGAAACAAGATCCAAAGATGGTACAAGTTATTGAGCAACTTACTGACCTCATGTTTGGAAATATTTTGATTCCCAAATATTCAAACATAGGGAGTCCTACAATTCAAGTACGAATTGGTCATATTATCATTTTGAGTACATTAATTGACTTAGGAGCTATCATTAACATCATGACCAATAAGAATAAGGAAAATTTGTGCCTTTCAGGACTTAGGCCCTCACCTACAATCCTACAGATGGTATATCGCTCCCTAGTCAAACTTGAAGGTATGATAAAAAAATGTTATTTTTGTTGATTGTTGGGAATACCCTACTGACTTCATGATCTTGCAACCCAAAATAAAGCTAGGGGAATACCCCCTAATTCTAGGGATACCATGGTTGGCTGTCACTAATGCTTATATCAATTGTAGGTTAGGTAATATGGTTATTTGTAATGAGGAGAAGAAGAAGTGATTGACTTTGTACCCACCTGCATAGCCACTATTGGAGACTGAAGAATCCCTATGGGTTGAAAATGATTTGGAGGAGTCTCTTCCTATGTTGACCATTGATCAAGCACTTGATATGGAGGAATTATTAGAGGATAAGTTATTTTTTCCAATTTCTTTCAAAATCAATATGTGTTTGATGATGTCTTAGAAATATTTGTTTTTCATTCTTGTATAGATAACTGTCCATTTGGGAAATTTTCGTTCTTAAGTGATTCATAATCATTTCAACAATTTATTACATTACATCAATTACTTTTGCATAACTATGTATATAGTCCATTCATGCTTTCTGACACTTCATCACCATCCACCTCACAAGCACATGTTGTAGATCTTCTGACAAAATCTCAAGATATGGAAATCTTACTAGGACATACTTTAAATATTAATCCAAATTTGAGTGATGCACAAATTAAAGATTTAATTTCCATGTTAAGAAATCAAAAAAATGCATTTGCATGGGAGTATCAAGATATGTGTGGAATACATCCAGATACATGCACACACCATATTTACATAGAGGAAGGTAGTCATCCTGTTAGGAAACCCCAAAGAAGGTTAAACCCAATTTTATGTAAAATTATGAAAGATGAATTACAAAAGTTATTAAATGTGGGTTTTATATATCCAATTTTTGATAGTCAATGGGTTTCCCCTTTGGTGTTCGTTCCTAAGAAAAATGGTAAATGGAGAATATGTGTTGATTATAGAGCCCTTAACAAGGCTACTAAAAGGGATCATTTTCCATTACATTTTATTGGTCAAGTTTTTGATACATTGGCAGGTAAGAAATTATTCTCCTTCTTGGATGGATTCAATAGGTACAATCAGATCCACAACACACTAGAGGATCAAGACAAGACCACTTTCACCTATCCATGGGGGGCATTTGATTATAATGTTTTACCTTTTGGTCTATGTAATTCCCCCACTACTTTCCAAAGGGAAATGTTAATCATTTTTGTTGATTTGATTTGTGATTGTGTTGAAGTTTCCATGGACGATTTTACTGTGTATGGTGATATTTATGAGGAAGCCAAAAATAATCTTGAGAAATTTTTATAGTGGTGTGAAGATACTAATTTGTCTTTGAGTCATGAAAAGTGTCACATTTTTATGATGAAAGGTATAGTACTTGGACACTATATTTTTGCTAAAGGAATGTCAACAAGCTTTCAAGACTATCAAGGAGAATCTTGTGACCACGCTGGTGTTGTGAGGACCTAATCGGGAGCTTCCTTTTCATATCCATACCAATTCTTCCAATTTTTCAATGGGAGTTTTCCTTGGTCAAAAAGAGGACACATTATTTTATTATATTTATTATATTAGTAAGAACTTTATAGGTGTTGAGATAAACTACACGATGACTGAAAAAGAATTCCTTGTTGTTTATGTAATTAATAAATTTTGGCATTACATAATTGGTTATAAAGTCTTTGTCCATACAGATCACTCTACAATTAGTTTTTTAATGAATAAACTGATAGTTATAGGTAGAGTAATTAGATGGTTTCTTTTATTTTAAGAATTTGATATAACCATACTTGATAAACCTGGTCGAGAAAATGTGGTTGCAAACTTTCTATCTAGGTTGCAATGTGAGAGTGAACCTGTGCCTGTTGATGATGCTTTCCTTGATGAGAATACTTTTTCCATTTCAATAAAGAATCCAGGGTTTGCAAACCTTGAAAATTACTTAGTCACTTACAAGTGTCCCCCATACTTCTCTCCTCAAGATCATCAAAAACTTGTGGGGCTAAGTGGTCAATATACATGGATTAACGAACTCTTATTTCACATAGGCATTGAAAACATCATGGAACAATGTATAGCCGAAGATGATGTATTTGATGTACATCGAGTGCGTCATTTAGAGCTATGCGGAGGCCATTTTGCAGCTCGGAGGACAACCAATAAAATATTAACTGCTGGATTTTACTGGCTTACACTTCACAAAGATTGTAAAAAAATTGTGCAACATTGTGATAAGTGCCAACATATGGGGTGACCCACACATTCATATGAGATTCCTTTACATCACCTACTGTCTCTTGAACCCTTTGAAAAATGGGGTTTAGATTTTGTGGGTCCAGTTAACCCCCATCAAACAATAAGGAGTATATATTAGTTTGCACTGATTATGTTACTAAATGGGTAGAGGTTGTGGCATTGAAACATGCACAAGATACCAAGGTTGCTGATTTTTTATATTATGAAATCTTTACCAGGTTTAGCGTGCCTCACGATATTGTTACTAATCAAGGGTTGTAGTTTATGTCTAAGTCGACTATTGCTCTAGTTCATGAATATGATTTTGCCACTATAAGTCCTCACCATATCACCCACAAGAAAATGGATAAGTAAAAGTGACCAATCGAGAGCTTGAGAATATTATAACAAAGACTATGGCCCTCCACAAGAAAGATTAGGCAACAATACTTCTAGAAGTAGGATGGGAATATTTCACCACATGGAAGACCACCACCAGTCTTACACTATATGAGCTAGTTTATGGTAAGAAGGCTATTCTTCCCATCAAGTTTGAGATAAAGACTCTCTGAACTTATTTGTAATTAGGAATGAGTATCACTGATGCTCAGAAAGATCAAATTGATCAAATCCATTCTTTGTATGAACTTTGACATCAAGCTCTTTTCCATGCAAAGGTAGTTTAGAAACAACGTGCACTTTGAAATGATCATTTCAAACATTGGTCATTTCAGCCAGGTGATTGGGCACTGTTGTATGACTCCAGGTTTCATGATTTCAAAGGAAAGTTCCACAATAGATTGTTAGAGCACTACAAGATTGAGGTTGTCTATGAAAATGATGCGTTCAAGCCTCACACCGTAGATTCCTATTGTATGGCTCTTCATGTTAATGGGCATCGCTCAAAATTATACAAGCAACCTATTTCTAAAGAAAAAATTGTTTCTAGTTTGATGAAGGAACTCAATGTTGTAGAGTGAGTTCCTGTCACCTCTTCAAGTACCTTCTAGGTACTTCCAAAAATAAAATAAAAGATCCAAAAATGAAAAAACCTTTGAGCATTGTTGTCCAGTTATTACTTGAAAATCGGGTCATAGATGGGTAATAACTATCTAATAATCTTGGAGATAAAATTTGATTTTTTGATGTCTCCAAGCGGCATCTGATTGAAAATAAAGGTATTGATAGTCTAGTGTCATTATCAAAAGTTTAAAAAAATAAAATAAAAGAAAAAAAATGATTGCTACCCATTTTGTGGTGTTACCAAAACACCGTTCTTCCTACTTCCTTTGCAGTTCCTGTCGTTAGATTTCACCCCGCTCTTTCCTTGTCGATTCAACACATTGTGGCCCCCAATCCAACACTCATTTTTGTGTCATTCACTCTAGTTCACCAATTCATCATTTTAGTTGTGGTACCTTGTACGGTCTTTCTGACATGGTCATCATGACCCTGTTGTTCATCCCAACCTATTTTCACCCTCGAGTGTATCCATCTGGCATTGTCTTTTCAATTGATCTCCATGTTGTCTCCTTTCCATGTGTTAGAATTTTTCCTCTATTTTTCATCCTCTTTGGCTTTCATCACATGCTTCCACCACTCTCCTTGTTGTTGTTTTGTCACACCCTTTTCGATGTCATCACTCTTTATAATTCCTTCGTTTTGTGGTCACTTCATATCTACTTGTAGATTTTCTCCATCTCACGAAACGTGTGGCATGCCATCATTATATTTTTGTAATCCACTTCAATTTCATCTCATCCGATGGTATTGGTAACGGGTAATTTTTTATATTCTTTTTTCTATTAAATATTTTTTGTTTTCTAATATGATTGGTGTGCATGCCTTGAGACAGGTTCATCATTCAGCTAGGGGGAGGGAGTTCTATCCTATGTGTCATGTGACTTATTTTCTATGATTAAATGTTTCTATATTTGAATTAACCTTCCACCTCATCTTCTATTAACCACGGTAATTCCCATAACTATCATCCTAATTATAAGGTTTATCTAGTGCTTGATCTACCATTTTTACTATTCAAATTTTTATTGATATTTTGGGTTTTTCATCCATACCACCATAGTCACTATGTAGAGTGATTACAAACCACCAAATCCACTGTTCAGTATACTTGCAGACTTCCTATCGCACAATGGGAGGAAATCGCACACGAAGGGACCCTACCTCTATGAAGCAACTCAAAGCCTACCCATAAGCCTATAATATTTTCAAGAAAGTTTCTTGTACTGGTTATTTAAGGAAATTATGCAATTTTGATGACGATGTGTCTCTAGAATTTTCCATGGGATTCCATCAAAATTAGGTAACCTTGAGAGGCCGAACATTTCCAATTATAGTGCAAACTATTGGTACAATCATTGGACTTCCTCTATTCAATATAAATTCTTTCCTATCAATTCCACAAGGGTTACAGACCTTAAGTATACACAGGAGCAATTTTTACAGAGGGGAGAATGTTTCCAAATGGTGCAAGGTTAGGGAACAAAGCGAAACTCTCTTCCTCCACCATAGTCTGATGTTTCCAACTTCCTCATTCAGTATGTCACTTGTGCGAGCAGAAGAACATATATCTTTTCTCACCATTTTAGGCTCATGTTGAATTTGTGTAATGGTGTTCTAATTAATGTTCTCTTCTATCTATTTTCATCCCTGCAACGTTCATGCACTAGGGTTGGACATGGGCATATAAACTCTCTTTCCCATCGTGAATTAATTAAGATTATTGTTATGCATGGACTGAGTTTAGAAAATCCTCCTATATAATGGGATGTTTTTGTGCAAAAAGAGGGTTCTGATAGTGAAGCTTCTGAAAACCCTAAGAATCTGTTAGCCAACAAAACCCTTGATGATATCCCTGAGTTTTATGCAATTAAGGATACAATCCCTATTGAGAAGAAAAAGGTAGTGGGTGGGAGGACTCCTCAACAAAATGACAAATAGAGCCAAGCAAAATGTAAGAGGGGAAAAACTATCCTTAAGGACAAATTAACCAATCTTGCAAACATTGCTAGCTCCATGGCTAATTCAGACCTGCCCCATGAAGACATATAAATTGCAGGTTCAAATCATAAATGGAAAGACAAAATGAGTAGGGAACACTATAGGAAAAAGTGATAGAAAAAAAAAAGAACAAGCTCGATAGGAACAAATGGAACCCCTTGGCCAGGAAGAAAATGTGGGTTTTGGTGAAGAGCGTTTTGATGCACAAGGAAATAGTCATGTTGGAGCAAGAAAATACTTTTGAGGATATCATCAGAGAAGAGAATGTATCTATTGAGAATATCCCTGAGCAGGAGGATGATGTTCCTACTGAACAGGAGGAAGAGGTTCCTTCTAAACACGAGGAAGAGGCTCCTTCTAAACATGAGGAAGAGGTTCCTTTTGAACATGAGGAAGAAATTCCTTCTAAGCAAGAGGATATCCCTAATATGGAGAATACCTACAATCAAGAAGATATTCCCCCACAATTGGAAATTTTTTCCTCTAGTCAAGTAGATAGAAGCCCCTCTTCTAAGTTCAACCTAGAGGAAGGACAAAAAAAATAGAAAAGGTCATTGAGGGAATATGTGATTCACCACCAAAGGAAATGGAATATTCAAATTTGAATGATTCCCCCATTCCTGATGAAGTTAATACAATGTAGGAGGAACACAAAATATCTCCTAAACAAGAGAATAAAAAAAAATATTATGGTTAAACAACTTAAAGAAGAAAATTAGGGGTTAAAGACACAACTCCAGGATCTTACCATAATCAATTATCAAGAGAAAGGGGAAATAAATAAACTAAAGGAAGAATTGGGTAGAATAACTAAACTCCATATCCTTGTTCATTAATTTGGAAAAAGAGTGCAAGAATTAAAGTCATTCTGGTTCAAGGGGATTACCAACATGACATAATAGTTGTCTTCAGGAAAAAAGCATGGTTTGTACCAAATATTTTCATGAAGACATGCAAATTCATTAGCTGGAGGGAAAATGATAGGCAAGAAATGTGCTTTATTTTAAGCCTTTTATGTTCTTTCCATATCCATTTTAATTGCCTTTTTCCTAAGTCCTTATGCCGTTAATTATGTTAGAACACTAGAAAATGTTTAATATGATAAAAACATAGAAAGATGCCTTGATTTATCAAAACGTGGATTAATTAGTTCAATTTGGATGGTTTTTAGTAGAATCTAATTACAAAGGATCTTAGTTGACAATTGTGCGATGGAAGGAGTTCTTGATCTTTCTATTTATGAATCCTATCTTTTGTTTTGTAAATGCTAAAAGACTATTATAACTTTTATTTGTATTTAGCAGCTTTAAATTGTTAATATTCTAGTTTTTTGGTTGTAGGCCACAACAAACATATCGTTATCTCTTTCCAAGACTTATCGGTGATATATTTGCACCTATAAATATGTTATAGTTTCAACCATCAATATAATATGAATCTGTATTAAAATATTGATATATAAATCAAGACTTCGCTTAAGTAGATCAACATAATCGTTCTTTCATTCACCTTGAAAACCATAGGAAGGTCCCACTCTCAAAATGCCTGGTGAAGTTTCTATTATCTTTGTTATGTTTTGAATATTGTTACTGTTATCAGTTAAATGCTGGCTTAGTATTGCTATCATTTAAGGTTTGAATTGCATATTGATTATTAGTGAGATTAAGGCATTTTTGACAGTTACTTATTAATGCATTATTCTCAACATTTAATTATCTATGAAGCGTGTAAATTTTGGTTTCAGTTTATAGATTTATCTTAGACTATTGATAGCAACAAAACAACTAGATGGTCTATTCATATCACATTCATGTCACCCTATTCTTTTATCTTCCTATCACTCTGGGTCTTTGTAGTAGAATACTTAAATTTGATAGTAAATTACACAACTTTGTGTGTGCCGAATACTATAGGATCTATTTGTTATGCATTTCATCTTATTCATCTTGCTAGCAATAGCCCTTAGGTAAATATCCATTAAACCTTTCAAAATATTATGTTCTCTAGATTGACACTTAGGAATAAACTGAGGAAACCAACACAAATTTCTTAAGGATTAATTCAATTTTATTAAGACAAATTTATAGAATTACAATGATAGTTTATTTCCAATATTGATCCACAATTTTATCCAAACACATGATATCAATAGGATCCATGCACGTAAAAGAAGTTGTCATATTCTTATCTATTGCCTAGACCATACATGGTAGTATGTTAACAGATGGATGCTACATAATAGTTTCAAAGACAAAAGGGGCATAGGTCTATTGCATGAATGGGTGTAATGGCATGAATTTGCACCCCTTACAAAACCTACATTTACATAATGTTGTGCAATTTTTGCACACATGCCCCACTGAAAGTAGGGACCCTATTTGCTCAGTTTTTGGTATGGATCCGGCTCCTTTGAAATGCCCCTTGATGTTTATCTTTCTTGTAAAAATATTCCTTTTGAGTTAATACTTTAAAATTGTGAGTCTTAGGGTAAACTTCGGGTTTTTCCCTGGTTTCAGGAATTTCCTCTCTAGGCGGAATTCCTCGGTTGCCTGGAATACCCCGACGGAGTCTAGTTCTGCACTATCTCTGGAGATTTTGACTTCTCGGGGAATTTCATCTTCCTCGGAATTTCTCGAAATTCCTCCATCGCCTCGAATCCCCGAAATCTTCTGGGTGCTCATGTCATTGTATTTATGTTTCACGTACGGGTTCTGCGGATTGGGTTTAATGAAGTCCAGGATGGTTTTATGCATCGAGTCGACTTCTTTTGCCTTGATTGAATTTGGAAGAGCTTGATCTTGAGTTCTTGGCTTGGTTTGGAAATTGGACTTGTGGATTCTTGGATTTGGTGGTGATTTTCTTGGCATCATTGTCATTGTTTCTTGCTAGGGCGTCAAGGCTGGTTACTGGTCTTTGTTATCACCAAATTCACTTCACTAATGGTATGTATTCATTGCTTTTCTTTCGATTGATGAGTGTCAATGATTCGTTGGTGTATCAGGTTTGCTTTGGGTTTGGATCTCGACATGTTGAGGGTCTATGATTAAATTAGGGTTACTCCCTTTTTTCTTCCGATGCCTCCTCTGAAATCAGTGTGACTATCCTTTGCTAGTTTTATCTCCTTCCAATCCTGGTCTTGTGCGTGGTTTCATTTTTCTTAGAGTCTCAATCCTAGGCTCCCTTGTGTTTGATAGAGATGGTGATTATGGCCAGATTTGGTTTTTTGGTTTCCATTCACATTCGATAGTTCCTTTGCCCTTGAGATTCTAAGATGTCCACCATGGTTTAATAGGGCAAGTGAGTGGAATGAGAATGTGACCACGTGTTCATCATGAAGCCCTAGGGTTTGATCTCGAATTCATTACCAATGCTATTACATCACCCTGGAGGAGTTAGAAAATTAGGTTTATCGGTGAACAACCTAAATTGAATGTCGTCTGAGCTTGAATTCCCAAATTTGTGATTGTTCGATGAATTTGGGTGAAATCCTGACAAAGTCAAATATTTCAAGATTTCGATGACTTCAGGGATTTTTTTTATCTTGGGATTTTCCCAAATTTCCATCGCTTTATCATTTTCCCAAAATCATGCGTGAAACATGAAAAAAGGGCTGACTTCGTGAAAATCCATTGTCCTAGGAAATTACCAAACTTTCGTTGCTCCTTCGTTTTCCCAAAATGTGCCAAGCTTTGCTAGTTTTGCAGATTTTCGTCCCCAATTGATTTCCCCAAAGATCTATTAAGAATGAAGGATTAAAGGAATGCATGAGTTAATTGCTAATGATTTTGCATTGCATGATTGATTTGGATAATTTAAGAGTATGTGCAAGCATTTCTTGAGTTTTGGGTGTGATTGAGTGACTTTTGGGTGTTGTTTGGTTTCCATTGCTAAATTTCACCTGGCCCGAAATTCCTTGAAATTCCTTTTTGACCTAAATTATGCGAAGGGGTGAAAATCCTAAATTTTGAATAAAGGGTGCCTTAATGATATTTTAAGGGGATTCTGATTGTTGTTTGGATTTCTTTGATGATTAACATGTCATTTATGATGGACTAACCCTGATTTTCATGCTATATTGGATATTTATTATGGTCCTTCTTTGAGTGCAGGTTGAATCAAGCAAGGCGATTGCTAATAAAGCTAAGGGAAAGGTGATGAATTCTAGTGATGAAGGAGCTTTTGTCTTAGAGGCCTAGAGGATTAAGTCGGATATCAAAATTAAAGTTCTATAAAGCAAGTTGGCTTCCACTTGGTCATAAATCACTGATACTAATGTAGGCAAGTGGAAGTATGAAGAGTTTAAGGCAAGTGAAAGAACCTCCTTTGTTGGCCAGAAGACTAGTGAACTTAGGATTGCCTCATGTAGCTAGGTTTCCTCCCACAATTCAATGCTATGAGTTGGTTTTAGAGTGTGCTAGACATTATGACAAGGGTACATAAAAAGTGATTGGTCCATAGGGTAGAGTGTTGGCTAATTTCTCCCCTCCTTTGATGGCATAAACATTTGATATGCCTGACAGATCCCATGTGGTTGGCCTAGATTTGGATGTAGCCAGAAAGTATTATGCAGATGATACAAGCAAGGCTCTATAGGTGATTAACTCTTGGCTAGAGAAGCCTAAGCCCCACATTTCTATGTTACCAAACATCTATTCAGGGTGAAGTTTAAAGAAGAATACTATGATGCAATCACTCTCCTTAGAAAAGTGGTAGGATTGAAGAGTGCAAGTATCTTTGAGAATTGGATATTCTATGTTATATTGAGGATGGAACAAAAAATTGACTATCATTGGGTAGGTATAATTAGTGTAATGATACATGAGCAACTCTGTAATGTGTTGCAGATAAAGAGCTTCACCATGACCCCCTACTTGGTCTATGCCTTGGCCAGATTTAATCCATACAAGGGATTAAGTGCAAAGGGTATCTTTGGACAAGATGTTATCTATGAGGTTTATCCACAGTTGCATTTGGGTAGCCCAAACTATAGGAGAGTGAATGATGCATTCACTATGTACATCACCAGATTGCTCCAAGGTGCAGAGCATATCAAAATTTTATATGCTCCTAAGGAGTTGATAAACAGATTTGGAGCCTGGTTCATACAGTTCCCTACTTTCTTCTACATCAAGATAGATGGTTTCCAAAGGGATCCTTATAGGCTACCAAGGTATCCAATAGATTACCTCATACTCCTGGAGGTCACTAGGTAGATATGCAACTTTGATGCCATTGTGAAGAAGGATAAGCACAAGACTGGGTTTGGCAATGATTTCCCTCTCAAGGTAGGTGGCAATGAGGCATGTCCTTCCATCATTTTAGTACAGTCTTCTAAGGAGGAAATGGGTGCCTTGGGTTTATCGTTCCACTCTAAAAGGTCTAGATTTGACATGACTCGTGAAGCACAGAAGAGGGACAGTAGATAGTTCAGCCACAAGAATGACATTAAGGATTACTAGGCCAACTGCAAAGATGAGTTTGAGCTCAGGAAGAAGAAGTTCTCAAGGTTGCCAACCAATTTGATTAGATTGCACAACATCAAGGCCATCCCTAATCAAGTTGATGATGATGGGGATGTAATCCAAAATAATGATTATGAGCCCATCAAGGATAAATCGATAGGAGAGATTGATTGGCTAGAGGAAGAGAAAATAGAGTTGGAACAAATCATAGCTCCCATTCTCAAGTACACTAAATTGTGGCTCAAACACAAAATTTGGGAACTGTACAATGAGGGCATGCAATATACTTATGACCTCATGGGGGATTTGGAATCTCACTCCACCTTTGAAGAAACTGAACAAGATTCAAAGGGAAAGGGTAAGGCGTATTCTCCCTTCAAGATCAAAATTAAAGATGCCCAAGAAAAAAAGTAGGTGGAAAAGAAGAGGAAACCAATTGCTAAAAAGAGGAAGACTGTTCCCAGGAAGGATAAGTCTACTACGAAGGAAGAACCAGATGAGGAAGGTGAGAAGGAAAGTGCCCTTGGGCCCAAGAAAAGAAGATTAGTTAGGACTTTAAAGAAGAAGGATGAGCCTTCCAAGGAAGGAGGAGAGACATGTCCTTAGGTGGTAGAAGTGGAGAGCTCTGGAGAAAAAACACAAGTCTATACTAGAAGATCAAGGACTCCTTCTTCAAAGGGGAGTGCATTGAAGGAAGATGCTACCATAACTACTCTTGTTGCAGAGAAATGGAAGGATGCCTCTCCTCTTCATGAGTCACTTGATGTGTGGCATGGGTCCAAGGATATAGAGGTTAGTGATCACCAAGAGGAAGATGCAGATGAATTCAAAGAAGGAGAGCTCCATAGTGCCAAGGCAAAGATAGAAATAAGGTTGCAGTCTCCTTTGGTAAATTATGAGGATTCACCTATTGGGGATAAGGGATAAAAGTCTCCAAGAAGAGAATAAATTTCTGTAAGAACTCCTCCATTGACACATGGGGAAGATGAACCTAGTGTGGAGAGGGATGAGAATCCAGAGAAGGATGAGGAATATGAAAGAGGAAAAATTGAAGAGATTCCCTCAGAGCATAATGTAAATGTTGAACCATTTGTGGATCAAACTGAGAAGGGAACACATAATGAACAAAAACCTGATGCTTCTACTCCTAGTTGGCTCAATGAAATATTGAAGGATAAGAAGATTGTTGTAGATGGCACCCCTCCAAATTGGGATGACCTACTAGTTAAGATAGGAAAGGGAAAGGCGAAGAAAAAGGCTAAGGTTATTTCAAGAATTGATAGAGATGAGGCAAATAATTGGGTGATCCATATTGCTACTCATGCACCTGATAAGAACAAGGATGAGGTAACTAGCCAAGACTATAGTATTCAAACCATCAATCTTGGGCCCACTTGCATGATGCAAGAGGTTGAGGAATTTGAAGGCTTTAGTGCTGCAATTTTAAGCAGATTAAACAAAGAGGTGCAACCTAAACAAGAGTTGAAGAAGGAGAATGAGAGATTGAGAATATATTTGCAAGATCTTATGAAACCTTCTCAATCTATCTCTTCATCATCTATAGCAAGCCTTCTACCTAAGGAGACCATCACTGAATTGGAAAAGATGAAGGCTACCACATAGGTCACACATGATTGGTTGTAGGGAGTGCAAACCAGAGGAGATGATGCAATGAAAGTCATCTTGTCAACTACTGGAGATTCCCACAGGTCGATGGAATGGTTGAGGAATGTGTTAGGTCAAGATAAGGAGGATATTGACCTCTTACTATAGAAAACCAGGGTTTTCATGGAGTATACTGAAGAGAAGCTTATGAGAGATGAGATCATGCCTTCTTTAAATATTTTAGAGCCCTGGGAGTCATATGAGTTGTTTTATGTCAATCAAAGGGTTCTGAAGAGGATTCACAAGCAAAGGAAACAAGTAGGGAATATCTTAAAGGATATTTCTAGCAAGTGTACTCCATTCTTTGATATCATGACTGGGAGAAATAAGTTTGCACCAAAGTATTTGAGCCTTGAACAATTGAAGAAATGGTGGCATGAGGTTTATGATCCAGTGGATAATGGTCCAATCATAGTTCACCATTTGGATGATGCATCCACCTATAATGTTGTTATGGAGAAGTATCAAACCCTAAAGGTGGAATGGGATGA
This sequence comes from Sequoiadendron giganteum, assembly GCA_007115665.2. Lineage (NCBI taxonomy): Eukaryota > Viridiplantae > Streptophyta > Pinopsida > Cupressales > Cupressaceae > Sequoiadendron > Sequoiadendron giganteum. The sequence continues at coordinate 229,059,466 of CM021110.1, read as the reverse complement.
GATCGTCAAGAAATCAAGGGGAGAGATTAAGTCCCTTGATAGAAGATTCAAAGTATTAAATATTCCACCTTTTGTCGATTTAGAGGGGATTTTCCTTAATGTACAAGATAAGAGGGGTCGAGATAAAGACAAGGAGGTAACTAATCAGTAGTTGCCTCAAAATTTGTGCTTCCCATTATTCTTCCTTCACCTTTTGGATGCATTGGACTTAGCTATACTGGGGATCCCAGACAACTTGGGCAGGAGCCTCATGCATTTAATGCAATGCATTTTTTTATTTTAGGAACTCCCTAGGCCGACCTATTTTGTGGCCAACCTTCTTTGTAACCCTAAATGGGCTGACATGTGGTGTAGTCTCTATAAGTATGGCATTTTTCCTCATTTGTAAGGGCTAGAAGATTAGATTTTTCAAAGCAAGTTAAGCAATAGAACAAAAGTCTAGAATTAGGAGTTAGTTTTATTTTGAAGCAAGTGTTTTAATACACAATACTGGAATTGTTTTTGTTAATTGGTGATTCAATACAAGTGAAGACATTGTGCTTTGGTGGCCTCTCTTGGATTGATTTATCTTGCATGGTTCTTATTCTATCCTTTGAAATTTCTTGAAAGTATTTGAATGCATGTTAGATTTAGAGTTAAATGATTTAATAGTACTTGTGATTTGAGGCTTGGAGTGTTGTAGCGATATCTGGTTCATACTTTGGGCAACTTCTTGATGTTTGGGTTGTTGTGCAAGTTCAACCTGTACCTTATGTTTATGTGCTTAGTTCAATTGTGGGTATTTATTCATTTCAATTCCAAAATAAGGGTTGGCTTGAATGAATTTTCATGATCTAAAAAATCTTTAATTCCTTAGAAGATTGCACTATTTCTGTAAGATTGCAGATTAGATCTAGGTTAAGCAAAAATTGGTTTTGAGGGATTGGTCAGTTCCAAGTATTTTATCATTAGTATTGTTGATCTTAGGAGTGATTTTAATCTTAGGATTTCTGTAAACCCTTACCTTTTGTCATTTCTTTGAACTTTGGTTAAAACTAGGAATTTGAGTATCATTATATTGCAAAATCTGATAAGTTAGAAATTTCCCGTATTTATTTTGTAAGGTCCCCTTGTGATTACCAACATTTTCACATTTATCATTGATTTTTTTTGTTGCATTGTCAAGACCTAACATTAGATACATTGGGGTTATCTCTTTGTTAATAGATATATACCTTTCAAGAGAGATAGGATATCATATTCTGTCTGAGTTGTTATTGTGTAGAAAACACAATCAACACATACCTCCTACCTTAGAGAATTAATTATGATAATGAAATTCCACACTCTTCATCCATTTTCCATCCACTTGGCAACTTTTTTTCATGTCAATGGGGGATATTTTGTCTAGGATGCTAGCATGGCATGCAAATGTCTATGTGGCGCGTTGTCATTTTGATAGGATTCTCGCCTCTAGAATCCACAAAGTCGTTACATTTCTCCATTGGTGATTAAGTGTAACGTATTTTCTCCCTTAAATGACCTCGAATGGCTCCTTTGCCTCCTTTTTTCACCTTCAAATGAATATATCTTCCATTATTTTAGTCTCTCTTGATCTCTCTTGCTTCATTTTGGTCTTCTACATTCTTCTCACAAAATTCTCAAGTTGTATCACCTCCATTGAAGTTGTAAGTTGATGTTTTGTTGGCTCATTCTCCTCATTGTTATGGCAATGTTGGTCTTTGAAAGCTTGCAAGATTGCTCCTTCTCCCATTTTCCTTGAGTGCAGTGGTTGAAGGTGATATTAATCCATCTTCCTTTTACTTGGAATTATTGTTTTAATATCATAGCATATTATTATTCAACGTATTGATTGGTATTTCCATTTTATAGCTTCTTTATCATATTTCTCCAATTTTTTCTATCTTTTTTGTCCATGGAGGTGAAAACACCAAAGCAAGGGACTGACTACGGTAGTCCTCTAAACACAACCCTAAAATTTTCTCATTCTTGTTTGTGCAGGTTGTCTGTTAAGTGAAGGTCTTGAAGATATCAACTTGTGGGTAGGAATGTGTTCTCTTCTTACCCTTCCTTGTCATTTCATAATTAGATTTAGTCTTAGTTATCCTCTCGATATTCTATTGTTTTCATTCTTTCTATTTTCATTATTATATGAAACTATATTTGTAAAGTTGTTAGTAGGTTCTCCTTGGTTTATGGTTGTACTTTACACTTTCTATCTGTATGGATGCTAATGCCCCCACTGAGATGTCAGCATGCCATGTTGTCATTTGTGTCCTACACTGCATTCCTCTAGTAGTGAGTTGTCTAAGTCACAATCCATACTCTGGAAACTGTTTCACCTAACTTCTTGGAACATTCAAGCTTGTATAAGGACAACAATGACCCGGTTGATCTTCCTTTCAGAATTTAAACTTTAAACTCTCTCAAAACATCCCATTAGCTTTAGGTATATTAGGGAAGCCTATTGTTCTAGACCCTCCTATTACCTAGGGTCTTGAGTAGTCAGTCCCCCTCTACATTTTGGTGAACACAATGTTAAACTATTTTGGTTCAATTTCATAGTGTTGATGAAATCTTCTCTTGTGTTCTAGGTGTGTGTGTTGCAAGGCACATAGCCTTGTAACCCAACCTACGACCCCTATCGGCATAGTTAGAAGACTCCCTAAACATTGTGAGGAAAAATCTAGATAGATCACTACTTGATTGTTGAACCTTTAGGGTATACTGTGAAAGCCCTTTTTGAAATATGTAACGATGGCCTCTTTCATGCATCTTCCCATTCCTTGCATGTAGCCTAAAAATGGATCACCTACTATAACCTTTACATCGTAGGACCTCCCCATGAATGTGAATAGAGAACCCTCTCCTTTGTACATTCCCCATATCAACGAGAATATCATGGCTAGTGTTCTCATTGATCCTATGTGCCGAGTTAATGTTATTACAATGGAAATTATGTTAATAAACTTTCTACATAAGGAGGGGTACGATGAATCTAAGAGAATTATAAGTATGCATGATGGAATTTCTATCCCTCCCATTGGTTCTATCACCCTTTCAATCCTATTAGGGCCCAAGATTGTGAATTCCCCTTTTGACATCATCCTTGAGTCTAACTTGTTTAGAGTGAAGCTAGGCATCCCTTTGGTGATCCATAAATGCTTGAAATTCTCTCATGAGGGCTTCATGCATGTCATGCATGACACTGGGTATAAACTCCTAGCATTACGTGGGGCATACTCATTAGATCACTCTTGTCTTTCCCCTATTGGTTTGCTTCCTCCAAGAATGGACCTATTGTATCACACTTATGTTAAATACAAGAATGGGGGCATGGGGCTGAAAGTGACCTATCCTCCTTCTCCCTATGTTATTTCAATTAAGGCTTCTATGATCACATAGCAGGCTACCTCTTCCTCATCTCAAAAGGGGAAGGGGAAGTCTGCTTGCACCCAAGAGCCTTCCTCTTATTTTGTTATTCCACCTGATTTCACCTCTCACCCTGTTGTGGTGCCTTTGGCTTTTGCCTCCATGTATCTCATGGGTAGTCTGGTGGTGCCCACTTGGTGAAAGGCCAAGAATTATGTTTTTAACCTTCTTGTCTTGGCCATGGTGCCTTGACCCATTATCTATGGCAAGGGGAAGGGCCCTCATGGAATTTCCTTTACATCTCAACCTCCACATCCTCCTACTACTCCTACCCCTAGGGTAGCATATGGGAAGAGGCCCACCATTGAGGCGCTTGAGTCTCCTTCTCCATCAATTTTTTCCTTTGATACTGCATCTATTCCTCCTATTTCTATCCAAGTTTCATTCCCTCCATCGAAAATGGTTGTGATGGACACTCCCATGGAAGAGCAAGATCCATTTGCTCACTCTCAAGATGCAACTTCTAGCTCTCGGAGCTGAAGAAACTACCTTGCACATGAAAATAAGCATTAAAGGAAGGATTTGGCTACTAAGAAGGCTGCCTTGCAAAAGGTGGAAGGGGGCCCAACAATTCATGTTTCAGAATCTCCTTATGTGTCCTCTTCTTCTGCCCCTTCTACTTTAGTTCCCATTGCCTAAATCTTTCTTTTGGCTCCCTCGTGAGCATGGATGACCCTCACCCTAAAAGGTTGCATGTGATCATCACTCCCTCGGTTGAGCCTCCTCTCCTAATGTCCATTCTAAACATCCCACCTTTTCTTAAGCCCATGGATATTCCAAATACCTCAATGGTGTATGTTGCAATTCTATTCTCTTCTTCCTCACCTTTCACTTCTTTTTTGGGGATCTCACATCCTTTGATGAAGTGCAAGTTGGAGGATGACCTTGCTTCTAATGGGTGTCAGAAGAAAGGATCACCCTCTTCAAGAAAGGGTTCTGCTTTGGCCTGCGTCATCCTAGTGATGGAGGTAGCCTCGACGTCCCTTGAGTTTGTCATTGCCCCCGAGTCTTTTGGTGAGGTTGGTAGTGGATCTTGGGCACCTCCTTCGCCCACCTAGTTGACACATGGAACTCCAGTCAAGTACATGTTCAACTTGGTAGATGATGTCCTGACTATTTCGATGATATTTGTAAAATTAATGGCATTTACCTCATAGGATTTGAGTGAAGAAGATCTTGAGGGGCCCTCTTCCTTAGCTCTTATCGCAGGAGAGTCAGAGAGTGCTCCCCTTTCTATCCTACCTTTGTAGACTCGTCCACCCTCTCCCTATAATGATCTAGATTGGGAGAAAAATGACCTCCTGGTTGATGAGGACTAGGAGAGCACCTCTTCTTTATCTATAGATTAGATTTGTGTGTGCATTGTGTTTCCCCCATGCTTGTTTATGTGTTCCTGGAGGACCCTTGTCACCCTTGTAGGTGCTTGGATATAGGAGTATTTTGTGTCATAAACTTCTTCTATTTGTTGCATCATTCTTCTATTTTTTGTGACTTTATTTTCGATAATTGGGGATGATGCAAAGTGTTGGGGAATTTAGGCTTCCCTTCCATGTTGACCCAATTTTTTATTTTTATTTTTATTTTGCGTACCCTTCTTCATGATTTGATATAGTAGATGATTGATGATAGTTCATATATATTATTATATTATATCTATACATCTATATCTTTTAGCAGTTATGACCTCAAATTATCAGATCCCCTTGTCTCTTAATTTCTTTGTCTTTGCTTATGTTTCCTTTTCATCTTTCTTTCTTCTTTAATTGCTTCATGATGTTGCGGTGCCTATGTGTTGTCCCTCCTGTGTGTGAAAACATTTCTACGATTACATCCTATCATGTATTGTGAGCCACAACATCACTTTCTCATCTCTCCTTAGGATGTCACGTGCCTTTATGTTCAACACTCACCATACCAAGGGGGGCTATCATACTGCTTTGATTTTCAAAAAGATGTATATGGTGTCCAACAAATATTTTGATTCAAAATTCCTTATTTTTCGAAAAACTATTCTTCAACAAGGACCCCTAGTGGAATTTTTCTTTCGAGACGAATTTGTAGAGAAAGAACCTAAAAAATTTCCTTCGAGAAGGGGGTACTTTTTTTGATGAAGAAGTCTAATAACTTTCCCTTATAAGGGAGTATTCCTTCTTTGGAATTCCTTGATGAAAGAGATATTTCAGAGTGATTCCTTGATACTAGAATATTTTGTGAAAAATATCATCACCTCTCAAATAGAACGTCCCTTGATCAAACCCCTTTCTTTTGAAGGGTTCCCGAGGAACCCCTTTGAAAGATTCCACTTCAATTGTTGATTGTTTGTATGACTGTCTATCTACCTGCATGGCTTCTTGCTATCTAACGTGTTTTTTCTATGAATTAACATGTTGCTATGTAGGACCAAGCACCTGTGAAGCTACTTTTTCAATCAATCTTGGAGGAACGAGCACCTCAAGCTTGCCTTACATGATCGATCACCTATAAGGGCCTATTAAAATCTATAGAGCCTCTCACATCTAGCCTCCCTTAGGATTGAGCACCTATGGAACCTCCTCTATAGGACTGAGTACCTATAGAGCCTTTTGTTCATCTTTCATAGGTTTGAGGGCTTATGACACATTTATTCAACTCTCCTTAGGATCGAGTACACATGGAGACATATCTCTCTCCTACACCTGAGTTCGCTAGATTGCGGTCTGCTTCCTTGATGGTTCGGGTATACATTCCTTAGCTTTCACTCTACTTTACCGTGTATTCACTGACACTTATGCTTGCTAAAGTGGGGGAAAAATGCAATGGTGTGAATTTTCACCCCTTACAAAATCCACATATTCATACCTCTTACCTTAGAGAATTAAGTCTAATAATGCAATTCCACGCTCTTCATCCATTTTCCATCCAATTGGCAGCCTGTTTTCATGATGGTGGGGGATATTCCATCTAGGACGCTAGTGCGACATTCAAATGTCTACATGGTGTGCTACCATCCTGATAGGATTCCCACCTTTGGAATCCATAGAGATGTTACATTTCTCCATTGGCAATGAAGTGTAACATCTTTGCTCCCTTGACCGACCTTGAACAACTCCTTTTCCTCCAATTTTCACCTTTAAATGACTATCTCTTCCATTCTTTCAATCTCTCTTGATCTCTTTTTCTTTATTTTGGTCTTCTACATTTTTCTCACATCATTCTTAAGTTCTACCACCTCCATTGAAGTTTCAAGTTGGTGTTTTGTTGGCTCACTCTCCTTATTGTTGTGGCAATTTTGGTCTTTGAAAGCTTGCGAGCTTGCTCCTTCTCCCATTTTATTTGAGTGCGCGTGGTTGAAGGTAATATTACTCCATCTTACTTTTACTTGGAATTATTATTTTAATATCGTAGCATATTTTTATTCAACGTAGTGCTTGGTATTTCCATTCTATAAATTATTTATCACATTTCTCCAATTGTTGCTATGTTGGCTATTTGTGGAGTTGGAAACACCAAAGTAGGGGATTGATTGTGGCAATCCTCTAAACACAACCCCAAAATTTTCTCGTTCTTGTGTGTATAGGTTGTCTATCAAGTGAAGACCTTGAAGATATCAACTCGTGGGTAGGAAGGTGTGATTTCCTCACCCTTCCTTGTCATTTCCTAATTAGATTTATTTAGTTCTCCTCACGATATTCTAATTTTTTTCTACTTTTTGTTTCTATTATTATATCAAACTATATCTGTTAAGTTGTTAGTAGGTTTTCCTTGGTTTTTTACTGTGATTTATGCTTTCTATTCATATGGATGTCAGTTCCCACACTGAGACACCAGTACACCATGTTGTCATCCATGTCCCACGTTGTAGTCCTCTGGAAGTGAGTTGTCTAAGTAATAGTCTAGAGTTTGGAAACTTGCTCACCTGACTTCTTGAAACATTCAAGCTTATATAAGAAGAACAACGACCCAATTTCTCTTCCTTTCAGCCTTTAAAATTTAAACTCTCCTAAAACATCTCGTTAGCTTGAGTTAGATCAAGGAAGCCTATTTTTATAGACCCTCTTGTGACTTGAGGTCTTGAATAGTCGGTCCTCCTCCTCTACAATGGGAAACCAAGATATGATAACAACCAACTCCCATGCACTCTAAGGATAATCATGTCACCCATAAGGCCTAGATACAAATGAAGAGGATATTAAAAGATATAATGGACAATCTACTATGAGATGATGATTCAAAGCTATCTTAGGAAGGAAGGTTATGTTTGGGGATATTGAGACCAAGAGTAATCACTACCATAGTGATGAATAGGATGGTCATGAAAAGAATCGTTTGAACACTAAAAAATAGCTATCATGAGGAAACTATGTATGATAGTACTATGAAGAATACAAAGGGTAAAGGATACATGAGTACAGTCATGGCAGGGATCAAATGAAAGGAGGGAAATATTCAACATATAGTGATGAAAGTCCTTGCAAGATTCTTAAATCTTAGAAAAATTTAAATGAAAAGTCTACCATATTTAGTCTATTGAACTTGTATGATTTGATTGGGTTGACATTCATCATGATAAAGTGGAAAATTAGCATGACCAAGATAATGACAGAGTTTATAAGGTGAAGAAGATAGTGGATTATGTTGGAAGAATGAAGAAGGAGACCTCTGATTTGTTTTCTTTGTTGTCATTGATGCCAACATTATTTTATAATTGATTATATGTTCATCTGGTAAACTATGTTCGTGCTACATTGATCTGGTAATTTGGTCCAGAATCACTCTAAAAATGAATGATGGTTCATATAATTTTGGTATGTTTTTCAAGAGTCTTAGATGTAGTCGTGATCAGGGAATCAACAATTTTAGTTGAATTGGTTGAAATATCTGAATGACGGAAGTTTGACTTACAATTTTGCTGTGCTTCTCTTTTGGCTGGCTTGTTCATAAAGTACACGTTTCATGAAGGCTTATTCTTTAGGTCTTGGCCAACTTTAATTGTGTCTTGCATTCTTGATTTTTAGCACCAAAGAAGTTTTGTTTTGTGGCTGACAAGACATTTTGAGTTGTGTATACTTACATCCAATTAGGCCGACCTAATTGATGCATGAACCATATGTATATGGAATATTCTTTTTATTGAGCATATATAATTGAGATGTACAAAGATTCATAAGGTAGTGACACATAGAGAGATACAAAAGGTGTGATAGTATAAATTTATGCAACAAAATGATATTGTGAAGTTGGTGACAATTGTTGATAGTTATGTTTCTACAAACCAGTGTAGAACCTTTTGTTTTCTAGAGCTTAATTGGAACTATACTCAACACATAGAAGGTGCATTCCTTTTAGTTCAAATTTCTAGCAGTGAGTCATATCTGTCTATACTTTGGTGGTAAGCCATAACTTTTGTACTCTAGTTGTGAGCCTTTCAAGGACAGTGTGTCGTGGTAGTGTTCCATGCAATATTTTGTAACTAGTTATAATATATTGTGAGCTAATCCTCATTGTGGTTTTTCCGACTTTGAGTTTTCCATGTAAAAATATTGGTGTCTATGAGTTGTGTGATGGTATGTTAATTTCCATGTTTTAATTACTATTGTAACAAGATTCATTGCAATAATTGGATGGTTAGCAATCAATTGGTTTAGTAGAATACTGATTCACCCTCCCCTCTTAGTATTCTATGTGTTCAACAATTGGTATCAAATCTCGATTCTTTTAAGAAGCTTAAAAACTTAAGGAAGATCTTGAGGTTTTAACACATGGTTGATAAAAAGTATCCTATCCCTTTGAAAGAGATCTTTGTAACTGAGAAGCTTCATGCTACTCTTAAAGACCTAGAAAAAAGTGAAGATGAGAAAGAATCTTTGAAGGAAAACCTGAAAGAAGCAAATGAACGCATCAAGAAATTAAGAGAGAAAAATAATAAATTCAAAGAAAGGAATAAAGAAGTCAACGATCGGTTGAAGAAGGCTAATGAAGACATCACCAGACTAAATTTTTAAGTGGAAGAAAAGAAAATAATTGAAGAATGTCAGAAAGCTGAAATCTAGAGTAAAATTGATGAATGCACAAAGCTTGAACAAGAAGTGGTAACACTAAGATCTAACTTAGTGATGGAAAAAGTTAATGAGGATAAATTCAAAGCAAGTACCACAAAACTTGATTAGTTGATTGCATTTCAGAAACCAACTAAGGATAAAAGCGATCTAGGACTTGAAGAAGGACAAAGTTCAAAGAAAAATCAAGCTTCAAACAAAGTGAACAATCAAAGGAAGAATCAAAGCAATGGAAGGAAGATCGAGAACCATAGAAGCAATACTAGAAGGATTCCTATTCAACAACCTAATGCTCAAAGGTACCCATCTTTCAATGGGATTTTTTTTTCATGCAATAAAATTGGTCATAGGGAAACTGAATATAGAAGTAGAATGAACCAGAATAGAATGAATCAAAATGTTGGATTCTTTACTGGATAATGCTTTACTTGCAATAACTTTGGCCATAGAGCTACAGAGTGTAGAATTCATACAATGATGAAAAAATTCAATTTTGGTAGAATGACTCAATATTTTCAAGGCTACTACTATATATGCTATGATTTTAGACATAAAGCTAATTAGTGAAGATCATGGATAAATCCAATTTAGTTTGGTCAGAAACAAGTTGTGTGCTACACCTACAATAAATCAGGACAAATTTCAAAATTCTACAGAAATAAAATTGATAAGAAATCCAATCTGAAATAAAAGAACAAACCTATGAACAAAGTGGATCCTACTAAAGTGAGAAAAGAAATGGAGAAGATTTGGACGAAAAAGGAAGAACTTGATAATAAGAATGATTCAAATGCATTTGTACTAACACCTAGTGCATATACTTCTTCTAAAAACTAAACCCAACAATGGTTTTAGGGAGAGCAGTGATTGAGAAATCTAACAAACCCTCGATATAAGAGGTGTCAACCAATGACACGACGAAATATGTTGTATGGTGTCATTTTGGAGTTGTTGAAGAATTTTTTGGCAAAAAATATGCAAATCTGAACAATTGCAGAACATTTTAGGGTTTACAGTTGTGGCAACGGAAAAAATATCCATTTTACTTTTCCTTGCATGTTTGGGCCCTCCCTATTAAACTAAGCTTAATTTTCTTTGATTTAGTGTTGTAATGTGTTTGACACATTCACATTGGGTCTTGGTCCCTTCTAAACTAATGAACTTAAAATGGTACCTTGCTAAAGTGTTGTAACACACTTTCACACTTTTCTAAGGTTGTATTAATTGACTAAACCTAATAAACCTCTTTTTAACCAAAATGTGCCTTAATCCTACCTTATTTAGAGTGTTGTAAAGTGTTGTAACACACTTTCACACTTTTCTAAGGTTGTTATTAATATTTTGGCCTCTTTATGATTTAATTGGCCTTATTTTACACCCACAAGCCTCATTTAATGCATCTTTTCAAGGATAATCCTGACACAAATCAATATCTAATCATAATTATGGTGTTTTTAGGTTGTGTGGCCCAGATTTGTTGGTTTGGGACTCATTCTCCACCTTGGGCTTATGAGTTCCACTTAGGGTTTTCGGTCTCGATCCTAATTTTACACCTTTACAAGAATTTTTGAATTTGGTCCCATAAATTATGCCTAATGGGACTCATTTTTCACCTTGGTAAAATGAGTCCCATGTGGCCCAAAATTAAATTTAATCCAAAAAATGTGGCAGGATTTTATCCTCCTAGATTTGATGTCGGCTTTTAGTGTTGTAATTTCGGGAATTTTTTCATAATTAAGCATAAATACAATTTTCTTTCACTCATTTTCACCTAAGAATTTTGTGAGAGCATTCATAATAGAAAGTTTGAGTTCACAAGAGTATTCAGGTGTTTACAAGAGCATTCAAGGGAATATTATCAAGCATTTTAGAGAATTATTCAAATATCAAGCATCATGTCAAAGTCTTCATGCAACATGTTTGTTTTTGAGCTAACAGTTGTGATGTAGGGCTTCACGATTCAAGCTAGCATTTCATTCAAGATCTATCCTATCCAAGAAAGAGTCTAGATATACATCCATTGGAGCCATCACATACATGTTTGCAACCTCTTATTGTTAGGGTTTGGTGAGTTGCAACATCATATTTTGTTCATTCATCATTCTCCATTCCTATTTCATTTCATTTCAAGGTTTCATTACCAAAACGGGGTTTGACCAAGGAAAACCCCTATCCACTAAAAAACCAACATTTTTTTCCCTCTTTAGTGTGTGATTTCCAGGTTTAGGTTGAAGGAACATTGAGGAGCAAGTTGGAGAAAATTTTCAAAGTGTCCAAAGTTGTCAAAGTTGTTGTAGACACCAAAAATTGGTCTAGGCCTGTGAGCACCACTTTCGACATAATTTTCTAATGTCCATGGTCATGATTAAATAATGTTTATAATTTAATTACCTTTATAAGCACATATTTCCTCTATTAACCAAATAACCTTTTTAATTATTTAATTAATTCATTATGGCCCTTTATTCAACTTTGATTAATTAAATAAATCACATTTATTTAATTATGTTGCTAACTAATTAATTCTCTTTCTTAATTAAATAATTTATTATTTAATTAACCCCTTTGTCATATTTCAACTATAATTAAATATTCCCTATTTAATTATTCAATTAATCCTTTTCAAAAGTCAATTAAATAAATTACATTATTTATTTAATTCATTCATTTCAATTTCGAATGTTGAATTAAATTAACATTTAATTCATAATTAATTATTTCTATCACATTATTCTATCATCCAATTATCTAATCATTCACTCACCTTTTGACTCAAGATCTATTTAAATCCACCAGTTATCTCTAGATTCGATATCTAATCCTCTCTACGAAAGGACTCACTATCACAACCAGTTAGTTAACTATTTCTAACTCATATGCATGAATGTGTTTATTAATAAAATATCTTTATTTAATTAATCAATTCATGTGTGCATTCGAAAGGATTATTCTTCGAGTTCTAACCTTTTCTTTTTCATTCAAAGTCTATTTCTTCTATTTTTGAAGACTCTTAACTAAAGATTAAATTGATTATTTAATCTTGAACTCTTGTTCTTTCTATTTTCAAATAGTCTTGACACAAGATTAAGTTATTGCTCTAATATAATCTTTATCCTGCATAATTTCCTAACTCACGTTCTATCTGACACAAAACTCACATCGTATGGCATTCATCAATCTCGATTTTTGATCTCTCTTTCGAATCTGAGTCAATTGTTCGAAAACCCAAAATCTATAAATTGACATGTCATTATCATTATTCCTCCTCCTGAAATCAATACTTTTGAGAAGAATCTATTATCTTCGATATTTTGTTGAGACAATAGATCCAGGTTATGCTTGCATCAATACTGAAAATCTGAGGGCAAGAATAGTGAGACAATAAAAAGGACGATAATCAAGATCATTCGAAGAAGTGGACACATATTCGGTGAGACTGTTCTAGTTATAGTTTTAATTGTTTTGTTCATTTTTACTCATCCTTAGTTGTTTGATTTAGATTAATATTTTTTACATTAGATTTAACCGTCTATCTATGTAGATTCTCCATTTATTCTACATCTACAGTTGTCACCTTGCATTGCAGATACTTGGAGGACTTCTACAAGTTGTGAATCAGGGTTTCGGATCTGAAAACCAACTGGGAAGCACAAAGCAGACCTTGAAGACCAAATTTAGACCTTGAAGTTTTGGAAAACCCTAACTAGACTGATTCACCAGTTTTAGAGTATGAGTCCCAATTTAGGTCAAAATTTAGGTTTCTACATTCTGATACCCATTTGCCAAATTCTTGTTTCTGCATAGAAATCCAGATCTGGGACTGATTCACCCAGCTTGGTGTATGAGTCCTAGTCAATAATAAAGTTAAAATTTCTAGTTTTTAAGAGCCTCATTCAATCTCTTTCCAGTTCCAAGGTGCACACATTTCATCTTGCACCTTTCTGTTTTGTTTTACATGCGTTTCTAGGTCATTTACTTAAAGATTACATCACATTAGGATTTAGCATTACATCTTGCATTTCATTTGTCTTTCCAAGCCCTAGCTTGGTGATGAACCCCTTATTAGTTTACAATAATCCTCTAGGAAAAACGCATTGCAAGATCTCTTTCTCATTTGCATTGAGATATCTAGGGTTATCCTTCAATGAAATAATTGGAAAGTGGGTATGCTCTATGTTCTAAACCATACAAAAACATCCTAACCCATTTTCAGTTGTTTAATTTTGGTAAACCTACATTTAGAACATTATAATTCTAATTTGGATTTTATCATCATCCTAGATCTTTCTTGCATTAACATTTCATTATGGTTTGTATTAGTTGATTGGCATTCTAGGGTTTTTTAATTTTGCATCATTGAAAGTTCATATAGCTTGCATTTTTGCATCTCATATCCTTGAAAATCATACAAAATCCACATTTTCACTTAGGTTACAGATCATACAACATAAAAAGCATAAAATTCATTTGAAATTTTTAAAAAATTTTGAAAAAAACCCTCACTAGGACTCATACGCCCCTTTGGGTGAACCAATCCCAGTGTAGATTATGCACTGCATTTTTTGACATTTAAAACACCGTTTCTAAGCTTTTGTTTGCTATTTATAGATTTTTTTTTTAGTTTACAGAATTTTGTTATAATCATTTCATTTTTCTTAGCTTACATTGTATTTGCATTTATTTTGAATTTAGAAGCCCTTGCATGAGTATTTTGTGTCCTATTGCTAATACTATAGTGAGACAAATTTTGAAACTCATGTCATCTTGTGATAGCACAATCGTCATGGATCTTGGGTTGTCTACCTCTTTCACTCCTATTATTGACACTAGTACACTAGGTATGAACCATACCCTTAACAATTCCACGCCTTCAAGTAGTGTGACAAATGTTGAAACAATGGTTGCTAGTGTCTTACAAGAAAACATAATTCAAATCCATGAAGACTTAGCAAAACTACAACATCGAGTGAAAAATGAAAACATTTCAACTACTATCATCCCTACCATAGATAATTTTGATGCCAAAAATTGGCAAGGTAACAACCCTTTGTGGGAAACTAAATTAAAGGGGGAACCTATTGCGCTAAACTGAGTAACCTCCAAATTTTAAAGAAGTCGACTTCTTCTATAACTGGGGTTTTGAATGGGAAAAGGAAGAAGATATAAAAATAAAAGATCTAACTAAGGTAATGTGCCAAGATTCAGATGTAACAAATGGTAGACCTATCTTGTAGATGTGATCTAAGGGCCCGTTTAGCGATCTGCTATGTTATGAAATAACAAACATCAAAAAGAAAGACTTGGATAATTCATTTCAAGACATAAAATAATTTGCATACAGATTTACTAAACATAAAGAGTCGAAGACATGGTTCTAAATCAGCATTCTATTCAAATCATTGAAGTTGCAAACAAACTATTTAGAAACAACAAAGTATAGTGTTATCCAATAGTTAATAAATAGAGAGGCCAAATTACAAGGGCACAATTTGTGATTCTTTACAATTATCTAACAAGACAAAAGGCCTGGTGTCTTCCTAATCCTTTTGTAGATATTTAGACCTTTTTAAATGATCAAGAGGAGCAGTATATATAGCCAAGGATTCCACCACTTGAAGTCTTGTAACAGAAAATATTTCCCATCATGAATCATAATGCTTGCAGCAATTATTCATCACGGTCGTCGTAACAAAAAATATTCTCAAACATGAACATAGTCATTTGCAAGACAGATGCATTCTTTGCAAATGATGGTAGTGGTCCTGGCTTACCTCATGCCAACAAGTGTCATCTCCCAGCAAAGGTAGTTAGAGCATGCAGAAGCATATGGAAACTTGGTGCCCACACTACCCCTTGTTCCAAGAAGATCTGCTGAAGGGCCACATGGCAGCATTTTTCAATTCATGCTTCATCCTCCCCATCCTTTGATAAAATCCTGCAACAAAAAGACATGTGGCAGCGTCCTTACTATCGACATCATTTGAGGGGCCTACTAAGGTTTGCACGGGTGCAGGCTATGTCATCGGTGATCAAGGCTCGAAAGAGAGTTATATGAAAGCATGCCAAGTGCATCTGATTTATTGACATGTGGGGGAAGAACGAGGCTCAGAAGAGAAGGGGAGGGAAGCTCCCCTTTGGTGAGCAATGAAGTGACATGTGGCGGAAGTGAACTAAGGTCATCGAAAAACTAGCATGAAGGCTCTTAAGATCATTGGGTGTGGTCGGAAGTTGAGAAAGGCATCAAAACAACCCGAAGGGAGCATGGGGGTATATTAAATATCCACAGCTTTTGGTGACTATCAGGGGTGTTTCGCCTACGGAACGATGAATGCAAAAATATCTGGATTCACAGACCAGAGATTTATTCATTGGGATTTGGAGTCAGAGCTTAGAAAGGGCAATTTGCCAGGGAATCTAGTCGGCCTTGGAAGGCATTGCTATGGCACACAGGATCTTGTGCACCTCATGTAGATCGATCACTTTTTTAAAAGGAAGTGTTTCCAAAAATCCAGACTCGACCTCAAGCTGAAAAAGTAGTCATGTGATTTGATGAGTTACACCTTCAATGTCCTTGGCTATAGGAGGTTGGATAAAGCTCTAAAACACTAATAAATCCTGTTTCCTCTCCTCAATTTTGGCTGCAATTTTCTTCGTGATAACCACTGATTCATCAAAAAGGAAAGGAGAGGGTAAACCCATCTGGGTCAGTTGAGAAAACCTTTCTCGAACGTCATCCATAGTTTGCCCCAATGTGACCGAGCAGTGTTGAGCATGAAGGGTGGCCTCATAGTAGCGGATGAACTCACTTGCGATCCTAGTGGTTGACCTCCAATTCTCAACCCCTGCTCATACCAGATCCTCTCTTGGCACAGTGTATAGCTTGCCTAGCAACCTCTCTGCTTCAGGAACCTTTTCCCTTATGAATTGAGGGAACTGTTCCATTGTGTCATGAACCTCCCTACATAAATCTATCACCTCCACCATGAATCGAAGTGTGGGCTAGAGAGTTGGACATAAATCTTTGAATCTCTCCTAGTAGGAAGCATATAGTTGTTGGGCTATTAAGCAGAGGTCTAATTGTGGATCAGGAGTTTGAATGATCTTCTTCAAGAGGTTAACCTCTGCATCCCTTGTCCCAATCTCTTGTGTTATCCCCACAATTTTTTCTATGACAATGGAGAGTTTCTCCTATAGGTCTCTTTGTGCGGCTAGCCACCTTTCCTCAACTTGGCTTCAAGTTACAGAATCTTCTGGAGTTCTTCCTATAATTGAGCTTGCATGCTCACCTGATTTGTCTCCTTTTCTTGTACTTCTTGCTCTAGTTGAGCATGCAGTTGCTGCAACTCTTCATTCTTTTGCTAAACCTCTCCTTCTGACAGGGCCAACCTATTTGATAGATCCTAGTTCCTTTATCACAGCTCAACTACCCAGTCCAACTCCTGGGATTGGAACCTCTCGAGCTCCCTTTGCAAGCTAGCCTATTTTTCCTATGTATTATGTGTGAAGCACGCCCTTTTGACCTCTTGTGCCTTTTCCTTTGCAAATAGAACCTCAATTCTTCCCTTGACCGCCTTGAGCTCATCCTCCACCTTCTTTAATTTGTGACCAGACTTAATAAATTTGGTGGTCACTACCCATTGTGTCTCCTCCATTAGCTCAACTTTATCACACAGTCGAGCAATTCGCAAGTCCAGTCTGATGGCATGGATGTCATAGTCATCATGTTTCATTTCTCATTGTAGTTTGGCAACATTAGGATGCATGGTTGCAAGATGTAATGATTGTCGAGCCTATTATAAATTGTCTAGATTCTGGGTTCCGTTGACCTCCTGGCATCCTTTTCCTTTTGCTTCTGGAGTTAGAGAGCTTGAGCTTGCTTTGTTGTATAGTGAAAGGGAATGAGAGGTAGGTGACCTCAAATATTTTATTCTTTGGAAGTGCAACCATGAGTGGAGAGAAGGGAGGAATACTCCAAATCCCAGGTGACAAATGTGTGGAGGGACTCATGGGGAATGATGGTGGAAATGGAGATGCGATGGGCTCCAACTACTACAAAGGTTGAGTTGGAAAAGACTCAGAGGGGGTGAAAGAGGTAGCAGCTCCGGACACCAAGGGGGTGGTAGCCATAGGCATGGATGAGGAGATAGATGGGGATGTTGATGGGACTCCAACCAAAGATGGGGTAACTCGAGGGGAAGTTAAAGCCATATGTCCAATATGAGAAAATTGGGAGAAACCTCTCGTAGCAATTGTAGAGGGGACAAATAAAGATAGGCTCACATTCAAAGTGATGGGTACCATAGGGATTGTCAAAGAAATAAGAGACTGTTAGTTGAGAAGAGAGGGAGAGAAAGATACCTGAGTGGTTGATTCTACCTCCGACGCTTGGCCAACCACAACCTCCTACGAATCACAGCTTGAAACGGTATCAATGTGCTATCTTTTTCTTGGTGGAGGGTTCTCCACATCCACTACTTTTGTTGATTATTGTGTTCCTCTAGCCATTCCTACACCCTAGGCTCGAGATTGTGAGGAATCCGATCGTGAAATATTCCTCCGCACACTCTTAATAGTTGTGCTACATTGTGTTGTTGTATTCTAATTTTACTTCCCCTTGTTAGAGCGTGGTAGGGCATCCTCAGGGTCGGGCTCCTTCACATCACTTGCATCATAATCTTTATGTTCCCCATTCTAGAGGGTATCAAATTGATCATCGGTGTTGAAAACCAATGAATGTTGGAAGAGGCGACAACGTTCTTGATCTCATGGCGATAAATCCATAAATCATTAATCTTTTCTGGCTTCCAGCCCTGTTCCCTCATCAAGCTATTTCAGAGGGTAGTGTTGATGGTTAAAATGACACAAACAACATTAAAACAAAATATTTCTACTCTATTTCTCCTAAAAAAGAAAGACAACATGTAGTAGCCTAACTCCCAAGGTCCTAATAGTTGGTTCTCAACTATCTGATGTCACTCAATTGGTTCATGCAACTATAATATTCAAGGGGCTTGTGTTGGTAACAAAGGATTCAATCTATAACTCTTTTTATCGAAATAGTTCCTATAAATCAATGGGTTTTAAATAAAAGAAAAAGATAGAACAAAGGGGTAAACCAGTAAGTATGAACCGAATTTATCTAGTATGTGGACATATACCTTCAATGATGAATGTTTCCTAACATATCATAAAAACCATAAGATGATACAGTTTGTAGCATAATCTATACCACTGCATACATTCTAGGTGCTTAATTAACTTCGCAATTACTCTTCACAAATATTTCAAGGATTTCAAAACAACACACATTCATTCATCATCAAAATTATAGACAACAGAATTTTTAATAACTTCAACTCAATGACAATCTAATAAGATGATCCTTAAATTTGATTCCTTCAAATGACTTTCATCATTCAAGAAACTCTTATGTTTAGCACAATCACCGCATACAGATAGATCATAACTTATCAGCCTTATCAAACAAATAATTTAATTCCAAACACCATCTTTCGAGTAAACCTGTAATTCTATTAACTGTAAAAGATTTAAGTACAATGTATCTCTGCAAAAACTCTACAAAATTCTATCTCTTAGCATTAGGCAAGCCAATCTAGTTCTCAATTAGCCGACCTTTACAATATGATACCCATCTGGTATTTATAGATATACAAAAAGTTCGAACTTCACTTCTATTTTAGGCTTTCCACCTTTTTAGGAATTCAGACTCTCTTGGAAACTCAGATCAACTTGATCTTGAGTTCTTACATTAGACTTTTAGTCTTAACTAAAAATAGAAGATAGAAGAGAAAAGAAAGTCATGCGCTCAAAAAGCTATTAGTGTTGTATTCATGCAACATGCAAAGAAGGAGAACATCATGCATGTAAGGATTCATGCATGTGAAGCTGGATCTGCTAGGAACTCATCATAACTGGTGAACACTTGCAGTAGAGTCTCCATCTCTAGCCCATCAATCTAGTCATCTTCAAATTTAATCCAATCCAACTCAGCTGCAGCAAACTCCTTCATACTTTTCACTTTTATTAATTCTCTCCCTGTAGCTTTTATCTCCTCTTTGAACTCTACAAGTCGATCTAACATCAACTCTCCGCCATCATCTCCCTTTTGCATAAGTCCTTGGAATCTTTCATCCCACTTTTCCTTTATTTGATTAAAAGGCATGCCCTCTTTTGTAAATGCATTTATATCTACAATAATGGCAATAGCTGCTTCTAATTCTTCTAATTGCTCAGTCAAATTATTTACAACTTCCTGAATCTCATCCTTATGCTTGCTCAAAAAGCCAGTCCTAAACTTGAGTATGTGAGAAGTCTTCTCTACAAAGTCTTTGTTGTCTTCCTCAAGTATAGACTATTCCAGAAGAGTTGTTAGAGGAAATGTATTTATCTTTTCTAACTTTTCACCATACTCCTTATACTCTTCTTCTTGTTTTTCTGATGCCTCAATATATTGATACATCTCTTTAATCAATCCTTCAGTATCCTTGTAGGCTTCAAACCCTTTCACTAAAATCTCTCCTATCTCTTGGTTCAATTTATCTATCCATTTTTCTACCATCTCCACCTTTCCTCTAACCTGCACCAAATCATCAACCTCCTTTTTTCTTAGCAAAACAAGAGTCTCAATAGTTGCAACTTGTTGTGACCTTGGAGAGGAGACACTCTTCAAGAATGATTCTAACTGATCCAATCAAGCGTTAAGCTCATCTTTCTTTTGTTTGTCCTTCATCATTCTTGATTTAGTTGTTGAAGCCACCACATCAATCAGATTCATTTGTTGATTCCTAGTGGGTCTTCTCAAATTAACTGTACTCAATTGATAGTTCATTAGCTGCATATCCCCTACCTCCTTTTCAGTCATAGGCATGTCACATTCAGCAACTATCTCCCCTTTATCTATGAGTCTAGTAGAATGTAAGATTTTAGCCTTCTTCTTAGGCCTTTCCTGTTCAATTCCCTTCATCATATCCTCCCAATTAAGAGGTTGAGGAGGTGTTCTAGCTCTCTTCTGCATGTCTAACTTCAACCATATATGAGCACTGGGAGTAGTCATCATCATGGAAGAGGAAGCAACAATTGTAGAGGGTGGCTGAACATTTACTTCAGGTTGAGAATCAACCTTTGCTTTCTCTAGTTGCTCCTGCAACACATGCATCTGCACCAACTTCTCAGCCTCTTCTCTATCTCTTTGTTCTTGCATTTTCTTGTCTTCTTCTTCTTTTCTCAATCTTTCTTCCTCCAACTGATCCTTCTCCATTTTTTCCTTCTCTAACCTTTCCTTTTCTAATTTCTCTTTTTCTAAGGCCTCTCTTTCTAGCTTTTCCCTTTCTAACCGTTCTGCCTCCAAAGCTTTAAGTTTTTCAGCTTCTGCTTCTTCTTCCTTTTGCTTCCTAATTAGCTCTTCGACCTCTTTTTCTTTCCTTATCTTTTCTAATTCTTCATTTTCTATCCTTTCTATTTCTATGGCCTTGAGCTTCTCTACCTTTTCCCTTTCTTCTTCAGCTTGTTGTTTCTTTATTAACTCTTCAGCATCTCTTTCCTTTCTTAAAGCTTTAGCTTCTTCCTCTTTCTGTCGAGCTTCTTCTGCAAGTTTCAGTTTAGCAACCAAGATTTCCTTTTCCCTCTATTTTCTTGTTTTCTCCTCCTCAAGATCATGGATCTTTTGTATCAATTCTAGCTTGTCATTTTCTACTTTGACCTTGAGCTCATGCTCTTGTTACCTCATTTGCTCCTCTACTTCATCAGTTACTGCCCTTGTTTCAACTTGTTTTGCTTTTAATTGTTGTTGTTGAAGTAGAGCATCAGCTTGCACTTTAGCATCCATTTCCTTTGGCTTCTCCACAGCAGCCCTTGCATCAGAATCTTTGGTAGCCTCTTCAAATAGTTTACATTGCTCTTCTTGCGCCAGAATCTGCTCAATAGTATGCCCTAGAGGCATGTTTTCTTGCAAGTCTATTTCTCATAGAGTCTCCTCTGAATTTGTCTCAACTTCTACAAATTCTTCCTCCACTTATTTTCCTTTATTAGCTTCAGCCATGGCATGAAGTGCTCCTTCTTGAACCTCTTTACTTTTCTTTCTTATGAGTGGGGCTTGTGTGGATGACTCACCCAATGTGGGTGTAGAAGCAGCAGATCCTATTGGAACATCTCCCTCTGGTGCCTCTTCTTCTTCATCGACCACCTCAAGTTCTATTTCTTCAACATCTGGAGGAAAGAATCCCAATGGCTCCTTGGAAGGTGTCTTTCTTTTAATTCTCTTGTATCCTTTACCCTTCTTAAGGACTGGTCCTTGAGGAGCTTGAGCTTTCATCATCAACCATTGCACACTTCTATCCAAAACTGCTCTTCCAATTTTTTTAATATCAATTGTTTCTTCCTCATTCCAATCTATTGGATCTAAGCTTTTGGTGCCAATGTTCAAGGCTTCATATGAGGGATCCAATACAATTCCATCATCCACTAACATGTTAGGAATATTTTCTTTAACACCCAACTCTACCATAAGTGCAACCTATAATCTTTCATAGTTCTTCTTCCTCAAGTCATATTCATCTTGCCAATCACACCAAAAGTCCTCTAACAAATTAAAGTGTCTAGTAAACACTGAAGGTAATAAGGCATACATTTTCTTCCTTGGATCAAAATATTTATGAGTTGTATACAATCCCAATTTCAATTGTATCAACTCATTACAAACCACCTTTGCACCCTTCAAGTGTTGATATCCATATTCACCCAATTTCATGGGAAATTAATGACATCCAGTCTTGTGCTTGATCCCAAACCTAGCATTAACTCCAATGGCTTGATACACAAATTCCATTAGCACCATTCTATTACTGCAATATCTTAGAAGTAAATGTGGATGGCCTTCAAAACCAAACAACCTGAAGTATGTAAATTTGGGGTATTGGATGTACCAACTTCCCCATTCAGCAATAAAAGCCATAGCTTCTTGACTTAACTTGTATCCTGCATCTCCACTCAACCGATTGATGACCACTTATAAAAATGCATCATTGACTCTTCTGAAATGAGTCTCAGCAACTTGAAGAGATAACTGATCATAATGTTCCCATACCTTCTTTTTCCCATCCAAGGCTCCTATTATACTTACTTTTTTTAATCCTGGGAAAATCCCCAATTTGGCTGTAGCATAAACCACATAAGAAGTCATGAAGAAAGATTTAGTCTGTCTAACCCTTGTGAGCTGATCATGTATGGCATCAGAAACAATCATTGACCAATCAAACTGGTAATCACCTTGAAAGATTACTTGAATGAAATGAAACATCCATTCCTTGAAGTGGAAGGCATCCCTCTTCCCAAACACTTTGGACAACATTAATATCAATTTAGATACCTCCTTCTTGAAATCTCCCTCTTTGGCTGGTCTGCAGCCTTACTTAAAGATTTCTTCTTTGTGCTTAACCATTTTTTGTTTAAGTGAGACTTATTGGAGTCTTTATGCTTGCTATATTTCTCCAATTCCTCTGCTTCAGTTAGCTGCATCAAGTTCTTGGGATCAGGAACATTAAATATGCTTTGGAACATTTGCAGAGTAAGATCTATAATCACATTATTTTGTGAATCCTTGCATAATCTTGTAGCAGGATTGTAGGTATTGGCTACTGTCAATATCAACTCCGGACACTGGACTGATAAAGGAAACATAGTGATATGTGCAAGACCAGAGTCAACAATCCTTTTTGTTCTTCCTATCAAGTTTGCTTGTTCTGCAAAGGCCTCTTCATGTAATTCTTCAAAGCTATACTGGCCCAAATTAGTATCTGTGATATCTGACCAGTCCGATTCCACCTTGCTCACTTTCACCACCGAATTCCTATGATCATACCTCAATGTATAAGGCAGCTGTTCTGGTTTCACCTTCTTTATTTTTGGTGCTGTCTTTGATGTTCCAGCCAGTTGATTCCTTCGAGCAGCCTCTCCTGACATTCCTGACATCTCTCAATTCTTCTGCAAGAAAACCTTTAATTAGATCTTTAGATATCATCATAAAACATGCTTTTAAAACATACCTGTTACACATACATTAGAGTCGGAACCAGATCAAAGCTCAAAACAATCTCTTTTACAACACTGGCGGACTCGAGGCAAAAACTGATATAGAAACTTCACCTAATAACAAACAGGCTCGGAGTCGGAGCCAGGGAGGTTATCGAAACTGAGATCGGATTGAAAAATGGATTTAGTTTTCTTTGAATTTTCATTTTTTCCATATTCTATTTCCATTCCGCCTCCGCCTCCGATTAGGTTATCATTACTTTCAAGAAAGACTTTTCCATTATACACGGAGCCAGAAACAGGATGAGAATGGAATCGATAACTTTTGCAAACAAAATTCTTAAGTTCAAGATCGGTTCCGATCCCGCCTTTGCTTATGTTATCATATATTTCAAGGAAAACTTTTTAGAACTCGAAATCAAAAATGGGATAAAAATGGAATCGATGACTTTTGTAAAACAAAACTCTTAGGTCTATAATCTATTCCAATCCCGCCTCCGCCTATGCTAATCATGATGTCATCAAATACTTTATTCATTTTTAACACAACTTCATGATTAAAACCTAGGTCGCTTTAACACGAAAAGGGGCTTTAAGAAAAACACTACACTCATATGACCATGGGGAACAGTTGCACTTTAGGATATCATTTTTTTAATCATTTAAAGTGATTACAGAGACCAATGAAACCCTAATCTAACAAACCCGATAAAACTAGGGCACGGGTTTAAACCTTGCCATTTTACCAGACGACAAAACCCTAATTTAAACAATAAATGTAATCTACCCTAACTCACTGTAAAATCTTTAATCTACCTCACTGTAGATTCCTAATTTAACAAACGCCATTAAAAACTCTTAATCTAATCTAATCTACTGCAAACCAAAAACAAACACGATGCAATCACGATTAAGACGTGAAAGCGACGGTGCCCTAAAAATAGAAAGAAACGACAATAAAAACAAACATAAACAAAGAGACCACCCAATCAATAATATAAAAGACCCATTCAAACCAGCATACCAAGAATCACGAACTTATTTAAACGAAACGATAAAAACAACATGATTCAAAGCACAGGCAAAACATATATACAAAACACACAACAACAAATGAAACGAAGGACAACAAAGATAAGAAACCTACCTCGAACACAACAATGAAGCTAACCTTTTGAACTGATCCGTTCGCAACAATCCTCTGCTCTTTCAATATTTTCACTCGAATGAACTCTGCTACTGCTCCTTCGTGCTCTTAGATCTTTAACAATAACAATAATGATCGGCTTAACCCTTAATAAAGGTAAATATGTAAATTTCTACCTACACCGGCAAACTGTCATTAATGCATTAAAGCACAATAAAGGTAGAGTCAAAATTGAGAGTGAACCAACACTTCACAACAGTGCAACTTCAGTCAAAAAGTCAATGACAAAAAGTGGCGGGCGCGGAACTAAAATGGAAACGGAATCTCAAATTTATAAAATTTCCAAATCCCATTCCTATTCTGGCTCCTCATACAACAACTAAAAATAAAACAAAAGCAAATACAAAAAGTTAAGTAAAAAGACCAACCTAATAAAACAAAACACAAAGACCGAGACTAAGCAAAATAAAAATAGTGGAGGTGGGATTAGAATAAATTGTGATTTTGCAAATTTTGATAACAACCATTTTAATTCCCACTCCGGCTCTACTTCCGCTAAAGACCAAAAACAAAGGCAAAGAAAAAAGACTATCGGGATAGAACCAAAAACAAGCCTCAAAAGAACTTTCAGAACCCAATTCAGTTCCGGTTCCGATTCTGACAGAGAAACCAAAGAAAAACTAAGTATTGGCAAAACTAGACTCCAAACTTTGTTTCAAAAACAACTAAGTACAAAAATAACAAAGGGGGACCCCTTTTGACTAAGGCAAAAGATGGGGTGGTTATGCAAGGTATAACAAATGGTGACTCGGCTGGAAAAATGGTTTACCCATTTTCAAAATACCCAAAGAAAATTTTAGTCACCCAAAAACTACTTGGCTTATAAACACCTTACCTTGAATGAGATCAGATATTTGTAAGATAATCTTGAGTTTGAATCTCAGATGTTATGTGCTCATGAGTTATTTCTGAATCTGAGTGTGTGCTTATATTGTGCATCATTCTTTATATATACTTTCTCTGCTTGTGAACAACTATACCTAAGTTTCGAGCTACATAAGTTGAGTCCTTTAACTATCGTGCAGTAAAATCCTAGGTATTGCTCCACTGCCAAACAGGCATCCATAGCCCCGACGGAGATACCTCTAATCCTCTCAAAGCATTGCTCTACTGCCAGATAGGCATCCATAGCCCCGATAGAGATACTTGGTTACCCACTTGATATTGAGCTTGCTTTTCTTTCTTTCTTTCTCTTTTTTTTTTTATGGATGGAAACTCTTTTATGCATCTCTCAATACTCAGATATAATGAATCTAAAATGTGGGTTGAGTACTACAATGGATTTGATGATAGTCTTGGAATCTGATTTTTCACTTGAAACAAAGGTAGAGTCATTCAAAAACAAATAGGTAATTACTCATGCAGATGTTTTTCTAATTTGGTGACAGATCTTTGATCACAATTCATGAGATATTCACATTTACATCTTCTATCCTTAATAACTTTTCCAACCCAAACTAGAATGATCATAAAACATAAGTTTTAGAATGAAATCCTTTTCAATGATTATAATGAGAATACCTAAACCAATTTTTCTCCTAGTACCAATAGTATACTTTGAATAACAACCCCCTAACTTGAGATGAGCAAAATAAGAATCCCCAACGAAACAAGACAAAACAAACAAACAAACAAAAGAAAAACTAAAAACTAAAAACAAAAACTTAATTACATATGATACAATATAGTACATTCCTTTTCAAAACATCAGATTTTCTATGCACCAAAATAGTGCTTGAGAAACTGACCATTAACTGGTAATGGAACAGGCTCTCCTGTTAAGGTACTCAAACAAAAATTATTCTTGCCTAACATTTCAGCTATTTGATAGGGACCTAACCAAAGTCTATCAAACTTCTGGTGATCTCCCTTCTTTTCTCTAGCCTTATCCCATAATAACACAAGGTCTAATATTCTAAAAGCTTTTACTTTGGCTCTTTTGTCAAACCAGCGCTTGACAACAGCCTGATGTTTAGAGAATTGCTGCAAAGCAGCATCTCTTTGTTCTTCCATGTTCAATAAGTTAAGCAG
Organism: Sequoiadendron giganteum; assembly: GCA_007115665.2. NCBI lineage: Eukaryota > Viridiplantae > Streptophyta > Pinopsida > Cupressales > Cupressaceae > Sequoiadendron > Sequoiadendron giganteum. The sequence goes on along the minus strand of CM021110.1, from coordinate 229,032,715 downwards.
TCTAACCTCAATCCTATCACCCTTATTATAAAACTCCTGCATAAATTTCAGAACAAGTATTTGTAAATGAATGGGAAAGATTAGATCTTGGCCATAAACTAACTTAAAAGGTGAATTCCCTAAGGCTACTTTGATTCTGGTTCGATCTGCCCAGAAGGCAAATCTCAGTTGGGTATGCCAGTCCCTAGGGTTACTTTCTAACAACTTTTTTATTACTTCCAATAAATTCTTATTTGTGGATTCATCCACTCCATTCCCCTAAGGTTAATAATTGGAAGAATATTTTAACACAATCTTATGCTCATAGGCCCATGAAACAAATTCAACAGAAGAAAAAGCAAGGTCATTATCACATACCAGAGCAAATGGAACTCCAAACCTGGTTGTGATGTTCTCTATCAGGAACTTAAAGACCACCTTCATGGTGCTATTCTTGCAAGGTAGGGCCTCCATCCAACGTGTGCAATAATCCATCGCAATCAACATGAATTTATGCCCTGCAAAAGAATTTGGATTAATCACACCTACAAAATCAAGTGCTCATTGGGAAAATGGCCTTCCCTCATATACTGGTTGTAGGGGCATTACAGGATTTCTTTCTCTAGATGCAGAAGTTTGGCATACATGACAAGTCCTACAATGTTGATGTGCATCCCTAAACACATAAGGCCAATAGTAACCTGACCCTAAAATCTGATGAGCCAAAGCATCCGCAGATCCATGTCCTATCCCATGCCTGCCATGAAATTCACTTGTAGCATGTTTAGCTTCTTGTTGATCCATACAACGCAGGTAGATTCCTTGGAAATTCTTCCTATAGATTGATCCTCCTTTAAGCATATAATGAGCGCTTTTCATCCTCAGTGCTCTTCTTTGAGTAGCATTCATCCCTTCTGGACACTCGATATTGAGGAGGAAAAAGACTAAATCTGTATACTAGGGATCTTTTGTGAATGACTGAACAGTGTACTGTTGGCAATTTATACTTCTGTCCACTTTAGCCATTGCCTTTGACAAACCTTGACCTCTTACAAGCTTCATTGGGTGAATCTCCAAGTCAAATTCTTGTAAAATGGCCATCCATCTCCCTCTTCTTTCTCCTAGTTCACTTTGCATTAGGAGGGACTTTACAGTTGGATCTAGGACTATAGCCATCACTTGACTTTGGATTATGTAGTGTCTGAACTTATTCACTGCTTGCACCAATGCAAAAGCCTATTTTTCTATTGATGAATATCTTACTTTTTCATTCTTAAATGGAGAGCTCATATAAGCAATAGGCCTCTCCTCATTCTCTTCTCTTCTCTGCGTCAAAACTGCTGTAAATGAATGCTCAGAAGCAAAAGAATAAACGTAAAAGGGTTTTAGATAATCCGGGCTTGTTAAAATAGGTGCCTCAGATATAGATTATTTAATCTGCATGAAAGTAGATTTAGCCTCTTCACTCCATTCAATTTTCGCATCCTTCTTCATCATTTCGTTAAGCGGTTTAACAATTTATGCAAACCCTGTTATAAATTTCCTGACAAAATTAATCCTTCCAAAGAAAGATCTCATCTCTTTCTTACTTCCTAGACTTGTCAACTTCAAAATGGCTTCTACTCGATCAAGATCTATGGAAATTCCCTCCTCTAATATAATGTGACCCAAGAGCTTCCCTTCAGAAAATCCAAATACACATTTCTTTGGGTTGAGAGAGACACCATAATAGATACATTTCTTTAGTACTTTCTCTAAATCAGTAGCATGATCTTCTCTACTTTTAGAGAAGATGGTTAGATCATCAACATAGATGATTATACACTTTCCTATCAGGTCTTTAAAAGCTACATCCATCATTCTTTGAAAAGTAGCACCAACATTGATTAGACCAAATGGCATCCTCCTGTAGGCAAATGTGCCCCACTTTGTAGTGAAAGCAGTCTTCATCCTATCCTCATGACTTACCAGTAATTGATTGTATCCTGAATATCCATCCAAGAAAGACATCATTTAAGATCCATTAACTTTTTACAATACTTCATCAAGAGAAGGTAATAGATAGTTGTCCTTCTCAGAGGCTTTTTTTAAATTTCTGAAATCCACACATAACCTGATTTCCCCATTCTTCTTCCTCACAGAAACTAGATTAGCCACCCAGGTAGAGTGTCTAATTGGAAAAATTATTCTTGTAGCCAAAAGCTTTTGTACTTCTCTTTGAATCAGAGGCTCGATTAATGCATTGACTGGGCATTGCTTTTGGCGAAACGGCTTGGCTTCTGGCTTAAGAGGAATTGTATGTGTGATGGCAGATGTATCAAAATTTTTCAAATCATCATAGCTCCATGCAATTGCTTCAATATTCTACTTCAAGACTTTGATTATCTCATCCTTTATTTCGTAAGGACAAGTCTTCCTTATAAGAACATTCCTTTCTACCCCTGAGTGAGTCAAATTAACGGATTCATACTTGCCTCCCTCACTCTTTCCAGGCATTCTCTGATAAGCTGGTGGATCTGAATCAAATATCTTTTCCAATGCTATCATCCCTTTCGGGATGTTATTGCTCTTTAAATCCATTATCCCTTCTAGATTGTCACTTTCTGTATTGTCACTTTCTGGATTCTAGTCTCCTTGATCCCTGTCAGAGTCATCAATTATCTGTCCTTGAAATACATCAAAACTCTCCAAAAAGGCCAAAATATGTTGATCATCATTAAACACCTGAAAGTGTCGAACATTGTCAGGAATTGCAGGGACTGAAATCAACTCCACAGAAAACCTCTTTAGATTTGAATCTTGCATCGGCTCTAATGTACTTGCTGCAATAGCAAGAGCATCTACTATTTGATTTGCTTCCCTTGGAATAAGAGTAATCTCAAAGGCATCAAAATCTTCTATTAAATTCCAGACCCTATTCCTATAAGCAGCCAATCTTTTATTATGGAAAGTGTATTGGCTACGTACCTGTTTCACAATTACCTCAGAGTCTTCCATCACTGTAAGAGCAGTTACCTTCTTCTTATGAGCAAACATAAGTCCTCTTGCAAGTGCCTCATATTCAGCCACATTGTTAGTGCAACCAAACTACAATCTATAAGAAGCAAAATAAGTTTTCCCTTCCAGGTTAGTTAGTTCAATTCTTGCTCCACTTCCTACGTTAGATTTGGAACCATCAAATTTAAGAGTCCATAACTGGTCTTTAGCTGGGAGCTCTTTCTTTATAGAAACTACAGGGATTTTTTCATTTATGACATGTGGCGGCTCGGACTTTTGCTGCTTATTAGAATTCGTGTTGAGAAGAAGCTCAGTTAATGATTTTCCTAGTTCCTTAATTTGTTCAACAACTACATCCTGAGCGATTTCTTGGGTTGAGTCAGCATCTAACTCATCTTCTATTAAATATTTTGGCATTGGCAAAGCATCTAGAATAGGGGTATTGAAATGAAACTGAGATACTTCCACTTCCTCGTTTTGATCCGAAAACCCTAAGCACTGAATCTGTTCTACAGGTAAAGAAACTTCTTCTAGAGAAAGACTGACCCATGTAAGAATAGTTGCATCCTTAGCTTGGAAGGAGAACTCATTGATGGGAGTCTCAGTTACCTCTTGAAATTATTGCTTGGGTAGATCTACATGCCTTAGAATATCTATGCATGACTGACATGTCAACTCCGAATGATTATGATAGTGTATTCTACACCAATTAGGAAGCAATAAATTACTCAAATCAGTTTATGTTCCTAAAACCAGCCTATCTTGTTGCAATTTCCTTATTAGAACTTGTTGGTTGATGTGAATCATCGAATCAGTGTGGTCTAAGGATAGTGTATCCTTAGGACTAACTACAGATAAAGTAAGAACTTCCTCTTGCTTGTAAACACCCATCTCAGTCTCAAAGAATGCTACTTCATTTGGAGTATCATACTCTGTAATCATGTGTTTGAGCCTAGATTCACTTTCAATTTTTATTTGAGTGGCAACCCCTTTCCATGGTAACCACATGTGCGAGAAGTTCAAGGACAGATACCCTCCTATGCTTTTCATTAGCTCTCTACTTAAAAGCATCCCATATGTTTCTGGGATGTCAACAACTTGAATATCTATATAGGTCTGGATCCTTGGGTCTGATCTAACTTGCACATGCATGTTTTTCAATTCACCTACAACATTAACTTCAATTTTATCCAATTGAAACACCTTTTTATTGGTTGGAATAGGACTCAATCCTAACTTTTTACAAATCGAAAAAGGCATGACGTTCCCTGATGCTCCAGAATCTAATAAGAAATTATGTAGATTCTTTCCAAAGATTCTCAAACTTAACAAGAAAGGTGGGGTACTGGTCTTACCTTTATACATAGTTGCATTCGTCTCCTTTGCGGGAGTCACTTTACCCTTCCCTTTTAAGCAATCTGTTTCTTCCAAGGCTTTTAATACCACCTCCCTTTGAGCTAGGCACCACTTCATGATATCAAAGAAAGACAGTGATGTCTTCTGCCTTTGCAATTCTACAACAAAATCAAACTCTGAATTATTCCTAAATTGGTACTTAGAAAAAGAAGGTTGATTACTTCTATTCTGAGAATCAGAAGGTCCCTTTGGTGGGGGTGGATTGTTATTTGCATTCTGATTTGGTGGAACCATGTTGTTAGTGGGTACAGATGTAGTGAATGGCACTTTATTCTGGTTCCTCAGAAAGTGACCACCCTTAGATTGGAAAGCTTGAGCATCATAGACATCTTCTTCTGGTTCATTATTCCCTTGCATAGGGAATTGATACTTTTCTTCAATGGTTTCATAAGTCATGGTAGTGCTAACTGGCCCATTGCCTTGATTGGAATTTCCTGCTTGAGGATGGGCATCAGCCTGTGCAATTTTCACCATCTTCTCCATTTCTGGGCAATTGATCTCAGAATGGGCTGCTGTATCATGCAACCTACACCAATTTTTCATAAAATTCAAATCAACAATATTAGCAGTATTTGATCTTTCTTCACTTGCTTGATAATTATGGGGAACTCCTCCATTATTAGGTCCAGTGTTCCACTACCTATTATTATTGTTGTTGTTGAACCTTTGATTGTATCCTCTGTTTTGATTTTGATTTTGATAATTTTGGTTTGAGGAGTTCTGACTCTGGAAGTTCCTATTGGTGTTCTGATTTTGGTTCTGACAGTTATAACCTCCCTGATTGTTGTAATTCTGGTCCTGATTGTTGTAATTCTGGTTTTGATTATTAGGAGGATTTTTCCTAAGTTGTGCCATGTCATTTGACATCTGAGAGAGAGTCTTTTTGAGAGTCTCTACTTCACTTGTAAGTTGAACAGTTTGATCATTCTGTACATTTTGAACTATGGTTGGGGAATGGACATGGGTTGATCCTCCCCCTTGTGGTGGTTGACTTTGAGGTTGATGTGTGGAATCGTGCATGTTATTGCCAAAGAAAGGCACAGTTGGTGGAGCTTGCAACTCAGATACAGGTCCATAATGGGAATAAGACGTCCCTGGGACAGTGTTGTATAATGGTGGATTAGGCATCTAATAATTCATTGGAGAAAGAGCTACTCCCAACCCTCCAAGTTGCAGATTTATCTGTTGTTGTAGTTTGATAGCCAAATGATAAATCTTAGATAGTGAATCAATCTCAGGAGGTAAATAAGTTATTTTTAAGAATAGGCCAATCAAAGGATCAACAGCTCTCAGATATGCCTGTATGGCCATGGCTTCCAACACTAGGTAAGGCTCTTGTAGCCTATGATACATCCTATGGAACCTAGTGTTGAACAAGGGAAAAGGTTCATGATGCTCCTTTCTAATGGTGGAAAATTGGTGATATAATATGGCAGGGTCTACATATACCCTAAATTGATTAATAAAAGCATTCTCTGAATCTGTCCAATCCAGAATGGATCCTTGGGGCAGATTTAGATACCAATTATATGCCATATCTCCTAAACAATAAGGAAATAATATACATACCACATCTTGGTGAGCAACCTGAGCTCATGTGCATGCATCTTTGAATGCCTGTATATGTTCCTCCGCACTTCTTGATTCTCCATGCATATATTTCGAACATAACTTCTCTGGGTTCTTTGGTAAGTCATGGATTCCTTGAGGAATCATCCCTAACGGGGAGGGATTATTCACAAAGTAAGCCATTGGTGGGATTGGTTGGGTAGGTGGTGGTGATGCAGGCTGAATTGGTGGTGACAAAGGCCTATTTGGTGGTGATGTGGGTGGATTTGGTGGAAATCCAGGTGGAGTAAGCAGTGGTGGTAATGTAGGTATTTCTACCCTACGAGCGTGAGGTCTTGATCTAACCAGGGTTTGAAGTTCTTCAAATAGTTTGTGATTAGTAGAGGATCTAAGAACCCTCTCGTATACCTCCGGTGAAAAAGATCTTCCGCGAGCCAGCTTGTCCTTTCAAGCCCTCCTTCTAGCACCAATTTGCTTCCCCTTGTTAGAGTGTGGTAGGGAATCCTCAGGGTCGGGCTCCTTCACATCACTTGCATCATAATCTGGATGTTCCCCATTCTAGAGGGTATCAAATTGATCATCGGTGTTGAAAACCAATGAATGTTGGAAGAGGCGAGGATGTTCTTGATCTCTTGGCAGTAAATCCAGAAATCATTAATCTTTTTCTGGCTTCCAGCCCTGTTCCCTCATCAAGCTATTTTAGAGGGTAGTAGGTACGTGGAAATCAACATCTACCTTCCCCATAGGGAGATAGAAATCGAGCCATGATGGCCTTCGATTATCCTTTGGAATGAGCACTAAGTCCACATAGAATCTACTAATGTCATTCAGAGGATTTTTTCGTGCTTCCCAGTAAGGTCGGGGGCTATGTTTTACCTTAATAAATTTGTCACCCAAATCATCCTTGGGATTGTAGTCCCACCTGTCACAAATGAAAACTAGTCCGAGGTGTTCCAAATTTTCCTCCAATAGCTCTGTCAATTTCTTCTCCACCATTACTACTGTTCTATAGCTCATAGGGCATTCAAAAAATCCTCTTTTCTTTTTCTTTTGGGTCGAAGCAAAATTTCTAGTCCATAATAGCCATCTGTTGGAACACTTCAAGGGCTAATACTCGTTCGGTAGGGGATGTGAGGAGTTGGATCAGCGCTTCATAAAAGCCACGCACTCGAACGCATGTAAATTCTTCCCCGACAAACCAGTCACACTTAGGGAACAGGGATTCCATCCAGCCGGTCTGATCGCCAGATAGGCGATAGTAGTCATTATCCTCACCCAGATCACACAAAATTAGAATCAGGAATTTCTCAAAAAATGCATAATAATCATAGGTACAAGCGAGGAAGGGAGTCCATACCGAAACTGGCTTCCGATGCTTCTTCTCATCAAATATTGACAAATCTATTTTTTTCCTGAAAAAATCAGGATTCTAATGAAGAAACATATAGGCCAGAAGAGAAGGGTATCTAAACCTACAAACAGTTTCGAACTCACCAATCTACTTCCGGATATCTTTGATAATCATTTCTATGAAATCATACTAGAAAGGTTCTTTCTACCTTCTTAGTTGAAAACCTAGGCCCAACTGAGATTCAAACACGACCATGTCGTCGTCCAAGCTAAACACAAAATCCATCATGGAGAAGGCATCTTGTAAGTCCTCTTGGATGAAGTCAACATGATGAATCAGATTTTTTAATGGATGCTTGCAATCATGGGGCCTTCTGGCCTTTGCATTATAAAATTCGAGGGTGTTTCTTCTACCCTTCCAGAATTAAGAACCCTTTTTCTAGTTGAAGGGCTCCATTGGCAACGCTCTGGTGCTATCCTCGAGAACGCACAACATGTCCCTAAGAGCATCCACAGTTAGCATGACCCTCAATGTTATTCCCTCAATGGTTCCAGTTGCCAAATTGAGAGACCAAATACTTTTGTGAACTATTTCTGGATAGTGGTGCACATAGGGGACTATATATTGTGGGAGTCCACATAGAAATTGCTTATATGGTAGTTGATGTTTGAAGGCTTTCTTCATTCTGGCGAAAGAAGCTTCCCTCAGGCCCTTAGGGTTGGTCTTGAGGATGGGATCATAGATGTTATCCCATTCTTCCTTTACCAAATTTTCATCTCTGAGCGTACCCTTCTCAGTTGTCCGTGTGTAAAACCACTTTGGCTTATCTGGAATCCCAGGCGTAATGTAGGATTCCTTCTCCTCAAAAATGTTGACCATAGGTGTTGCGAGTATCGCATCAACCAAGCTTTGAGATGTTTCACCTGGCTCATTCCTCTGTGGGTTTGCAGTAATTTCAGGGGCAGTAGATTCCATTTTCCCTTGAACTTCTAAGATTTTCTACACGTCTCCTAACAATTTTCCACTTCAAAAATTCTCTGCACAATTCTTGTATTCAAAAAGCCTTCTTTTCTTTAAAACAACGGCATGAAATTCTTAGCTTTTCTATCCTCCTTGAGTGGTAGATGTTGTTGCTTTTTATGCATTAAATTTGGCATGTATTGCTAGCCTTTTGGCTTGTGTGAAGCGAACTACTTTCCATTTTGAAATGACAAGGATTCATAATGACCCCAGGTACTTGCAACCCATGGCATGATTTTCCTTGGAAATTGAGCCATCGATTTAAAAGCACGATAGGTGTCATATGTCATGGTAATTAATACCCCAAACAAAATTATTACACCAAAGTATGTGATAAGCATCAAATAGATATGCATCCTTTCTTGGAGTTTGAGGAACACCTGCAGGATGACACCTCAGCGTTCCACTGAATGGACTACCGTCGGATACTACCAACCAGCTTGTGCTAATAAATTAGCTTGCCTTAATTTTGTATGCAGCAACTCATACTTGCAGTCGCAACTGAGTGAGAGTCTCGAGTGATCCTTAGTGTAGTGTTCAAGGTGGTACCTAGTTGATCTCACACTTATCCCTTGCTGCGTTTATAAATAGGTGCCTATTCAGTAAGGAAATTAACTTAGCAATTTTTTAGCAGAATTAGCACTAGGTGATTGGCCTAGTATTTGGTTTTTGTACTCAACATAGTATTAGCATAGAGTTTGAACTTACATGTCTTGCACAGGTTGTTTCCTGACATTCGTATAGCATCTAATTCCATGGATACCCCAATTACGCTGACCTCCCATAAACCCTAAATGGCTTTCTTGGGTGAGATTTCAACTAGACGCTCGAAGAGGATGACAAAGAATAAGCATTCTTTGGCCATCGTAGCTATGAAATGGGTTTCGGGTCATGACTGCCTTGAATATGAGGACAAGTATAGAGTAAATACTAACGTGTGCTCTCATTTTGTGGCATTGATGCTTGAAATTCAAGTCCCCAAGCCACTTATCATTCGTCTAGTGACAAAAATATTCCCAAAGAAGTATTTGAACAACCTCAGGGGGGTGGTGGAAAATGCTGCATTTGGTGGAGGAATCTTGACTGGGAGCGACCTTCATAGGTTCATTGAAGAATATGTGGTCATCCCGTGGTTTCCATTTCTGAGCGATTTTAGCCTCCAGTCATGAGAATTCCATCACCAAAAGATTACCCATGCCTGCTACTTCCTGTTCCAGATATACAACATGGTGTCTTTCTACGATATCGATTGGTACACTGATTTCAGGAACTTGGTGTTCCCTCCGCCACCAGGTGTTGCTTCTTTGGATGGTGCCACCGATCTCGTTGCTGCTAAAGATGACATGGTTCTGGATGTTGTTGATGCTACTACTTGTTCTCATAACTGAATATTTTTACTCCTTTCATGTTTTCAATACCAAAATTTGTTGGCTCTTTTTGTATATAGCCTGAAAAAGGCTTCAGATATATATAAGTATATACTTCTCAAAAGTGTGGGCTTTGATTCATTTTGATAATGTATTTGTTGAAGCATATAAATATAATAAAGATATGGCTTTAAAAAAAAATTGCTTTGTTCCATATTTCTTGTTCTTTCTTGGCATAAGTGTTATTTTCTGTATCATATTGTAAATCTTTGTTGTTTCATTGATTTAGGAAGACTGGTCGAACAAACAAAAGAACAAATAGGGAAAAAGAAACCACACTAATTACATATTTACATGGTAGATTGGTTCAATTGAGCTCTATGTAAATTCTAAGGTGAATTCCCCCAGCAAGAATCCCTATCATTTTTCTTTTTCTGCTTTTAGATTTAATTGCCTCATACAACCTATACTAAATTACCATGAATGAACTTTTCCTTGGGCTATCGAATTTATCATGTCGACCAGGTCTTGTTATTTACTTATTGAATTTTAGTATTAGGCCCTTACCATCTAGGCCTTGGTCCAAAAATTTGTCTAACAGAGAAGGCACACATGAACCTGCTACATTGTGCACGATTAATCCCATGCAAGGTAGTGGGTAATGATTTCTTAGTAATGCTTGGTTTACGTTGAGAAAATCGATATGCAAGAAGACATCTTCATTCTTCTTTCATATCAGGATTAGGCTGAATGCCAATGTGTTAGGATTGACTAAGAAGACATTTTGTGACTGAGCTAGCTTTGTGGGCCTTTGCGCCATTAGTGCTTTAACCTTGGGAATTGTTGGCCTCTATTTTTAGTAAGCTGATTCGGCCTCCCTTATCGGCTCTATCATAGGTTGGATGATGTCAAGATCATATCCTTTGAGGTTATCATATGGCCAAGCCAATGTTCCCTCATTATTTTCCTTGAAAATGCGGACGAGCCTTTCTTTATCTTGATGTTGGATTTTCTTTCTGATTTTGAACTTTCTCCCATCCCTAATCTGAAAATTCGCATACTCTTCTCTATTTTCTATAGGCTTCCTCTTTTTGTTTCCTATATTGTTAAAATCAAAAGGATTTTTGAGAGTGACCAATCTTTTTAGAATCTTATGGGATCCTTATTGAATGTCTTGTTTGTTGTCGATTTCGGTGACCCTTAATTGGAGTTGGTCGGAAAAAAAATCGACCGCGAATCAAACGAGGTGATGTGTTCATCACTGTCAAATGATTTCCAGCTCTGACCATTATCTAGAATTGTTGGCTGGAATATAGAGCATTGGTTATGCGTTGGGTCAAGAGCTAGTTTGAATTGGGATTTGATTTCGACCATGCAACTCGTATCATCATTCTGTTCTTGAGGAAATATTCGAATATTGAAAGTTTCAAAGGTCTCGATTAGGTCCCAAACTTTATCTCCAAAGGATCTCATATGTGCATCCTTTGTAGTATTGATATTCTAAACTTGTTTGATGATTGTCTCAGAATATCTGAACACCTAAATATGTGCCTGATGTCCATTGGTCCTGCTAGGTTTAGCCCTAGCATGAGGCCTTTGTATTCCACTTTATTGTCTGAATAGGAAAACTAGACTAAAAAAAATTTGATTGTCTCCTTGTCGCTTGGGGGAGTTAGGCATATCCCTTCTTTTGCACTATCCTTGCATTTAGCACCATCGAAGTGCAATGACCATAGCTCTGTGGTTGAAGCACCTTTAGATTCTTGTGTTACTTTTGGAATGGCTTGGTCTTTGTCATAAATTACATAAGTCCCTAGTCCAATGGCATGATAATTTTCGAAAGGATCCTTATCAATGAACTCGCTCAAGAGAACTTCTTCTTGATCAGTCCGATCTCCGATGATTTCCTCATCTTCTAGAAGCTCTGTATAATACATCTCTTCTTTGGTAATGAAGGTGTGAGTGGGCTCAAAGCCCATCTTAGCCTCATCTGCAACATGTTCCGAATGCAAGGGTTTAGACACTAGCTTCATTTTGGCTCCATGCTTGGTCCTTATAATCAGGTGTGACCAATCTAAGGAAAGGTATCCACCTAGTTTGGAAGTGAATTCCCTAGACAAGCACAAACTGAATATTGGAGGAATATCAATTATCACGATATCCTGATTGACTTTGATATTTGGGTAGGCAAACAAAGTTAATCAAAGGTCCTAAATGATCCCCACAATATTAACCATATTCCTATCTAATTGCATAACCCCTTTACTCAAATGTTCATAGCTCAATCCTAAGGCCTCAGCTATTTGCTTGGGCATGACTGTGGTGCTGGCACTGAAGTCAATCATGGAATTATGCAATAACTTATTACCCACAATAAGAGAGGAAAAATGGCTTCAGCTTTGGTTTTCCTTCACCGAATTTGACAGTGGATTCTTCCTCTTGATCCTTACTAGAGGCTTCCTATGCAATAGCTGTGAGAACTTTTGTCGGAGGTGACTGATCAATAGTCTCCTCTTTAAGCAATTGCCCCTCTTTTTCTATGATCATATCTTCTTGGAGAGCCCTCAATAGCAATGTCTTCTACTCTGGAATGGCTAACATTTCCCAAAGGGATATGTTAGCGGATTCTTTTTTTAACTGTTCCACTACGTTGAATGGTAGCGAACTTGGATGTTTTTCACTCCTTAGTTCTTGTAGTTATGATCTCTCTTTACGACAGACTTTGTGGTACCACTATGCAGAGGCCAGGTTCATGGTCGGGAGTGCCCTTAGGCTGTGGATTGACTAATTTTGAGATGACTATTTTTCCCATGAATCTCCCTTTAGAGTGAGTGTTGTAATTGGACTGCACTTGTGGGGTTTCTACGTTGGGCATTTGGATTGTGAACACTGCTTCCTCTCCTTCCATCCATGAAAAAAGGGCATGGTCAGGAGATATGTCATTTTTCTATTCAAGGGACATCCCTTGCATTTGAGCAGCGAGTACCATATTTTCCATTTGCGGAGAGGTATATGCGTACCCCCCATTTTTCGACGTTGCGCCTTGATTGCGTTGCTCCACTACCTTCTATTGTAAATTTCCACATGGGAAATTTTGAGGCATATGTGAATTGCCGCAAGGAAAACACCAAGGGTTATCTTTATTGACCAAATTGTTTTTCCCTGCAGTCAGCTCTTTGTTAGAGCTTAGGTTGGCGTTATGCAATGGAGTGGTGTTGATGGTGAAAATGACACAAACAACGTTAAACATAATAGTTCTACTCTATTTCTCCTGAAAAAGAAAGAAAACATATAGTAGCCTAACTCCCAAGGTCCTGGTAGTTAGTTCTCAAGTGTCTGGTGTCACTCAATTGGTCCATACAGCTGTAATGTTCAAGGGGCCTTTTTTGGTAATAAGGAATTCAAGGAACAATGGATTCATCAATCTATACTTAACGAAAGGCATTTAAACAAACAAAAAAAGATAGGTCAAGGCGTAAATCAGTAAAACATGAATGAAATTCTCTAATATCCAAACATATGCTTTCAACAACGAATGCTCCTTCAATAGATCAATAAAACCATAACATGATGCAATTTACAGAACAATCCATACCATTGCATGCATCTACAATTCTTAGTTTAACCATCACATTCACTCATCACAATACGTTTAAGATATAAAAAGAAAAAAACTCTTCATTCATTGCTAATAACATAGATCAACAGACATGTAACAATTCCATCCATAAAAAATTTAATGAAATAATCTTTGAAATCTAGTTCCTTCTATTGATTCTCATCAAATAAGAAACATTTATGCTTCAGTAAACTCACTGGCATACAGACAGATTATGATTCATTAACCTCATCCATTAAACTCAATTTCAACATAACACTATGTAAAAAGTGTATTCTATATTCAACTATAACTTAAGAAAAACAAAGTATCCATTTAAAGCTACGAAATTACTATCTCCTACTATCAAGTGGCTAATTATACTCTTATTAGCCAACCTTTACAATATGGTACCCAAAAATACATACAGGCATGCAAAGCATAAATTCCTCTCAATCAAAATTGAGATCCACTAATCAAGGAACTGAAATCTCCTCAGAAACTTGGACTAGCTGATCTCCAGTTCCAACGTTGATTGCCCTGTGAAATAAGAAAGAAAGAAGGGGGGGAAGTCATGTGCCCAAAATAGACTGCCAACTCATTCTTGTGTAGTTTTCTCCAAAATGAATTCATCATAACTAGAGAAGACCTGTTGAAGAATATCTATATCCAACCCATCAATCCAACTATCCTCAAATTTAATTCTCTTCAGTTCTGTAGAGGCAAACCCCCTCATGTCTTTCAATCTAGTCAACTCCTTTCTTGCAGCCTTCACTTCTTCCCTGGCATCCATCAATCTATCTAATAGTAGATCCTCTCCATCATCCTCTTTTTGAATAACCTCTTGAAATCTATTGTCCCATTTCTCTTTTAATTGACCTAGAGGCAAACCCTCTTTAACTGGTATATCAACATTAAATAGAATAGCTACAACAGCTTCTAGTTCATTATGTTGTTCATTCAAATCCTTACTAGCATCTTGGATTTCATTCCTATGCTTGTATATAAAATCAGATCTGAGCCGAATTATGCTAGAGGCTTTTTCCAAGAAGTCTGCATTGTCTTCCTCAAGGATTGACTGCTCAAGAAGAGTTGACTTTGGCAGTTTACTGATATCTTTTATCCTCTAGACATATCCTCTATATTCTTCCTCTTGCATTTCCAACATTTCAATATGGTGCTTCATTTCTTCTATTAATTCTAATGTTGTCTTGTGGATCTCCAAACTGCTTACTAACACCTCTCCTACCTCCTGGTTAAGCTTATATGTCCATCTGTCCATCATCCCAACCTTATTCTTTATTTCCACTAGATCATCAACCTCTCTTTTGCTGAGCAAAATTGGTGTCTCTAAGGCAACAATTTTTTGTGATCTAGGAGTGGAAACATCCCTCAAAAAGGTATGCAGCTAATCCCACTGAGCTTTAAGCTCATTCTTTCTTTGTTTTTCCTTCATCATCCTTGACTTGGTGGATGAGGCTACAACATCAATGTGGTTCATCTTCTGATTTCTTGTAGGCCTTCCTAAATTAACAGTGCCCAATTGGTAATCAGTGACCTGCATGTCCCCAATATGTTTATCCACTACTAGTATTGCACATTCTGCAATAATTTCCCATACCTCAGTTAGTCTTGTGGAATGAAGAATTGTAGCCCTCTTCTTGGGTCTCTCCTTTTCAATTTCCTTCATCATATCTTCCCAATTAAGAGGCTATGTGGGAGCTATTTCTTTCTTTTCAAGATCAAGCTTCAACCAGGTAGGAGCACTCAGAAAAGTAGCCATTACTATGGAAGAAGAGGCAACAGTTGTAGAAGATAATGGCTATAGTAAATTAACCCTAGGTTGAGAATCAACCTCTTGTACATTTTTTTGTTCTTTTTCTACATTCTCTTTTTCAAACCTCTCAGCCTCTTCCCTTTCTCTTTGCTCTTGTATCCTTTTATCTTCTTGCTCCTTTTTCAGTCTCTCTTCCTCCAACCTCTTCTCTTTAAGCAGATTATTTATTTCCTCTTCCAAGACCTTGAGTTTGTCTGATGCTTCCTTCTCTTTTTGTTGCTGCTTAGCTAGCTCCTCAACATCCTTACTCTTATGTAGGCGTTCTTCTTCTTCTCTTTTCTTATAGGCCTCTTCAATCATTTTAAACTTGGCCTCAAGGGCCTCTCTTTCTCTTCTTTGCTTGGCCTTTTCTTCTTCCATCTTTTGTATCTTTTGCACCATTTCAAATATGTCATTTTCATCCTTTGGTCTGAGCTCATGCTTCTTTTTCTGTTGTTGCTTGATCACTTCATCAGCTCTCTTCTTGGCCTCCAACTATTGTTGCTAGAGTCCTACATCAATTGATGCCTTTGTATCTATTTCTTTTTTCTTTTCCACAGCTTCAGCATGTGCCTATGCATCTAAGGCTTTATTAGCCTCTTCAAAAAAGGCCCAGTGATCCTTTTTTATCAACACATGCTCAGTTTCCTCTAGAGGAACCTCCTCTTGTGTCTCTGTATCTGATAAAGTATCATCAGAGTCTATTTATATGTCATGAATCTCCATCTCTACTTCCTTTTCCTTTAAAGTCTCAACTTCATCATGGAGAGTCCCCTTAAAGGAATTTCTCCACTTTTATGCTATGTAGGAGGGAGTTGGGCAGATGATTCTCCCATAACTGATGTTGATGGCATCAATCCCATTGGAAATTCTCCTTCATGTGCCTCGGGCAATTCTTGGGTTGAAGCTTCAAGCTCAAACTCCTCTACGTCAAGGGGAAAGAACTCTTTGGGAGGCATTTTCCTCTTGGTTCTCTTATATCATCTCCCTTTCTTAGAATTTTGACCCCCAGGAGCTTTGGTTCTAAGTACAACCCATTGGATACTCCTATGCAACACTGGTTTGGCTATTTGTTTGATATCCACTGTATCCTCTGCATCCCAATCCCCAGCGTCTAAGTTCTTGGTACCTATATTTTGTGCTTCATATACAGGATCCAAAAATTACACCATCATCTGACAGTGTTTCAGGAATGTCTACATTAACTCCATATTCCACCATGAGTGGGACAGGAAACCTCTCATAATTTCTCTTCCTGAGGTCATATTCATCCTGGAAATCACTCCAGAAGTCTTCCAATAGGTTGAAATGTTTATCAAAGAATGAAGCAAATAAGGCATTCATCTTTTTCTTTGGATCAAAATGCTTCCTGGCAGTATATAGGCCCAACTTCAAATGCATTAACTTGTTACAAACAACCTTATCTCCCACAAGGTGTAGGCAACTTTACTCACCCAATTGCATGGGGAATTTGTGACAACCTGTTTTATGCTTTATTCCAAACTTTGCATTAACCCCCAAAGCTTGGTAAACAAACTCCATTAAGACAATTATGTTGTTGCAACACCTAGGGAGCAAGTGAGGATGACCCTCAAACCCAACCATCCTGAAATAAGTGAATTTGGGATATTGAATAAACCAATAACCCCACTCTGTAATGAAATCCATAGCCTCATGGGTCAGTCTATATCCTACATCCACATTAAGTTGGTTAATAACTACATACAAAAATGCACAATTGACTCTTATATAATGCAATTCAAAGATCTGCAAGGACAACTGGTCATAATGATTCCATACTTTCTTTTTCCTATCAAATTCTCCTAATACTCCCACTCTATTTAACCCTGAAAAGATGCCTCTCCTTGCTACTGCATAAATGACATAAGAGGTCATAAAGAAACTCTCAGTTTCCCTCACTCTTATCATTTGACTATGTATGCTTTCTGACACAATCATAGGCCAATCAAATTGTTGCCTTCCATCCAAGATTGTTTGAATGAATGGAAACATCCATTTTTTAAAATTAAAAGAATCTCTCTTTTCGAAGACTCTAGATAACATCATTATAATATCTCCAACTTCTTTGTAGAACTCTACCCTTTTTGGCTGATCTGAAAGCTTTGTTAGAGACTTCTTCTCAATTCTTAATAATTTCTTAGTTAAATGAGCCTTATTAGTCTCCTTATGATTGCTATATATCTTTAAAGCTTCAGCCTCATTAAGCTATCCAAGATTCTTTGGATTAGGAACACTGAACATAAATTGAAGCATTTGGGGAGTCAAATCTATGATAACATTGCCTTGTGAATCAATACATTGTCTATGGCTAGGTTATAAGCTCTAGTTAATGTCATTATCAGCTCAAGACATTGGATTGATAGAGGAAAGATAGTAATGTGAGCCAAACCAGACTCAACTATCCTTTGAGTTCTCCCAATCACCTCCTTAGAAAATTTCTCTAAGTAAAACTCCTCATAATTAAATGGACCCAGATTTATGTTAGTTATATCGGCCCAATTAGACTCCACCTTGCTAGCAATAACAACAAGACCCCTATGATTATACCTCAAGGTATAAGGGAGTTGTTCAGGTTTAACCTTTTTAAGCTTAGTGTTTTTCTTTGAAGTTTTTGCAGGCTGGCTCCTCTGAGAAGACTCTCCTGATGCTCCTGACATCTTTTAGTTTCCTGCAATAAAAACTACATATTAGATCTATAAGAAATATAACAAAAACATGATTAGAGATCTTACCCTTCCATACATATCGGAGACGAAACCAGGCATAAGACATCTTTAAAAGTCTCCTCCGAAAATATTGTCGGGGTCAGGACCAGAATAGGCATTGAGTTTGCAATAAACCATACGACGAGATCAGAGTCAAAGTCAAGATGGCAACTGAAATCAAAATCGGAATGGAAACCGATTTGGTATGATGAAGAAATTTCAAATTTATGTCTGACTCTGGTTCTGGTTCCGCCCGTGTTAACAACATTTTGAAAGCCCGTTTCTTATTGGAAGAGGGATCGGAGATGGAATAAAAATGGTAACCGATACTTACTAAAAATCAAGGTTTAAGATCAAAAACAACTATAATTTTGATTCCGCTTAAAACACTTATGACGTCACTGGCAACTTCAACGGGATAACGAATGACATCATAACCTAAAGACTAGGTCATGACAAACCGAGGGGGCTCAAAAACAACTGTACAAGACCATCCTCATATGAATGAGAGGAAACTATAGTAACTAGGGCATCATTTTCTAACTTAAACAAAAAATGCGTAAAAAAACCCTAATTTATAAACCCTTCGGCTTAAAATAATTAGGGCACAAAATTAACCCTATTTGAAACTAATCAAGTCGATTACACCGAAGGTCCCTTAAGAAAAACTGTAAATTAACGAAACCTATAAACGAAATGTAGAAAATGATTCATATCTAAAAACTAGGGAATCACGGTATGGTCATGACTAAAATGTGAAAACAACCGTGACAGAAACAAACAAACAAGAAAAAGCCAAATACTTAAAAAGACAAAAAAAAAAACAAGAAAAAAAATCAAAAGAGAACATGAACAAAATGAACAACATGAACTCGAAAGAAAACCAAGAGTTACGAATCCATGCGAACCATAAACGAACAAATAGAACAAAATGAAAAACAAACGAAATGAGAACAAAAACCCTAGCTCCAAATGCAATTAAATAGGCTAGCCCCTTGATGTGAATCTGTGTGCAACTATCTCACTCTTGATTGAATCACGTGCACAAATGCTCCACCGCAGCTCTGGTTCATCCTTAATCTTTAAATAGTGATGATAACATCCAGTTAATCATTAATTAAGGTTAAAAATGTAGCTTCATACGTGTATGGCACCTGTAATTAATGCCATAAATACGGTAGATCGTAGTCAGAACCACAGAGGGAACAGGCACATTACTGTCATGCGACTAAAGTAAAGTCAAACAACAAAACAAAATAGAGGGATCCGAACGGGAATGGAAGTTGATTCAGAAAATTTATCCAAGTTTCGAGTTTGGTTCCAGTTCCGGTTCCGGTTCTGCCAACAAAGAAGAAAGAGGAAAGAAAAAGATAATAAAAACACGAAGACAAAAACAAGAAAACCCATCACCAATCTTAATTCCAAATGAACAAACCAAAAGGCGGAGGTGGAGGTGGAATGGGAACAAATTTGAGACTTATGAATAAACCTCACACTTAACATCCACTATGGCTCCGACTTCGGCAAAGACAAACTTAAAAGACTAATGAAAAGACAACCGAGACCGGGATCAGAATGGAATCCTTAAAACAAGTTTCAAACCTGATTCCGTTCCGATTCCGGTTCCGATAGAACAACAAAAGAAAAACAAAGTGTTGGAGAAAAAAACTCCAAAGTTTGTTGAAAAAGAAACCAAGGACAGAAGAACAAAAGGGGGACCCATTTTGACCAAGGAAAAAGATGGGGTGGTTATGCAAGGCATAACAAATGGCAACTCGGTTGGGAAAATGGTTTACCTATTTTCAAAGACACCCAAAAAAATTCAATCACCCAAAAACCTCTTGGCTTATGAAGCATGCTAACTTGAATAAGATCAGATATATAGAATAAAATTGAGGTAGAATCTCAGATGTATGTGCTCATGAAGATTTCTTAATCTGAGTGTGTGTGTATATTGTGCATCATTTTTTATAGATACTTTCTCTATTCCTGAACAACTATACCTAAGATTCAAGCTACATAGGTTGAGTCCTTTAACTATCGTGCAATGAAATCTTGGGCATTGCTCTGCTGCCAGACAGGTGTCCATAGCCCCGACAGAGATACCTCTAGTTCTCTCAAATAATTTCTCTACTGCTAGACAGGCGTCCATAGCCTCGATAGAGATTCTTGATTCACCCATTTGATATTTAGCTTGCCTTTCCTTTCCTTCTCTTTTTTCTTTTTTACTTGAGCTTTACTTGTAGAAATATCTCATGCACTTTTCTCAATACTCAGATAGGATTGGTCTGAAATATGGGTTGAGAACTACAATGGATTTCATGACAGTCTTGGAATCAAATTTTTCACTTGAATCAGAGGTAAAGCCACCCTAAAATAGATAGGTATTTACTTAGGAAAATGTTTATCTATTTTGGTGACAGATTTTGATCATAGTTCATGAGATATTCACAATGTACCTTCTACCCTTAATAAATTTTCAAACCAACATTAGAATAATCATAAGATATGAGGTTTTAGAACGAAATCCTTTCAAAGATGCTCAATGAAAATACCTAAACCAACTTCTCTCCTAGTGCCATTAGCATACTTTGAATAACAACCCCTCTTCTTGAGATGGATAGAAATGAAGATCCCCAACGAAACACAAGACAAAAAGAAACAAAGAAAAAGAAAAGAACAACAAAAAAATAAAAAGAAAAAAAGAAACTAAAACTTAATCACATATGATACAGTATAATACATTTATTCAAAACATCAGACCTTTTATGAACCAAATTAGTGCTTGAGAAACTGACCATTAATTGGAAATGGAACAGGTTCTCCTATTAAGTTACTTAAATAAAAAGCATTCTCGCCTAATATCTCAGCCATTTGATACAAACCTAACCAGAGTCTATCAATTCTTTGGTGATCTCCCTTATTCTCTCTAGCTTTATCCCATAGTAACACGAGATCTGATATCCTAATTGGCCCTTTTGTCAAACCAGTTTTTGACGACAGCCTGATGCTTAGAGAATTGTTGCAGAGAAGCATATCTTTGTTCCTCCATGTTAAGCAAATTGATTAATTTGACCTTGATCCTATCATTCTTTGTATAAAATTCATGCATAAACTTAAGGACAGGTATTTGCAAATGGATCGGGAAGACTGGGTCTTGGCCATAGACAAACTTAAATGGCGAATTTCCTAGGGAAACTTTGATTTGGGTTCGATCTTCCCATAGGGAAAATCTCAACTGGGTGTGCTAGTCCCTAGGATTTCTTTCTCACAATTTTCTTATTACTTCCAATAGATTTTTATTAGTGGACTTAGACACTCCATTTCCCTGAGGGTAGTAATTACATGAATAATTCAAAATGATTTTATGTTCATAAGCCCATTCAATAAATTTAGCTGAAGAAAAAGCAGGGCCATTATCACATACCAGGGCAAATGGAACTCCAAACCTGGTGGTGATGTTCTCAGTCAAAAATTTGATAACCACCTCTGTGATGCTATTTTTGCAGGGTTGGGCCTCAATCCAGCATGTACAGTAGTCAAGATAAGCTTGTGACCTGCAGAAGAGTTTGGTTTAATGACACCTAAAAAGTCCAGTGCCCATTGAGCAAATGGTCTTACCTCATACACTGGTTGCAAAGGCATTGCCAGATTTCTTTCCCTGGGTGAAGAGGTAGGGCATACATGACACGTCCTAACATGCTAGTGTGCATCCCAAAATACATAAGGCCAATAATAGCCTAATCTAAGAATTTGATGAGCCAAAGCATCCGCAAATCCATGTCTTGTACCATGTCTTCCATGAAACTCAAAAATGGTGTGCTCAACCTCTGTTGATCCAAACAACGCAAGTAAATTCCTTCAAAGTTATTTCTATATTAAGATCCCCCTTTTAGCATGTAATGAACACTTTTTGTCCTCAATTCTCTCCTCTGAGTAGCATTCATTCCTTCTAGACATCTATTGTTAAGGAGGAAGAAGATCAAGTCTGTGTACCAGGGATCCTTAGTAAATGACTGGACAGTGTACTGCTGACATGTGATATTCTTGTCCACCTTTGCCATCACCTTTGATAAACCCTGACCTCAGATGAGTTTCATTGGATGAATCTCTAATTCAAAATCTTGTAGAATAGCCATCCACTTTCCTCTTCATTCTCCTAATTCACTTTGCATGAGGAGATATTTCACAGTCGGATCAGGAACTATGGCCATTACCTGACTTCGAAGAATGTAATGCTTGAATTTCTTTACAGCTTGAACTAATGCAAAGGCTTGTTTATCCAAGGGCAGGTATCTAAATTATGCATTCTTAAAAGGAGATCTGATGAAGGTGATAGGTCTTTCCTCTCCCTCACCTCTTCATTGTGTTAAAACAGTTGCACATGAATGGTCAGACGCGAAAGAATAGATATAAAAAGGCTTTAGATAATCTGGGCTAGTCAAAACAGGTGCCTCAGATATTGACTATTTGATCTTTGAGAAATCAGATTTAGCCTCATTGCTCCATTCTATTTTTGTCTCTTTCTTCATCATTTCATTAAGGGGTTTGACAATTTTTGCAAACCCTGCTATAAATTTTCTGACAAAATTGATCCTCCTGAAAAAGGATCTCATTTCTTTCTTATTGCCTGGCCTTGTCAATTTCAGAATAGCCTCCACTCTATCAGGATCTATGGATATCCCTTCTTCTAATATGATGTGGCCTAATATTTTCCCTTCTAATACTCCTAACACACACTTTTTTGGATTGAGGGAGACACCATAGCTTATACACTTTTTGAGGACCTTTTCTAGATCTACAGCGTGGTCTTCTTGATTCTTGGAGAAGATATTTAAATCATCCACATAAATAATGATACACTTACCTATCAAATCCCTGAATTCTATGTCCATTGCACGCTAAAAGGTTTCTCTAGCGTTCATGAGACCGAACGACATCCTCCGATAGGCAAATGTGCCCCATTTGGTGGTGAAGGCAATTTTCATTCTATCCTCATGACTGACAAGGACCTGATTATACCCAGCATAGCAATCCAAAAATGACATCATTTGGGACCCATTAACTGTTTGTAGTACCTCATCAACAGAAGGCAATGGGTAATTATCCTTCTCGAAGGCCTTATTTAAATTCATGAAATCAACGCATAACCTGATTTCACCATTTTTCTTTCGCACAGGAACTATATTTGCAACCCACGTAGAATTTCTGACTGGGAAGATTATTCTTGCATATAGTAGCTTTTGCACCTCCTTCTGGATCAGGGGCTCAATCAAAGCATTGATCGGGCATTATTTTTTATGGAAGGGCTTGGCTTCTAGCTTGAGAGGTATGGTATGTGTGATCATCGAAGTGTCAAAGGTTTTTAAGTCGTCATAACTCCAAGCAATGGCTGCAATGTTCTTCTCCAAAACTTTAACTATATTTTCTTTAATTTCTTGAGGACGTCTTTCCTATGAGGACATTCTTTTTAGGGCCTGAGTGAGTTAGATTGACAGATTCATATTTCCCTCCATCACTCTTTGTGGGTACCCTTTGATGAGCTTGTGGGTCAGAATCAAATATTCTCTCCAAAGCTACCATCCATTTTGGAATACTATTGCTTTTCAAATCCAATATCCCTTCTTCATCACCATTCTCAGGATCCCAATCTCCCTGATCTCTTTCTGATTCATCTATTATCTGTCCTTTGAAGACATCTGAACTTGCCAAAAAGGCCAATATATGCTGGTCATCATCGAATACCTAAAAATTCTGGACATTATCAGGGACAACTGGGACTAAGACTAATTCAACTAAAAATCTCTTTAGGTTAGAATCTTGCATGGGTTCCAAGGTTCTAGCAGCAACGGCAAGGGAATCTGAAATTTGATTAGCTTCTCTAGGGATTAGAGTGATCCCGAAAGCGTCAAACTCTTCAATCAGATTCCAAAGTCTATTTTTGTATGCAGTCAATCTTTTGTTATGACAAGTATACTAGCTACATACCTATTTTACAATTACTTTAGAATCCCCCATTACCTTGAGAGCAGTGACCTTATTTTTATGAGCAAACATAAGTCCATGAGCAAGTGCTTCATATTCCACCACATTGTTTGTGCAGCCAAACTGCAACCTGTAAGATGCAAAGTAAGTCTTCCCTTTTGGATTGTTTAGTTCAATCCGTGCTCCACTTCCTGCTTTGGACTTGGAGCCATCAAATTTAAGACTCCATAGTTGGTCTTTAGCTGGGAGCTCCTTCCTTTTAGGGATAACAGGGGATGAATTACTTGGAATGTGTGGCGGCTCACACTTTTTCTGGCCATCAGAAGTTGAAAATGACTGGGATCTAGGCTCACTTAAGGGTTTTTCTATATTTACAGCTTGCTCAAGAATCACTTCCTGAACAGCTTATTGGATCAAGTCGCAATCCAATTCATTTTTAATCAATGCCTTAGGCATTGGTAGAGTATCTGAGGTAGGTGTATTGGAGAAAGGTTGTGATACCTCAATCTCCTCTTAAATCTTAGAGCATAGAACCTGAGTCTTCTCTAATGGTGTGAAATCTTCCCCTTGAGAAAGATTGGTTCTTGTGAGAATGGTAGTGTCCTTATCCTTAAAAGTAAATTCATTGATGGGTGCTTGAGATTGATCTTGGCCAATTAGTTGAGGTTGGCCTATGTGGTTTAAATTATCTATGCAGGGTTGGAATTTCAACTCAAAATGATTGTGATAATGTATCCTACACCGATTAGGAAGCAACAAACTACTCAAATCAGTCTCTTCCCCTAATACCAGCCTATCTTGTTGCAATTTTCTTATCAAAACTTGTTGGTTGACCAAGATCATTAGGTCACTTTGTTCTAGGGGTAGTGCATCATCAGGATTAAGTACTGAGAAGGTCATGAATTCCTCTTGCTTGTAAACTCCTATCTCAGTCTCGGAGTATGCTACTTCATTTGGAGAATCATATTATGTAATCATGTTTTTGAGCCTAGGCTCACTCTCAATTCTAATTTGTGTTTCTATCCCTTTCCAGGGTAGCCACATGTGAGAGAAATCCAAAGACAAATATCCCCCAATACTCTTCATTAGCTCCTGACTTAGGAGCATACCATATGTTTTTGGGATGTCATCAACTTGGATATCTATGTAAGTTTGGATCCTTGGATCCGAACCAACCTGTACATGCATGTTCTTCAGTTCCCCCACCACATTAACCTTAGTTTTGTCCAACTGAATCACTTTCTTATTAGTCTGGGTAGGACTTGATCCTAATTTTTTGCAAATTGAAAATGGCATAACATTATCCGATGCTCCAGAGTCCAATAGACAATTATGTAGATTCTTTCCAAAGATCCTTAAACTCAAAAGGAAAGGTGGGGTATTGGTCTTACCTTTATAGATGGTCGCATTCGTCTCCTTCACTAGAGTCACTTTTCCTTTTCCTTTTGAATGATCTGCCTCCTCTAGGGATTTCAACACAACTTCTCGTTGGATCGGGCACCACTTCATAATGTCAAAGAATGACAATGATGTCTTTTGTCTCTACAGTTCTGCAATAAAATCAAATTTTGAATCATTCTGAGCTTGATATTTAGGAAAAAAAGGTGGATTACCTTTATTATGAGAGTCAGAACATCCCTTTGGTGGTGGTGGGTTATTATCTACATTCTGATTAGGTGGGACCATGTTGTTTTGGGGTGCAGATGTAGTAAATGGGCCCTTCTTTTGATTTCTCAGAAAGTGACCACCTTTGGACTGGAAGGCTTGAGCATCATACACATCCTCTTCTTGTTCATTGTCTCCCTGCATGGGAAATTTATATTTTTCCTCAATAGTCTCGTAAGTCATAGCAGTGCTTACCAACCCAATATCTTGATTGGAATTTCCTTGTGGAGGGTGGGAATCATCTTGTGCAATCTTCACCATTTTTTCCATCTCTGAGTAATTGACCTCAGAATGTGTTGTAGTATCATGTAGTCTACACCAATTAGTCATGAAATTGAGGTCTGCCACATTAGCAGTGTGTGTTTTATCCTCACCAGACTGATAGTTATGGGGAACTCCCTCATTGTTGGGTCCAGTGTGCCTATTGTTATTGTTGGACCTCTGATTGTATCCTTTGTTCTGATTTTGATAATTTTGGCTAGAGGAGTTTTGGTTTTGGAAGTTCTTATTGGTGTTTTGGTTTCCATTCTAATTAGAGTAACTACCCTGGTTGTTATAACCTCCCATATTCTGATAATTCTAGTTTTGGTTCAGAGAGGGGTTATGCCTAAGTTGTGCCATGTCATTGGACATTTGAGATAGTCTTTTTAAGAGTCTCCACCTCGTTGGTTAATTGAACAGTTTGTTTATTTTGCACATTCTGCCCTATAGATGGGGAATGAACATGAGTTGACCCTCCCCCTTGCTGCTGGTGATTTTGAGATTGTTGGGAAGAATCTTGCATGCCATTTGCGAAAAAAGGCATGGTCGGTGAGGCTTGTAACTCAGACATAGGTCCATATTGGAAGTAAGACATCCGTGGGACCATATTGAACAATGGTGGGTTAGGCATCTAATAACCCATGGGAAGGAGAGTTGCTCCTAAACTTCCTGATTGCAGACTTATCTGTTGTCGCAATTTAATGGATAGATGATAAACCTTAGACAAAGAGTCAATCTCATTAGCAACATAGGTTCTCTAAAAGAATAATCCAATCAGGGGATCAACAACTCTTAAATATGCCAAAATGGAAATATTTTCAACCACTAAGTAGGGGTCTTGTAACCTGTGGAACATCCTTTGGAATCTAGTGTTAAATAAAGGTAATGGTTCATGATGTTCCTTTATTATGGTAGCAAACTGATGATACAAGATGGTCGACACTACTTAGACTCGGAACTGATTAATGAAGGCATTTTCTAAATTTTCCCAGCTCAGAATAGACGCCTCGAGTAGATTTAGATACCAGTTGTATGGCATGTCCCCCAAACAATAAGGAAACAATCTACATACCACATCCTAGTGAGCCACTTGCACAGGTACAGGCATCCTTGAATGCTTGTATATGTTCCTCAACACTTCTTGATTCTCCATTCATGTACTTGGGGAAAAACCTTTCTGGATTCTTTGGTAGATCATGGATTCCCCTAGGAATAGTCCCTAGCGAAGAGGGGTTATTCACAAAGTAATCCATGGGTGGTGGTGGGATCCGTTGAGTAGGTTGTGGTGATATAGGATGAATTGGTGGTGACACTCATTGAACTGGGGGTTGTATTGGTTGAACTGGGGGTGGTATTGGTTGAACTAGGGGTGGTGTACGTGGATTTGGTTGAAATCCAAGTGGAGTAAGTGGTGGTGGCAATGGTGGGATCAAAATCCCATGAGCTTGGGGCCTATGTCTAATCGGGGTTTCAAGTTCTTTTAAAGGTTTAGGGTCGGTAGAGAATCTGAGAATCCTCCCATATTTTTTTTGGTCAGAATGACCCAATCTAAACCAACTAGTTCCTTCAGGCCCTCCTTCTAGCACCAGATCTTTTGATTGTGAAAATGACACAAGTAATGTTAAATAGAATATTTCTACTATATTTCTCCTGAAAAAGAAAGATAACATATAGTAGCCTAACTCCCAAGGTCTTGGTAGTTGGTTCTCAATTGTCTAGTATCACTCAATTGGTCCATACAACTATAATATTCAAGGGGCCTTTGCTTGTAATAAGGAATGTAAGCAACAATGGATTCATCAATCTATACTTAACAAAAGGGGTTTAAATAAACAAAAAAAGATAGGTCAAGGCGTAAATCAGTAAAACATGAATGAAATTCTCTAATATCCAGAAATATGCTTTCAACAACGAATGCTCCTTCAATAGATGAATAAAACCATAACATGATGCAATTTACAAAACAATCCATACCATTGCATGCATCTACAGTGCTTAGTTTAACCATCACAATACTTTTAAGATATAAAAAGAACAAAACTCTTCATTTGTTGCTAATAACATAGATCAACAGACATGTAACAATTCCATCCATAGATAATTTAATGAAATAATCTTTGAAATCTGGTTCCTTCTATTTATTCTCATAAAATAAGAAACATTTATGCTTCAGTAAACTCACTGGCATATAGACATATTATGATTCATTAACCTCTTCCAGTAAACTCAATTTCAACATAAATTCCTCTCAATCAAAATTGAGATCCACTAATCAAGGAATTGAAACCTCCTCAAAAACTTGGACTAGTTGATCTCTAGTTTCAACGTTGATTGCCCTATGAAATAGGAAATAAAGAACGGGGGGGAAAGTCATGCGCCCAAATTAGACTGCCAACTCATTCTTGTGTAGTTTGCTCCAGAATGTATTCATCATAACTAGAGAAGACCTATTGAAGAATATCTATATCCATCCCATCAATACAGTTGTCCTCAAATTTAATTCTCTTTAGTTCTACGAAGGCAAACCACCTCATGTCTTTCAATTTAGTCAACTCCTTTCTTGCAGCCTTCACTCCTTCCCTAACATCCATCAATCTATCTAATAATAGATCATATCAATCATCCTCTTTTTGCATAACCTCTTGAAATCTATTGTCCCATTTCTCTTTTAATTGACCTAGAGGCAAACCCTCTCTAACCGGTATATCAACATTAACTAGAATAGCTACAAAGACTTCTAGTTCATCAATTTGTCCATTCAAATGCTTACTATCATCTTGGATTTCATTCCTATTCTTGTATATAAAATCAGATTTGAGCCGGATTATGGTAGAGGATTTTTCCAAGAAGTCTGCATTGTCTTCCTGAAGGATTGACTTCTCAAGAAGAATTGACTTTGGCAATTTATTGATATATTTTATCCTCTTGACATATCCTCTATATTCTTCCTCCTGCATTTCCAACGTCTCAGTATGGTGCTTCATTTCTTCTATTAATTCTAATGTTGCCTTGTGGATCTCAAAACTACTTACTAACACCTCTCCTACCTCCTGGTTAAGCTTATATGTCCATCTATCCATCATCCCAACCTTATTCTTTATTTGCACTAGATCATCAACCTCTCTTTTGATGAGAAAAATTTTTGTCTCTAAGGCAACAATTTGTTGTGATCTAGGAGCAGAAACATCCCTCAAAAAGGTATGCAGCTGATCCAACTAAACTTTGAGCTCATCCTTTCTCTATTTTTCCTTCATCATCCTTGACTTGGTGGATGAGGCTACAACATCAATCAGGTTCATCTGTTGATTTCTTGTAGGAATTCCTAAATTGACAGTGCCCAGTTGCTAATCAGTGACCTGCACGTCCCCCATATCTTTATCCACTACTAGTATTGCACATTCTACAATAATTTCCCCTACCCCAGTTAGTCTTGTGGAATGAAGAATTCTAGCCCTCTCCTTGGGTCTCTCCTTTTCAATCTCCTTCATCATATCTTCCAAAATAAGAGGCTGTGGGGGAGATATTTGTTTCTTTTCAAGATCAAGCTTCAACCAGGTATGAGCACTCAGAGTAGTCGCCATTACTGTAGAAGAAGAGGTAGCAGTTGTAGAAGATAATGGCTATAGTAAATTAACCATAGGTTGAGATCAACCTCCTATACATTTTGTTGTTCTTTTTTTGCATTCTCTTTTGCAAACTTCTCAGCCTCTTCCCTATCTCTTTGCTCTTGTATCCTTTTATATTCTTGCTCATTTTTCAATCTCTCTTCCTCCAACCTCTTCTCTTTAAGCGGTTTATTTATTTCCTCTTCCAAGACCTTGAGTTTTCCTAATGCTTCCTTCTCTTTTTGCTGCTGCTTAGCCAACTCCTCAGCATCCTTACTCTTATGTAGGCATTCTTCTTCTTCTCTTTTCTTATAGGCCTCTTCAATCATTTTAAACTTGGCCTCAAGGGCCTCTCTTTCTCTTCTTTGCTTGGCCTTTTCTTCTTCCAGCTCATGTATCTTTTGCACCATTTCCAATATGTCATTTTCATCCTTTGTTATGAGCTCATGCCCCTTTTGTTGTTACTCCTTGATCACTTCATCGGCTCTCTACTTGGCCTCCAACTATTGTTTCTGGAGTACTACATCAGCTTGTGCCTTTTCATCTATTTATTTTTTCTTTGCCATAGCTTCAGCATGTGCCTGTGCATTTGAGGCTTTCTTAGCCTCTTCAAATAATTCCCATTGATCCTCTTTTGTCAACACATGCTCAGTTTCCTCCAGAGGCATCGCCTCTTGTTTCTTTGTATCTGATAAAGTATCATCAAAGTTTGTTTCTATGTCATGAATCTCCATCTTTCCTTCCTTTTCCTTTAAAGTCTCAACTTCATCATGGAGAGTCCCCTTAGGCATTTCTCCACTTTGTTGTTTTGTAGGAGGGAGTTGGTAGATGATTCTCCCATAACTGATGTTGAGGGCATCGATCCCATTGGAACTTCTCCTTCATGTGCCTTGGGCAATTCTTCGGTCGAAGCTTCAAGTTCAAACTCCTCTATGTCAAGGGGAAAGAACTCTAAGGGTTCTTTGGGAGGCATTTTCCTCTTGGTTCTCTTATACCCTCTCCCTTTCTTAGAATTTTGACCCCTAGGAGCTCTAGTTCTAAGTACAACCCATTGGATACTCCTATCCAACACTGGTCTGGCTATTTGTTTGATATCCACTACCTCCTCCGCATACCAATCCATAGGGTCTAAGTTCTCAGTACCTATATTTTGTGCTTCATATACAGGATCCAAAATTACACCATCATCTGACAGTGTTTCAAGAATGTCTACATTAACTCCATATTCCACCATGAGTGGGATAGGAAACCTCTCATAATTTCTCTTCCTGAGGTCATATTCATCCTGGAGATCACTCTAGAAGTCTTCCAGTAGGTTGAAATGTTTATCAAAGAATGAAGCAAGCAAGGCATTCATCTTTTTCTTTGGGTCAAAATTCTTCCTGATAGTATATAGGCCCAACTTCAAATGCATTAACTCATTACAAACAACCTTAGCTCCCACAAGGTGTGGGCAGCTTTACTCACCCAATTGCATGCGGAATTTATGACAACCTATTTTATGATTTATTTCAAACTTTGCATTAACCCCCAAAGCTTGGTAAACAAACTCCATTAAGACAATTATGTTGTTGCAGCACCTAGGGAGCAAGTGAGGATGACCCTCAAACCCATCCATCCTGAAATAAGTGAATTTAGGATATTGAGTAAACCAATAACCCCACTTTGTAATGAAAGCCATAGCCTCCTAGCTCATTCTATATCCTGGATCCCCATTAAGTTGGTTAATAACTACATACAAAAATGCATCATTGACTCTTCTATAATGCAATTCAGAGATCTGCAAGGATAGTTGGTCATAATGATTCCATACTTTCTTTTGCCCATCAGCTTCTCCTAATACTCTCACTCAGTTTAACCCTGAAAAGATTCCTCTTCTTGCTACTGCATAAATGACATAAGAGGTCATAAATAAACTCTTAGTTTCCCTCACTCTTATCATTTGACGATGTATGCTTTCTGACACAATCATAGGCCAATCAAACTATTGCCTTCTATCCAAGATTGTTTGAATGAATGGAAACATCCATTATTTAAAATGAAAGGCATCTCTCTTTTCGAAGACTCTAGATAACATCATTATAATATCTCCAACTTCTTTGTAGAACTCTGCCATTTTTGGTTGATCTAAAAGCTTTGTTAGAGACTTCTTCTCAGTTCTTAACCATTTCTTATTTAAATGAGCCTTATTGGTCTCCTTATGATTTTTATATATATTTAAAGCTTCTGCCTCATTAAGTTGTCCAAGATTATTAGGATTAGGAACATTGAACATAAATTCAAACATTTGGGGAGTCAAATCTATGATAACATTGCCTTGTGAATCAACACATTGTCTAGTGGCCAAATTATAAGCTCCAACTGCCGTCATTATCAGCTCACGATATTGGATTGATAGAGGAAAGATAGTAATGTGAGCCAAACTAGACTCAACTATCCTTTGAGTTCTCCTAGTCACCTCCTCAGAAAATTTCTCTGAGTACAACTCCTCATAATTAAATGGACCCAGATTTGTGTCAGTTATATCGGCCCAATTAGACTCCACCTTGCTAGCAGTAACAACAATACCCCTATGATTATACCTCAAGGTATATGGAATTTGTTCAAGTTTAACCTTTTTATGCTTAGTTGTTGCTTTTGAAGTTTTTGCAGGTTGACTCCTCTGAGAAACCTCTCCTAACGCTCCTGACATATTTTAGTTTCCTACAATAAAAACCCCAGATTATATCTCTAAGAAGTATAACAAAAACATGATTAGAGATCCCTTCCATACATACTGGAGGTGGAACCAGGCATAAGACATCTTTAAAATTCTCTGAAAACATTGTCGGTGTTGAGACCAAAATATGCATTGAATTTGCAATAAACCATATGGCGGGATCGGAGTCAGAGTCGGAATGGCAACCAGAATCAGAATCAGAATGGAAACTGATTTGGTACAATGAAGAAATTTCAAATTTATGTCTAACTCCGGTTCCTGTTTCGCCCGTGTTAACAACATTTTGAAAGCCTATTTCTTAATGGAAGCGAGATCAAAGATAGAATAGAAATGGTAACCGATACTTACTACAAATCAAGGTTTAAGATCAAAAACAACTCTGATTCTGATTCTAATTATAACACTTATGACGTCACTGGCAACTTCAACAAGATAACGAATGACATCATAACCTAAAGACTAGGTCATGAAAAACTGAGGGGGCTCAAAAACAACTGTACAAGACCATCCTCATATGACCAAGAGGAAACCATAGTAACTAGGGCATCATTTTCTAACTTAAACAAAAAACGCGCAAAAAAACCCTAATTTATAAACTCTTCGACTTAAAACAATTAGGGCACAAACTTAACCCTATTTGAAACTAATCAAGTTGATTATGCCGAAGGACCCTTAAGAAATGTTGTAAATCAAAAAAACCTATAAACGAAATGTAGCAAATGATTCATATCCGAAAACTAGGGCTCACGACTAAAACATGAAAACGACTGTAACAGAAACAAACAAAAAGAGAAAAAGCCAAATACTGAAAAAGACAAAATGAAAATAAGAAAACAAAAAAAAAGAGAACATGAACAAAACGAACAACATGAACTCAAAAGAAAACCAAGAGTTACGAATCCATACGAACCACAAACGAAATGAGAACGGAAACCCTACCTCCAAACACAATTAAATAGGCTAGCCCCTTGATGTGAATCTGTGCACAACTATCTCACTCTTGATCAAATCACACACACAAATGCTCCACCGCGGCTCTGGTTCATCCTTAATCTTTAAAAATTGATGATAACATCTAGTTAATCATTAATTAAGGTTAAAAATGCAGCTTTATACGTGTATGGAACCTGTAATTAATGCCATAAATGCGACAGATCAGAGTCGGAACCACAGAGCGAACTGAAACATTATTGTCGTGCGACTAAAGTAAAGTCAAACAACAAAACAAAACGGCGGGATCAGAATGGGAATGGAAGTTGATTTAGAAACTTTGTCCAATTTTTGAGTTTGGTTCCGGTTTCAGTTCCGGTTCCACCAACAAAGAAGAAAGAGGAAATAAAAAGCTAATAAAAACACGAAGATCGAAACAAGAAAACCCATCACCTATCTTAAGTCCAAATGAACAAACCAAAAGGCGGAGGCGGAGGTGGAATGGGAACAAATTTTAAACTTATGAATAAACCTCAGACTTAACATCCACTCCAACTCCGGCTTCAACAAAGACAAACCTAAAAGACTAATGAAAATACAACCAAGACCGGGATCGGAATGGAATCTTTAAAACAAGTTTGAAACCTGATTCTATTTCGGTTCCGGGTCCGATAGAACAACAAAAGGAAAACAAAGTTTTGGAGAAAACAAACTCCAAAATTTTTTGAAAAAGAAACCCAAGGATAGAAGAACAAAAGGGGGACCCATTTTGACCAAGGAAAAAGATGGGTTGGTTATGCAAGGAATAACAAGTGGGTACCTATACTATTTGATTTGTTGCTTGTGCGTGAGGATTTCTGTGAGCACCTCCTTGGAACTGGTTATGTTGGTAGGAGGGTCTTCTGCCCTGATAGTTCTGATAGGTCAACTTTTGAGGAGTGGCCTAGTTGCGCTTGATGACGGTTATCTCGTTGGCCATAGCACGCAACATTTCCTTTATGTCACTCATCTTGCCCTTCAGGGTAGTGGATGTGGAAGCACTGCCCTGTGGTACACTCAGTATGTGCACATGGATTGAGGAGGAGTAGCAGGTGCGATAGGTGGCGTCACCTAGGAAGAAATTGGTAGCTCGGGGAATATAGGCATGATGGGTCGAGGCGAAAAAATTTCCAGCATCAATCAGATTATTCTCTACTTTAATTGCGATGTTATATGCATTCGGTAGAGTGGTTCTTCTGATTGATTAGATCATCATTGAGATATCAGCGTTGATGGACTTGAGGTAGAACATAAATGCTAAGTTGGGTGATGGGTGGATTGCATCTTGAATTCTTTGCCAAGTCATGTGGAACCGGGCGTTGAAGTCAATTAGGGCCTCATATGGAGCCCGCTTGATGATCTATAGCTGGTGATACTAGGAAGACCTATCTCCATCGTTTAAGAATCTTTCATAAAAGGGGTCTCTAAGCTGATCCCACGTACTAATAGAGTTAGTCGCCAGAGTGTGATACCAGTATGATGCTTTTCCTCTAAAAGAAGTTGCAAGCAACCTCAATGCTATGTTTTGGTTTGTAATTCCAAGTACCAAAAATACGTCTGTCACATCTTGCAGATGTTCAAATGGTGTTCTTGAGCCGTCTCTAGTAGATTTAGGAATAGATTTGAGGGCAGAGATTGGAATGGGGGCCCAAACGACAAGTTCTACTGGGGTAACAAGAGGACTCTCGATGTCCCAAGCCACATAGTTTCGGTTAGCGATAGGTAACATGGCTGGTGGAGGAGTCGGGACATTTTTGTGATGGGTTCTAGTTGGTATTGTTCCTAGCGGTGGTACCAACAAACTAGGGTTATTTGCTATTTGGGATCTTGTGATAGGTCAATGGCTCATATACTTGCTTGAGGCTTAGCACATTTCTCGGTCCCACCGGGCATGCCAGGAAAAATAAAAAACTATTGATGCCAAAAATTGGCAAGGTAACAGCCCTTTGTGGGAAACTCGGTTAAAGGGGGGACCTATTGCGCTAAACTAAGTAACCTCTAGATCTTAAAGAAGTCGACTTCTTCTATAAATAGGGTTTTGAATGGGAAAAGGAAGAATATATAAAAATAAAAGATCTAACTAAGGCGATGCACCAAGGTTTAGATGTAAGGCATGATAGATCTATCTTGTAGATGCAATCTAAGGGCCCATTCAGTGATCTACTATATTTTGAAATAACAAACATCAAAAATAAAGACCTAGATAATTCATTTCATGACATAAAATAATTTGCATAGAGATTTACTGAACAAAAAGAGTCAAAGACATGGTTCTAAATCAACATTCTATTCAAATCATTGAAGTTGCAAACGAACTATTTAGAAATAGCATAGTATAATGTTATCCAATAGTTAAGAAATAGAGAGGCCAAAGTACAAGGGCACAATCTACGAGTCTTTACATTTATCTAACAAGACAAAAGGCCTGATGTCTTCCTAATCCTTCTATAGATATTTTGACCTTTTTAAATGATCAAGAGGAGTAGTATATATAGCCAAGGCTTCCACCGCTTGAAGGCTTGTAACAGAAAATATTCCCATCATGAATCATAATGCTTGTAGAAATGATTCATCATGATCATCATAACATAAAATATTCTCGAACATGAACCCAATCATTCCCAAGCTAGATGCATTCTCTACCAATTATGGCAGTGGTCTTGGCTTACCCCATGCCAACAAGTGTCGCCTCCCAACGAAGGTAGTTAGAGCATGTGGCATTGTATGGAAGCTTGGCGCTCGCGCTACCCCTTGTTCCAAGAAGATCTGCTGAAGGTCCACGTGGTTGCATTTCACAGTTCATGTTTCATCCTCCCCGTCATTTCATAAAATCTTGCGACAAAAAAACATGTGGCAGCATCCTTACTATCAACACCATTTGAGGGTCCCACCAAGGTTTGCACAAGTGGAGGCTATGTCGTCGACGGTCGAGGCCCGAAAGAGAGTTATATGAAAGCAGGCCAAGCGCATCCGATTTATTGACACATGGGGGAAGAACGGGGCTATGAAGAGAAGGGGAGGGAATCTCCCCTTCGGTGAGCGATTAGGTGACATGTGGCGGCAGTGAACCGAGGTCACCAAAAAATTGGCATCAAGGCTCTTAAGATCATTGGGCATGGTTGAAATTCGAGCAAGACATCAAAATAACCCAAAGGGAGCATGGGGGTATATTAAATATCCATAGATAACATTCATCGCATGCTTGAAAGTGAATACATACTTGACCTTGTGAAAAACATAGTTCAAATCTTTGGAAAACACCTCACCTCAACCACTAGTTGTCCTTTACTTACAAAAAATGTCACAAGCCAAAGAGGAATTCAAATTCCTCCTCCCACAAAAATTGCCTTAATTCCTACCTATACCGACCCTCAAGTAACAACAAGAATGCAACTTACTAGTAATGTGATTTATTCCTTGGGTATTTGTGCTAGCATCCCTAGTACCTTTGTGGCATCACAAGTCATATCTCCTACCACATTACCACCTATAAGAATTTTATTGACTTGCCCCTTGAACACATATAACCCTCCACCATTTTCACCTCTATCTCATAACACAAGCAATCACCCTCTCATAAATCAACTCTTCCAAACTGTTTCATCCCTTCAAAAACAAATTTCCATCATCAACCAAAATCAAAACAGCCCACCTACATATTATGTCAGAAGCAACCCATTTTCCTTGGAGATATTGCGAACACCAATGCCACAAGGTGTAGAGGTGCCTAGATTCAAGAAATATGGGGGAAAGTGAGATCCTTCTATCCATGTTAATGCTTATACTTCCTTATGTAGTGAATTTTTCCTTGATGATAAACTCTTGGCTAAGCTTTTCCTGAGGTCCTTGAAAGATACTGCCTTGGAATGGTTCTCTTCATTACCAAACAATTCAATTTTTTCATTCAATGAGCTTATTGAGGTATTTTTAAACCATTTGGCAAGTGCATATGACTCCTAAGATGACTTTGGCCGATTTGATGAGATGAAAGCAAAAAGAAGAAGAAAAGATAACTGACTTTATCTCACGCTATCAATCGCTTTATTCCCAAATCGATGTCAAGGTTCTCAATCCTCACCTTTAAAATATGTTCATAGAAAATTTGCAAATTAAGATACAAGATAAACTTACCATGATTAAATTCCCATCCTTCATGCACTTGTGTATTGCCCTCCGTGATTATCAAAATTCGGTTAGTAGTCGAGATAAAAAGTCCACTTCTAGCCGAACTGAGAAGTCTGAGTCCACAAACCAAAAAAATTACCAACCTTTTAGAAAGAAGAATATAGGATTCCTTCAACTTAATCCCCCTCAACAAAAAAATCAAAATACCAATAACCAAATATCTACCGTTAAAGCCACGATACCCATTAACTATGGGGACCCGAAAAGACAATTCACTCCCCTACCTGACACCCTTCATAATACAATGTTCCAAATTTTAGAACAACAAATGATTGCCTTGCCTCCCATTAAAACACCCGATCTTAATAAGCCTCTACCTCCAAAATTTAGATCAAATTCCTATTGCCATTATCACCGACAAAATGGACATGATATAGAACATTGTAAGCGTCTTAAACATCTTGTGCAAGACCTCATTGATTATGGTCGTATTTCCCTTGGAGGTGTTAGTGATCAAGGAAATACTTGTTTGTTGCCCCTCCTAACCAAATTTTATAAGTTTTTACCAACCCTATGCCTAATCAAAACATTTCATTTGTCAAAGCTAGTGAATCTATAAAGATTGATGTGATGAATGTTGATACGAATGATGATAACAACGACACTATTCAACATGAACCTATAGATAATGATCCTACGGATTATATGGTAGGAGTGATAAACTTCATTCCTCATAATGGTCAAACTAAAAATCCTCTTGAGAGTTCTTTTTCCTCAAAATATAAACTTAAACAAGCACCTGATGGTCCTCTTTACATAGCCAACCATATCTATGATCACCGAGGAATTCTTACTAATGGGATATTAATAGATCTCGTATGTGGAGAGAATGTGATCACCGAGGAATTCTTACTTTTGCATGAGTTCTATCAAGATATATATGATAAACCGAAAGAATGGATCAAGACGCATAACGGTTTCACTTTCCTTACGATGGGATCGACCACCCTTCCTTTACAAATAGGACCAAAAATATTAGATATCTCATTCTCCATCATCCTGTAGTCAGACCAATTTCATGTGAAGCTAGGAAATCCATGGCTTCACTCCATGAATGCAGTCCCTTCGGTTGTGCACAAATTCTTAAAGTTTCCCTTTGACAATGAAATCTTCACCATCCATCATAGTGGATTTAACCCATTTTCTTCCCATGGAAACTTTTCCTTATATTTATTTTGGCCCGAGCCTATAGAACCTATCAAACCATAAGAAGACTTATTTTTGAGTCCTATCAAAATTTCAAGGTAAAGAAAATAGCAGAATTATCCCTCTGAAACATGCCTCAATCTATAATTGAGCCTACAATCCTTGATGAAACAATGATTGAACCTAAATAAATTCCAAATGACCAAGACCAACCTAAGATAGAACCTTTACCTACTTCATACAAAAGACCAAGGGATAACAAAAAAAATCCCGTCACACCCCTAGAATAAAAGAAGTTTACAAAGTCAAAGAGAAAGTGGTTGAACAACCTCCCATGGTTCCTTTTGTTCCTCCCCTTAGGGAAGAAAAGAATCCTATGGTTGATCAACCCTCTCCTACACAAACACAACTTGAAAACTAAACTAAAAGAAATAGAGGTGCTAGATAGTGTAGGCATAGACGACATTCCGTTTCTTGAAAGCTACATGAAGAAATAAACAAAGATAATCAAGATACAAACTTGACTGAATCAATGCATGACAATTCTACCCCCTCCCCGAAACAAAAAGATTCTATGCCACAACAAGAGTTGAACCCTTCTTTAGAAATTATCATTCGACCTCCTATTGTGATTAATTTAGATGATGATGAGGAGATTATTAAAATTGATGAAGAGGTGCATAATGAATCGAATACATTTTTTTCGTCTTCCATGAGCTTAAATGAAAAATCTCCTAAAAAGAGTGTCTAGTGATGACCCTAGTTCGGCACTTTCTATTGTCCCTTTGGCTAGTTCTTTTCCTTTGGCATACAATGAATATGATTGGGATGCAAACAACCTTCTTTAGGTTGAATCGCATGTGCCTTACTAGTTTCTTTGCATTATTTATTGTTCTTTTTGTTTGATTTCATGTGCGTATTGTGATCTCTCATGATGTTCTATTTGTGGCATTCCTCTATTTGTACCTCCATTCTTTTCTATGTTTTAAATCTAAAAGCTTTTCCTTTATTTTTCTTTTCTTTGTCTATGTTTTCCTTTTGGGGATGACACAAGGCATTGAGGCATTCATGTCTCTTCCATGTTAACCCAAAATATTTTCCTTTATCTTTTCTTTAGTTCTTTTAATTTGTCTTGTTTTTCCCTTTTGGGGATGATGCAAGGAATCAAGACATTCATGTCTCTTCCATGTTGACCCGAAAGGATTTTTCTTTGTTTTCACTCTCTTTGTGTCATTCTTCTCGTTCTATGAGTATTTTGGGAATGATGATAGTTTTGAGCTCTCTAAAAACATTGTAGCATGAACATACTAACCCCAAATCCATTGAACCCTCATGTGTTTGGATTCTTATTTTTAGGGGCAACCCCCTTTTCTCTTTTCTTTTGCATAAAAGAGCTTTATTTGGAAACATATGACTTGGCATAGTTCCAAGTTAGCTCTCATGTCTTATTTATTTTTAGCATTTATCATTTGTAATTTAAAGTAATTTCTCACATCATGGTTTTTAGCAATTTCTTTAAAG
Organism: Sequoiadendron giganteum; assembly: GCA_007115665.2. Lineage (NCBI taxonomy): Eukaryota > Viridiplantae > Streptophyta > Pinopsida > Cupressales > Cupressaceae > Sequoiadendron > Sequoiadendron giganteum. Next base: position 228,992,820 of record CM021110.1, on the reverse strand, counting down.
TGGGTGCATACATTGCCATTATTCGCTTTTTGGATGACATTGGGTGTGATGTCCCTCAAGAGAGTGATCTCTCTTATCATATTACATTCCTCTTAGTGGCTTGATGTGACACACTACATCCCCTAAGTTGTGAATCTTTTCTTATTTGATTGGTCCTCTCTTGGAGAAATTAGGCACAATTTCCCCTAAGTTAAACACCTTACATGAACTAAGCAAGAATCCTTTGAAAGTTCCTTATTGTTGCATTTGTATTTTTAATTATATGGCCACCTTTCATAGCACAAATTGTATGCCTATAGAGCCATCTTTCTTTTTCATGAGTTTCAATCATACGAAGCTTTGCTTGCCTCATGAAGTTCGAAGTTATTTTTTTTGTGTGGATCCTTATTAAATTTATCAAGAGGTATAACTTTGGCATGGTTTGATGGGAGGGGGAATGAGGGAATGACTTTCCCTTAGCCACTCGCATTCGTGTTTGAGCGCATATCAATCATGTGTGTATGTGTCTCACCTTTTTGGATTCCTCACCTAGTGGACAGCCTAGAGTTTTGTTGCCTTACAGTGAGCGTTCATTTTTCGGAAAAAAATCATAGATCTAATTCACATCGCAATGGAAAAATGATCAAAGCTTGACCAACCCCTATTTTTCCTTTATTCTTCTTTTCCATTTTGACTTTGGTAGTGTATGCTTGTGCCTTGTTATTGCTCTTTATATCATTATCATGTTTGTTCTTTTGTACCTTTGTTGGTTGGCCATGGGATCTTGATCTTGGGGGTTTGATCACACCTCTTGATTGTTGTCATCATATCTTACCGACATTGACACACTTGGACCCCGCTTGATGTGTTTTTTTCTACTTTAGTGTGAGTTTGAAGTAATTTCATCCTCTCACTAAAGTGGGGGCTAAATGTGGCTCCTGTTTGGGCCCTCCTTGTTAAACTGAGCTTAATGTTGCCTTGATTTAGTGTTGCAATGTGTTTAACACATTCACATTAGGTCTTGGGCCCTTGTGAACTAATGAACTTAAAATGGTACCTTGCTAAATTTGTGTGAAGTGTTGTAACACACTTTCACACTTTTCTAAGGTTGTATTAATTGACTAAACCTAATAAACCTCTTTTTAACCAAAATGTGCCTTAATCCTACCTTATTTAGAGTGTTGTAAAGTGTTTTAACACACTTTCACACTTTTCTTAGGTTGTGATTAATATTTGGGATTCTTTATGTTTTAATTGGCCTTATTTAGCACCCACAAGCCTCATTTAATGCATCTTTTCAAGGATAACCCCGACACAAATCAACATCCAATCATAATTCTGGTGTTTTCAGGTCATGTGGCCCAGATTTGGTAGTCTGGGACTCATTCGTCACCTTGGGTGTATGAGTCCCACCTAGGGTTTTGGGTCTCGATCTTGATTTTACACCTTTCTATGCATTTTTGAATTTGGTCCCATAAATTATGCCTAATGGGACTCATTCACCACCATGGGAAAATAAGTCTTGTGTGGACCAAAATTAAAATTAATTCAAATTTTCTATGAGATTTTATCCTCCTAGATCTGATGTCAGTTTGTAGTGTTGTAATTTCGGGAATTCTTGCATAATTAAGTATAAATACAAGTTTATTTCACTCATTTTCATCTAATACTTTTGTGAGAGCATTCATAATAGAAAGTTTGAGTTCACAAGAGCATTCAATTATTTACAAGATAATTAAAGAGCATTCAAGGGCAGATTCTCAATCATTTTAGAGCATTATTCAATTATCAAGCATCATGTCAAAGTCTTCATGCAATATGTTTGTTTTTAAGATAACGATTGTGATGTAGGGTTTCATGATTCAATCTAGCATTTCATTCAAGATCTATCCTATCCAAGCAAGAGTCAAGATCTACATCCATTGGAGCCATCACATACATGTTTGCAGCCTCTTATTGCTAGGGTTTGGTGAGTTTCAACATCATATTTTATTCATTCGTCATTCTCCATTCCTATTTCATTTCATTTCAAGGTTTGATTACCAAAATAGGGTTTGACCAAGGAAAACCCCTATCCACTAAAAAAACAACATTTTCCCCTCTTTAGTGTGTGGTTTGTAGGTTTAGGTTGAAGTCACATTGAGGAGAAAGTTGGAGAAAGTTGTCAAAGTTGTCACCTTGCATTAGAGATACTTAAGGACTTCTATAGGTTGCAAATCAGGGTTTCAAATCCACAAATCAATTGGGAAGCACAGAGCAGACCTTGAAGACCAGATTCAGACCTTGAAGTTTTAGAAAACCCCAACTAGACTGATTCACCAGTTCTGGCGTATGAGTCCCAGTTTAGGTTAAAATTCAATTTTTTTACAGATTTTGATACCCATTTGTCATATTCATGTTTCTGCACAGAAATCTAGATCTAAGACTGATTCAACTAGCTTGGTGTATGAATCCCAGCCAGTATTAAAGTTAGAATTTCCAATATTTTAGAGCCTCATTCAATCTCCTTCTAATTCCCAGGTGCACACATTTTAGCTTGCGGCTTTTTATTTTGTTTTGCATGCATTTCTAGTTCATTTACTTAAATATTACATCATATTAGGGTTTAGCATTACATCTTACATTTCATTTGTCTTTCCAAGCCCTAGCTTGGTGGTGAACCCCTTATTAGTTTACAATCAACCTCTAGGATAGCCATATTGCAAGATCTCTTTCTCCTTTACATTGAGATCTCTAGAGTTATCCTTCAATGAAATAATTGGAAAGTGGGTATGATCTATGTTATAAACCATATGAAAGCATCCTAACCCATTTTATGTTGTTTCAACAGTGTACTTTACAAGGTGTTTATAATCTTTTGGATTTGAAGTGAATTTAATGCAAAATTAGGGTAAAATTGGTAGGTCATAAAGTAAGGAACTAAAGTTGAATTAAATCACATTTGCAAAATTGGAAGAAGCAAAGCGAGCTTAAGAAAGTTGAAAAGCGATTCGGAGAAATTGGAATCAAACCCTAGTTCTTGACAAAGCTTGAAAAGGTATTTTATTGTTATCTAAACTTTGTGGATTCTAGTTTGAAGCTACCTTACAAGTAACTTGAGGAAAAGAAATGGCTACTCCTACTATTGTGGAAGTTGTAGAGAGAACCCAACCTAAATTCATAAGGTATTCCTCAAAAGTCTTTGAAATAGACCCCTTGGGTGCATTCTCACACATTCCAATTAATGTTTTACCCATTGAAGACACAAGCGAATACATTCATGGAAAGTTGGAAGAATTTAACCATCAAGAACTTAGGAATTTATGGACAGAAGAATTGACAAGAGATGATCATTCTGTAAAACCTGAATATGAAAACCTAGTACGAAAGAAGTTGGATGTCTGGAATCGGTTCCCTAACTTCTCAAATGAAATGGACTCTAATTTTTTTAGGATGGAACTAAGTATGATGAATGACAAATTTATGTGGACAAGTGTAGCAAGGTTAATCACCAAGGAAGTGATTCAAGTTGTAACTAGTCTTTGTGCCACTAGATGTTTGCCAGTACTGAAATTTGTGAATAATGATGCAGTTATGAAACTAAATAAGCCACATTTGATGAAAGATCTTTGACTACTAGGCTCATTGCTAACCCAGCTGTGAGGTATGCTACTATCATGATTGGATAGAAAATATATTTCACCAATAGAGTAAATTATGTTTTTGCCTCAACAATTCATACTGTATATGAAATGGTAGTAAATGGAAGAGACTATGATTTGTGTGAGTTTATCTAACAACAAATTATGGAGAATTTGAGCCTAATCAAGACAAAGAAGCATTCCTTTAAGTTTGGGACATTGGTAGTTTGTCTACTATTTTATTTTTTGAGGGAGTTATTGAGAAGGAATAACATCATATGGGAACACAACAAGCCAGTTTCTCATCAAATTTTTAAGCACCTACACAGTCTTGGATACTTTAGAGCACAAAATAATGCATTGATTTAATTCTTTGTAGTTTTCCAAAGTGATATGAATGAAAGAGAAAGGGTTCCTAGAAGCCTGGTGAAAAATTATGCAAAGGACATAACCTTTCTTGTAAGTATTTATGAATGCATCATGGAAGTATTTGAACCCAAAACTCTCTACATAGAACCATTGGGATATGGGGTTGATGAACAACTTGCTAAGAGGTTTATTGAAATGTTGCTAAGTAGTCCAAGGGACCCCCCTCTCTACCCTTACATGGAACCTATGAAGGAAAAGCTAAAGAAGTGCATTTAGAAACTTCTACATCTCATAGAACAAAAACAACAAGAAATAATGTTGAGGCATTCTTCCAAGGGCCATTCACTAAAGAGGACATTGATGAATTGAAGGAAGCTCTTGATGAGGGAAATTCCAAGGTAGTTGAACTATCGTCTAGACCTAGGAAATCTAAAAGAATATCCACTACTACCGCACTAGCATCTAATACAGTTGAAATAGAAAAAGGAAAGAAGAAAGAGCATAGTACTCTGGCATCAGTTGATGTATTTTTCTCCACTGGACCCAGTACGCGTGCTTCTAAAAGGAAGAACATACCCCCTACTACATCATTTGTTACTCCTAGAAGAAGAAGAGTAAAGAAAAAGTCAAAAAGGAAGAGAAGTTTAATTGATTTTGTTCAAGAAGAAATTGATCTTGGCATACTCGAAGAGCAATAGTTGAAAATAAATAGAAGAAGGAGAACTTCTACCAATCATGAAGAAGCAGAAATCAAAGTCAATATTTCCACAGATGAAGAGATAGAGGAAGAAGAAGACTCTTTCAGAATTCACATGCATAAAAAGAAGAATGAAGAAGGCACATCTGATTTGGTAAGTGATCAACCATATTTAAATCTATGTGCCTTAGTAAATAATATGATAGATGTTGAATATCTTATGCTGACTGCCCAACTGTATGATGAAGTCAATAATGAAGATAAAGAAACTGTTATTAATGCTTTCATTCAGTACATTTTTATTTGTAATATGAGTATGGAGACAATCCAAAATAAATTGATTGAAAATGGTCTGGAAAGTGTTGGTATAAAGAAGGCAAGAGGCTATAAATGATGATGATAAGATGAAAAATGATGCCTTGATTTCTTATGGATCCTCTTTATCTATAGAAGAGGCGGCTAATTTTTTAAAAGAATGTTCTACTTTGTTTAGAGTCAAACAAAGGGTAAAAATGCTTATGACTAAGGAGAGAGATAGTATAGAAAAAGTAAGACAGGAAACTTAGGACATAATCAAAAATTTGGCATGAAATTATGGGATAAGAACTAGTTCTTCATCCCATACAACTTAGGCATAGGAGCATGTTACTATCATAGAAGCAATGGATCATCCAATCTTGGCAAGTGTTGGTGAGATTCATGAGGTTTCAGAGACTCTTGTCCCTATGGATGATACAAAGGAGACTACAAGAAAATAGTCTGAAGATCAACACAAGGATGATACCGGTAATGTACCTGAAGAACATCATAAATCTACTGGAAACAATGGTGAGAAAAGTAAAGATGAAGGTGACAGGAGCAAGGATAAAAAGGGTAATGGTGATAAGGATGATGAGGATAAGAAGGAGAAATAAAACAAAGATAAATATTTTGGAAAATCCTTAGAAGAAGAAAAGGAAGAAGAAAAGGAAGAAGAAAAGGAAGAAGATAAAGAAGAAGAAGAAGAAAAGAAGGAAGAGGAAGTAAAGAAAGCCACCCAGACTGAAAGAAATGTAGAAGAGAATCCCAAAGTTGTTGAGCCATCAAAGCCAACTGGAGAATCATCTGGAAGCACTCTCAAAGAATTACTGACAAGGAAACCAAGGCTACAACCAATGCAGCCACCTTAGCTAGTCAAGTTTCCATCACATCCGGGATATGTAGATTTGTCCAAGATTGCACCAAAAGAGAAAATAAAGATTTGTGGCACCTTTTTCAAGTCTGTTATAGAAGAAACTATTGAAGCTTATTAGAAAGGGAATGAGATGATAAATGAAGCTATTAGAGCTTTGCAGGAATCATCCCCCGATATTACCACTAATGATTCCTTAGCACCAATTGAGAATCTAAAGTGTGCAATTGATTCTGTTAAGGAATATGCCTCCAATATTAAGGTACAGACTATGAAAGAGGAAGAGACAAGTCTTCTAGAGAAAATATTATTGATTCTACAAGACAAATGTGCAATTTCACATGATAGAGTGTTACAAAGTTTAAAACAGGTGAAAGATTGTGATGAGGAAGCCCAGTTGCTATTTTATATTGCATGCAATAGTCGTATGCCACTCAAGGTATTAAGGACTTAATGGACCCAATTGAGTCTCAGCTTGTCGATGCCTCTGGATTCTAAAAAGTTGCATATGATAAAAATTACATTGGTCAGACTTCTATTACAGAACCTCAAAACAAGTTCTTTATTTTGCAAAGGCAAAAATAAGATACGATAAGATGCTTTGGACAACTTGGAGATCTGGTAATGTCCAAACACATCTCCATATCAAGTGCCTTGATAGATGTAGATCAAAGACTGGAGAAGATGAACATCATTCCTTCCACTTCGGAAGAAGGAGAAGGATGCTTAGTGGAACTAGAATCTTTGCATAAGTCTCTTACCAGGGCTAGAAGGATTTGGGATGATGGTAAGCCAGCATGGGAAGCAATTCTCAAATAACTACAAGGTACCCCCAACTCTTGAAAAAAAATTTCCTATCCTTTGTCCTTGATGTCAAAGGGGGAGAAGGAGAAGGATAAGGAGAAGGTAGAAGTTTGTTCATTGTAAATAATGTTTTGGTTTCCATTTTATGTTTTTGATAGGGGGAGTTACACAATTTTGGTTTTGAAGTGTGTTTCACTTTTTGGCACATGTTGCCATCAATGGCAAAAGGGGATATTGTTGGAAGAATGAAGGAGACCTTTGGTTTGTTGTCTTTTTTGTCATTGATGCCAACATTATTTTATAATTGATTATCTGCTCATCCAGTAAACTATGTTTTTGCTACATTGATCTGGTAATTTGGTTCAGAATCACTTTGAAATGCATGACGGTTCATATAATTTTGGTATTTTTTTCAAGAGTCTTAGATGCAGTCATGATTAGGGAATCAACAATTTTAGTTGAATTGGTTGAAAGATTTGAATGATAGAATTTTAACTTACATTTTTGGTGTGCTTCTCTTTCGGTTGACTTGCTCATAAAGTACATATTTCATGAAGGCTAGGTCTGGGCTGACCTAGATTGTGTCTTCAATTTTTTATTTTGAGCACCAAAGAAGTTTTGTTTTGTGGCCAACAACACATTTTGAGCTATGTATGCTTACATCCAATTAGGCTGACCTAATTGATGCATGAATTATGTGTATATGGAATATTCTTGTATTGAGCATATATATAATTGAGATATACAAAGATTCACAAGGTAGTGACGCATAGAGAGATAGAGAAGGTGTGATACTATGAATGTATGTGAAAAAATGATATTGTGAAGCTAGTGACAATTGTTGATAGTTGTTATGTTTCTACAAAGTGGTAAAAAAAATTTTGTTTTCCAAAGTTTAATTGGAACTGTACTCAACACACGGAAGGTACATTCCTTTCAATTCACATTTCTGGCAGTGAGCCATATCTTTTTGTATTCTAACGGTAAGCCATAACTTTTGTTCTCTGGTTATGAGCCTTTCAAGGGCAGTGTGTCCTGGCAATCTTCCATGTAATATTTTGTAATCAGTTATAATATTGTGAGCTAATCCTCACTATGGTTTTTCCCACTTTGGGTTTTCCACGTAAAAATCCTGGTGTTTATGATTTGTGTGATGGTATGTTAATTTCCATGTTTTACTTACTATTGTAGCAAGATTCATTGCATTAATTGGATGGTTAGCAATCAATTGGTTTAGTAGAATATTGATTCACCCCCCTCTCAATATTTTGTGTTTTCAATAGATTCAAGGGACAAAATTGAGAGTTGAATAGCAGGTAACATTAAATAATGACAAAGAATGGTTGTCAAGATAGAGGGGAAAGTTTTTGACAATTCTTTACAAAATTTGTTGACAATCTCACAAAGATAATTATAGAGGACAAGGTACAGTTTCAACCAAAAATACATTGTATAAAGAAGTGAACAAAGCATATGACCAATGAAGTGTCATGAATAACAAATCACAACCATGAGGTTCTTTAAGAATGAGGACAATCACAAATTTTGTCAAGTGATAAGGTAATAATGCACTGAGGCAAAAGGGAGGAATGTTTTTTAGAATAATAGGGTAATCATGGTTATCTCTTCTTTAAAATATATGCAAATGTTTACTCCATTATGTTTCTTTCCAAACCACTAAAAGAACATAGTCATGAAGGTTAATATAAGTGTGTGGACAAAGGACAAAGGACAAAGTATGGAAAGAAGCCAAGCTATGACAATATAGTGACTCTATTAGACCTAGAAGATAATTTGAAGCAAAATGATCAGGTGTATGACAATGCTTTATATTGGAGGGACAATCATAAGAATACCTTATATACCATGGACAAGGAAGACCATAATAAAGTTAAATTACAGTCATGTTAAGATGTCTAGAGAAGGGGACATTTCAAGAGGTAAGTAAGAGGGTAGTTTTGGGATAGCATGACAATATGCAGGTGACTAAAAATGGACAGTGATATGTGTTGGAAAGAGACACTACACAAGTCATCTGGTGTTGTCATTGATGGAAACCCTAGTCAATAATCCCATCTGCATCTCAGAAATTGTTTATACCAAAAGCCAGATCAAAGAAATGTATTATCTATCAAAGCTAAAACAGGGTATCCGACAGAGTTTTGTATATTGTCTCATACGTAATTTTTTGTTATCATTTTGTTTTGTGGATCTCAGGGAAGGTATTTTGATATATTAACTATTGTATCCTTGAATCATCGGGGTTTTCATTGATTGGTGTGCAAGTTAGAAGATTCGATGTATTGTGTTTCAGTCTATCAATGCAGAAAGACCGACTAAATGAATGAAGCGTGTTGTGGATCTTCGGGGCATAATTTTTTAAGGTGTTTCATGTTCGATACATGTTGTTTTCAGTCCTCACTATGTTTTGGATAACATTGTTTGATTCCAATTGATAATTTTCTATGGATTGAGCCGACAATATGTGCACGTTTTATATGTTGTTTAAGCTGACATACAGTTATTCTAATCTCTAGTGGCGGATATATATAACCAATCCTTCGTATCATTTTGATATGTGTTGTGATGTGATGCGAAAGTTAGAAGGAATATATATTGATTGTGTGTAGTTTCATTTGAGAAAAACAAAGATTGGTGATCTGAATTAAAGCAGAGAAAGTTTCAGAGCATAATCAGACAGAGTGTGAAGAATGTGAATAATGTGCTTAACTAGAACTATAATCAGGCATTAGTAGATGCTATCTAATATTTCATCCACTCCAGTTGTTTTCTAGATGCGATTGTAAGATAGTGAGTCTTATTTTGGGAAAAAATCCTTTTGTATTTGAGCAGTGAGCTCTAGGCAGTGTGCCTGAATGCATGTGCATTCCTTTTGTAAACACTTATATTGAGTATACTCAAATTGTGGATTGAACTCCACCATATTTTTTCCCCTAACAAGGTTTCCACATAAAAATCCTTGTGTTATGGTGTTGTGGTTGCTTGTCTTGTGTTCTTGCATCTTTCTTTTGGTTCAATGTTAAAATTGGTTTAAAGATCAAGTTAATAAAGTTAGATTTTGTAGAACATTGATTCACCCCCCCCCCCCTCTCAGTGTTCCTTGATTCTAACAATTGGTATCAGAACCTAGTTCTTCAGAAGAAGTTTAATAGCTTGGGGAAGATCCGGGAAAGTGATTCAATGGATTCTAGTAGTCTTCATCAACAACTTTTGGTGGAACTTGATGATCTTGATCAGTCTAAATCTGAAGTTAAGGAATTGCAAGAAAGCCTCACGAATGCTGAGAAGTTCATTCAATCATTGAAAGATCAAATCAATAAGTCTAGGGAAAAGAGAAAGGAAATTTGTGATCAGATCAAGCAGAAAGAAACTAAAAGCATGGAATATGAACACCTAAGTCAAGCCTTGAAGGAAAAGACATAAGAATGTGTAAAGCTCACCAGAGATAATGTTGTCTTGAAGCATGAGATGGAATCTATTATGATGAGGGGGTAAAACCACAAAGTTGTGTCACACTTTCAGCCAACATATTAGCAAAACTGAATTTAAGTATTTCTAACTAAAAATCAATTTTGGTAAAACATATGACCTAGTAAGATTCATTCTAGCTAAGTTAGATACTTCCACAATTTATTCAACTAAAATTGTTGGCTAAAAATATATGGAGCACCACTTTGAGTCCAATTTACCAAAGAAATAAATTATTTAAAAAACTTGAAGTTTTAATAACTCCTCCTCATGTAAATAACATTTTTTTTTAAATGTAAAAATACCCTTTTGTAGATCCATAAGTGTAGTTTTCAAATATATATTTATTTTAATAGTTTAATTATTATTATTATTTTTATTTTTATTTATACTAAAATTAGGTTATCAACAAAAAATATTAGGTTGATTACCATTCCAAGGAAACATACTAAAAATTACTAAAAAAAATTGAAAAAAATATGATGCACTAGATTAAAGAATCTATTTCAATATGGTATAGTTTTTTCCATTTTAGATAAATATTTAATATGAATGTTGACGTCCGATGGAAATAGTTGTTTTTTATTCACGCACATTTTAATACTTATATACAAATATATATTTATCAAAATTGGAAAAAAATATATTCATGCACTAAAGTTTCAAGTTATAAATACACACAAAAAAATTGAAAGAAAAAAAAAAAATTACTATAAAAAATTTGACGTCCCGTGCAACTTCATTTTTCAGCATTTTATCAGCAACTAAATTATAGTGTTAATTTATGAAAAACTAGTTTAAAATAATTTTTTAATTTCTTATAAAAAATACAAACATAAAATATACTAAAAAATACATATTTTACTAGTTTACATCATCTAAAAATTCAAAACATATATGCTACTTTTTAGTGATTCAAGTTTAAAAGTTGGATCAACATTGGCCATTTCCTTTATAAAGTGTGACACAGTATGACTAAGGAGATTGAAGAGAGAAAGAAGAATGAAGAGAATCTTACTCAGTCCTTGAAAGAAAAATCTTTTGAATGCAATAGATTCAATCAACTAGAGCTTGAATTGTAACAATCCAGAAACAATGAAGAACTTGAAAGACATATTGTTATTCTCGGGGATGAACTTGCTACTGCAAATGAATACAAGGAGAAGTTCAAGGTTAGCTTAGCTAAGCTTGATGAACTGATTCAAAGTTAGAAGATTGCAAGTGACAAATAAGGTCTATGATATGAGAAAGGAGAAAGCTCTGGATTTGGTCAAAGAAAATTTAGGTCTAGAAATCAAACGAACAAAGCTAAAAGGTATCTGATAAGACAACTCAATGCTCAAAATTTTAATGTATATTGTTTTGTTTGCAATAAATTTAGTCATATGGCTGCTCAATGTAGAAGTAGAATCAATCCAAGTGGTCCATCATTTTCTAGACAATGTTTCAATTGCAATAAGTTTGGTCATAAGTCAATTGAATGCAGAAATATGACAAACAATTTTTTCAATAGAAATGTCAGATGTTATGCCTGCAATAGATTTGGCCATACTGCTAACCAGTGTAGATCAAGAGAAAATCAATGGAATAACTGGTCTAAACAAATAAATTTTGTGTGCTATAATTGTAACAAATTTGGTCACATTGAAAGATTTTATAGAAGTAGGAAGGGTCTGGTAAACAAAGGGAAAAATATGCAAAAGGATGATAAGGGAAAAGGAAAAGTTATTGTGGATGAGATCAGGAATCAAATGAAGAAGACATGGGTGAAGAAGAGTGCCTTTGATGTAGGAAATGAATCAGCACTAGAATCTGGTACTGGAAATTCCTCCGAGAATAATTTTAAGGCCTCTGGCCTAGGGGGAGCTCTCAAGAAAATATTTTACCCCCCCTTGTCAGTAGTTGGTATCAGAATGTGGAAAATTGCAACGATTGTATTAATGATCTATAGATCTTTTGTGAACACTTGTGGAGCAAATTTATGCAAAATTGAAGGTTCGCAGGAGAATTTTCTTTCAAAGACTATGAAAACAGGGTATACGAAAGACCTAGGGAAAAAACATTTATTGTGATAAAAGGTTAAGTGTGTGAATATTAAAAGGTCACTTCTATTCCTCATTTGTCACTTTGCACTTTGGGAAGAAGTTTGGAGAGCTTTGCAAGCAAATTTTGGTGAGATACAAGTCTAAAGGTGATTCGGCAAACAAACCCTAATTCAGCAAAAGGTATTTATCTGCAAAACTTATGAATTTGAAACTTCTAGAAATGGCCACTCCATTAGTCATTGATATTCAAGATATGCCCCACCCAAAATTCAAATGGAACCTATTCAAACCCATCGAGACAAAATCATTAGGTGCATTTTCTTCAGTTTTATATGGTGTTTTGTACATTGAAGATATTAGGACATACATTCATGCAAATATTGAGGAGTTAGGAAGCTCCCAGTTGTTAAATTTGTACACAAATCACATTGTGGGAGAATAATTTTGTGTAAGGCCTGAATTTAATATTTTGGAGGAGAAGAAGTTCACACAAATTGTGAAGTTTCTTGTGTTCGATGAAAATGAATGGGTTCGGTACATACTAAGTCGGGTGCATGTCGAGTTCATGTGGTTAAATCAGCCCTTCAAGATCATAAGAGAAGCTATAAGCATTTTTACTAGTCTAAATTCAACCGGTGGGTTGCCCACATTAAAATCTATGAAGAACCAAACAGTCACTGAGGCAACTAGTTCCAATTTCAACAAAAGAGCCATGACAGTTAATGACATCACTAAATTGGATGTAAAGTTTGCTTCTATGGTTCTTGGATATAACATCTATCACTCCAATTAGGATAAATTTGTATCTAGTACTACAATCTATGCAACTTATCAAATGGTCAAAGAAAATGTAGAATATGACCTATGTGAGTTACTCTGAAGCCAGCTAATTGAAAATCTTGGCAAAATCAAGAAGGACAAGAAGAACATTTCAAGTATGGAAATTTGTTGTTATGTCTATTCTTCTACTTCATGAATGAATTTCTGAGAGTTGGTAAAGTGCAATGGGAAGGTGACATACCTGTAGTTGTTCAAATCATAGATATGTTATACAGAATTGGAGATATCAAAGCAAGGAAAATTGCTATCTGGGGCTACTTCAAAATATTTCATAATGTAATGCAAGCTAGGGAAAGGATTCCTAAATCTATTGTGGAAAAGTATAAGGATACTATTTGCTTCATGGTTGAAATTCATTAGTGTTTGATGGAAGCAACAGAGCCTAGAATAGTTTGGATAATGCCTATGGGATATGAGGTTGAAGAACACATTTTGAAGTTGTATACTGAACACTTGTTGAGTAAATCTCAGGATCCAACAGAAGAAAGGTTTTGTACCTTTGAAGAGAAGGATATGCAAGTGTATAATCAACTAAGGAATCTTGTGATAGTCCAAAGAGTGAGAAAGGAAGTTGAAGCTTTTGTAGAAAGCATTGGTATATTAGTTGAAGTAGTGAGGGAAGCTAGGAAGAAAAGAGAAGCTAAAAAAGGGGAGCCTGCTAGAACTAAGATAGCTAGTCCAACAACATCATCTACCATATCTAGATCTACAAGGAGCTCTGCACCCTCATCCGGTCCTACAAAGAAATCAAGCCTAGTAAAAGCTCAAGTCAAGTCACCCAGAAGAGAAGGAAAGAGGAAGAAGAATAAAAGCACAAGAGTCTATGTTGTTGTTGAAGATGATGAAGAAACTGAATTAGATGAAGTAAGAGAAATCAAGCATAAGGGCTCAAAGGCATCAAAATTCTCTAAGGACAAGCCCTTCGATGAAGAAAAAGCCAAGAAAAAGGTGAACTAATAAATCAAGTATGTTTGTAGAGGAAGTGGAAAAAGCTTTAATTAAGGATGGTAATCTCAAACCACTTTCTGAATGGTATGACACTTTTGATAGTGTTGGTCAGAGAACTCTTGAAGAAGCCACAATAAAATATTTGAATATTTTTAATAAGACTCTCATAGAAATAATGTCTAGGTTACCTAAGGGGTTATATAAAGTCTTAGAAATGAGGAGAATGAATGCAACAGTTGAAAAAGAATGAATGAGAGAACACATACTTGCCAATCTATGTCTGGTAATGTCAATAGAAGAAATGAAGAAAATCCTCAATGAAGCTAAAAAGGATTTTAAGAGAAAATCAAGGGTGAATAAGCTTATGATCGGGAAGACTGAGGAAGTGGCAAAAGACACTAAGAAAAATCTTAAGGTAGTTCTGTTGAAGAACATATATAATGTTGTTTATGAAGAAACTCATGTTGAAGATGTTCAGGTTAATATTGAAGAAGTGAATGAAGACACAATTGAGGACACTCAAAATCCTCTAGATGTGAAAGATACTAAAATTACCATGGAGACTAAATCTCCTAAAGATATATCAACTGAAGAAATAGAGATTCTCAAAGTGAAGCAAGAATCTAAGATTGAAGAAAAGAAGTTTGTGGCAAAGGAGGTTGCTATGGAAGCAAGAGACACTGCAAAGGAAATAAACAAGTTTTTAGAAGAACAATAGGAGGAGTTTGACCCTGAATTGGTTGAAGGTCCTATCAACTTGGTCACTCTATCTCCTATTCAGAAGCTAAAGCTGGCATCATTTTCTTAGACCAAGGCAAGGGAAGAGATATTGAAATCTCACATTGAGGACACTGAGCTTCTAAGTCTTGCATGTGGTATCTTCGAGAAGATCATACCTACACATGTCAAGGACTCATCCGATTATCCCTCAGGTTAGCTGAAGAAACTTATCAACTCTATAAGTACTCACTTTGAGTCCCTTGAAAATTCAGCTGAGGATAAGGTCCAGAAAGAATTTGATGCAAACAGGTTCAATATATTGAAGTGTATGATTGCTAACGATAAATCATTATTAGCTACCTATGAAAAGAACATTCAAGGTACATTATCTAAAGGTGGAAATATTTACAAGTCATGTTTATCCTTGTCAAAATTCACTCAGGTCACTAAGAAGAAAATCAAGGAATATGAAAAACAGTTAGCAGATATTTCTCAAACCTTTGATCCTCTAACCGTTTATGTGAGTAAGCATCAAGGTCAAGTCATATCCCTACTTGACAAAATCAAAATTTTGAAGCATGAAAGAGACAAAATTGTTGAAAAGGTATGTGAAATCAGAGGACTAATTGGTCCTAAAATGGAGACAATGCTTAGTGTATTGAAGGAAGCACATGATGCTATGGTTGTCAGTGATTCGAAAAATCTTGAGTCAGCAGAGATGCAATCCTATATTTTATGTGGTCACATGACTATTTTGGAGAGTCTCAAAAAGGGTTGGGACACTAGTTTAAGCTTTTTGAAGAACAATTTTGTAGACATATTCAAGTTCATGTAAGTTAGTAAAGCATGTTTGTATATATATAGTTCTGTATGATTTTTGGTATGCGGATTCCCATCTTTTCCATTGATGTAAAAGGGGGAGTGTGGGACAGTGAAAAATGTAATACTCATCTCAGGGGTAGTTGTGGATAAAATATTTTTTGAAGTTTTGAGGATTGAAGTGTATTCATGTTGGTATTGGTTCCGACACTTAGTCATTTTTCACTAAGTGTTTCCATCAATGCCAAAGGGGGAGATTGTTGGCAAGAGACACAACACAAATCATCTAGTATTTTCATTGATGGAAACCCTAGTCAATAATCTCATCCACGTCTTAGAAATTTCTTATACCGAAAGACAGATCGAAGAAATGTATTATCTATCAAAGCTAAAACAGGGTATCCTACAGAGTTGTGTATATTGGCTCATATGTAATTTTTTGCTATCATTTTGTGTTGTGGATCTCAAGGAAGGTTTTTTGATATATTAACTATTGTATCCTTGAATCAGCAGGGTTCACATTAATTTGTGTGCAAGTTAGACGATCTGGTGTATTATGTTTCAGTCTATCAGTGCAGAAAGGCCAACTAAATGAATGAAGCGTATTGTGGATCTTCGGGGCATAATTGTTTAAGGTGTTTCATGTTTGAGACATGTTGTTTTGGGTCCTAATTTGTTTTGGCCGACATTGGTTGATTTGCACTAACAATTGTCTATGGATTGAGCTGATAGTTTGTGTACGTTTTATATTTTGTTTAAGTCAACATACAGTTCTTCTAATCTCTAGTGGTGGATATATATAACCAATCATTCGTATTATTTTGATATGTGTTGCGATGTGATGTAAAATCTAGAAGCAATATAGATCGATTGTGCATAGTTTCATTTGAGCATAACAAAGATTGGTGATCTAAATTAAAGTAGACAAAGTTTCAGAGCAAAATCAGATAGAGTGTGAAGAATGTGAATAATGTTCTTAACTGGAACTATAATTAGGCATTAGCATATGTTATCTCATAGTTCATCCACTCTAATTTTTTTGGATGTGACTGTAAGAGAGTGAGTCTTCTCTTGGACAGAAAGCCTTTTGTATTTGAACAGTGAGCTCTAGGAAGTGCGCCTGAATGCATGTGCATTCCTTTTGTAAACACTTATATTGAGTATACTAAAATTGTGGATTGACCTCCACCGCAGTTTTTCCCCTAACAAGGTTTCCACAAAAAAATCCTTGTGTTATGGTGTTGTGGTTTCTTGTCTTGTGTTCTTGCATCTTTATTTTGGCTCAATACATAGCCATTACATAAAGCATGATCACTTCCTTTTGTCAAAGCATCATGAATACATGGTATAGAGAAGATACAGGTGCCAATAGTAGTTGAATTACCCTTTTTTTTTAAATCCTAAAGACATATATAACATTAATGGAGAGACAACATTCAAATACCTTATCCCTAGGCCACAAAGGGATTCTTTCACTTCAAACTCATTCAACACATGCACTATCATCATGAAATTGGAAGTCAAGGTAGTAAAGGTCAGCTGGAGAGAATCTAAGGGTAGTTTGGTGACTTGGAAAATAGTTGAGGACATATAGAAGTTTCTCAAGGAGTCTTAGCTGATAGATAGGGTCAACACAATAAGTTTTCTCCATTCAACTGCCATCTTGGAGAATTTTAAGGAGCTGGAAAGTAGGGATAATAGTTTTGGATGACCAAGAAGGTTTGACCTAGTAAACTAAATTAAATACATGTCATTTAAATGTGAAAATATGTTTCCTAATATCTAGAAAGTTGTTGAGCAGCTTAAAAATAAGTCTAAGGGAAGATTTTTGGGTCAATTCTTATAGTTTTGGCTATGTTGTAGCTATTGCAAGATCTTCTAGAAAAATTATTGTATTGTAACTCAAGATTTTTTCAATTATTGAGACTTAAAATAGCATGTAATTGTTGGAAATAGGATGCCATTTAATTGCAATCCTAAAACATTAGTTATTTCATGTAACTCCTAAGTTCCTGAAATGTGTTTATCAACACTAGGATTAAGAAGGAATTAATAATTGATGAAATAATCATGTTAATTGGCATTTGTATGTTATTCTAAATATTAGGAACATGTGGGGATGCCTTGGGATCGGCTCCTACAAAATAGGAGCACATGGGCACACACATGGGAGGTGACACTCACCTTAAGTTCAGTTAACTGAGTGGTAAATTGAGTATACTTCAAAAATGCATCCTAGGTTCCTACGAAATAGGGATTGTGTTTTATGCATGTTGAGTACCTATAAAATAGGGTTTGAAGTTTAGTTTAGTTCAGTTCAGTTCAGTTTAGTTCAGTTCAAGTTGAGTTACCTTCAGTTAGTTTTAGTTGCATGTTAGTTGACTTTAGTTAACTTGAAATGCATGACAAATAACAAGAACTACCTTCAGTTAATAGGAGATGACCATTCTTTCATGAATGGTGTTGAGAAATGTTTCAGTTAACAAGAAATATCTTGGACCCACTTTGGGCGCCCAAGTTGGCTTCTTGGAATTAACTCCTTTGCATGCAAAGATATTTTTGAAGACCTAGTTAAGTGGGGCCCTCTTTTGGGCGCCAACTTTGAGGATGAAGCCTTAAGATATTTATTTGATGAAGACTAATTTGTGACTTCAGTTTGGTACGCTCAAATGGAAGAGGCAGATGGTTTGACATTGGTTTTCATGGCACAACTCCACTTGCATGAAATAGGTGTACCTTTAAGGGTTAGGGCTTGAGCATTGTTTTTGTAACTCAGTTGGAGTTTACAATGTTGGAAAAAGTCTATATATCTCAAGCAAGTTGTAGAGAGAGTTGGTAAGTTTGATTTGTAGGTTGTGAAGAATTTTGGTGAAGGTAGAAGAGGCATTCTCAAGCAAGAATTGGAGCTATTGTAACCTACTTCAGAGATTGAATAATAGATTAATTCTTGGTGGAGTTTTTTAACCGAAAGGGTTTTCTCCATGGTATATGCTTGTGTAATCTTTCTAATATCCTGTCTACTTCTTCTATCAACTTCTGTCTACATTCTACAACAATAAAATGGATTAATCAAGATAATCACACACAAAGAATTTGTAACAAAAAGGAAAAACTTATTTAGATCAGCAATATTAAAGTTTCACAGAGTATTAAGCTAAGAAAACACCTCATTTTTCAACATTTGGTATCAGAGCTGAGGTTAGGTAGAGTATTGAAGGATTTTTTTGCTTAGGGGGAGCTTTTATTATTTTTATTATTTTCTGATTTTGGAATTAAGTTTTGTTACAATGAATTCTTGGTTAGATATTGAAAGGTTCAATGGTTCTAACTATGAAATGTGGAAATTAAAAATGGAATATCTTCTTGAAGAAAGAGATCAGTGGTTAGCGGTTAATAATGAGACAAAGACACCTACAACTATTTCAGATGAGGAATGGGCTAAGTTAGATAAGAAGGCAAGAGGAACAATTAGGTTATGTCTTGCTGATGCGGTTCTCTTGAATGTCTCAGATGAAAATACTACATATAAATTGTGGAAGAGAATAGGGGATAGCTATCAAACTAAGAGTCTCACCAATAAGTTGTATCTGAAAAGGTGGTTATATTCATTAAAAATGAAAGATGGTTAATTTGTTGCACAACATTTAAATTCTTTCAATTTAATTCTCAGTCAGTTAGCATCTGTAGATGTAAAGCTAGACGATGAGGATAAGTGCATTTTGTTACTTTCTTCTTTACCAGATTCTTGGGAAAATCTAATTGTTGCAATTAGTGGTAATGGTACAGATCCAAAGATGGACAACATTATTCCTACTCTCCTATCAGAGGAGATGAGGAGGAATTCTAAGGAGAAAATCCAAAGATGTCTTGTTTGTAAAAGGTAGGCCTAAGAAAAAGGAACCTAAGGGAAACAAGGAAGGGAAGGGTAAGTCAGAAGGATGAAGTAACGTAAAGTGTTGGAACTGTGGGAAACTGGGACATGTAAAGAAGGATTGTAAGAATAAGAAAGAAAGTTTTGATTCTTCTATAGAGGAGTCCTCAGATGATAGTAATGATGCATTGGTTATTTCAGCTAATAGTGTTTGTGATAACTCTTTGCTTCATTTTTCAGAGTAATCTTCATGGAGAGGATGGTAGTCACGATTCCATGTGTAACTCGTCAGCACGGTTCAGTGGGATTCGTTGGCAATGACTTGGATGCATCATTGGTAAGGTTATCTTCATGTGATTGGGGATATGGTTTGTTATTGGTTTAGAGTGGTTTCTATTATGTCATGGTATACTCTTGATATACATTTAGAATTTGGAATATTACATGGTTCTCTTGAGACTAGGATATATAAGTATGTTATGATGCATGTGATATCCTAAGAGGATATGGTTAGATCATAAATGTCATGTTTATGTTCAAGGTTGGAGCTTTGGAATTGATCTTGTGTAGCTCTCTTAAGTATTGGGTACATTAATCATTTGCTTGATTACTTCATAAATGTGTTGTGTTGCATTCGGAGTTTGGCATGGATTGGTTGATTACAGGTCCTCATGGATACTTGGAGAAATAGGTGAGGTTGGAATTCTCTTTTGGTAAGAGATATTTGTTGGAATGGTTAATTATAAGAAAAGTTTTTTCAACAGAAAATACTGAGGAGCCTATACCTTGGTTGAACGTGAGTTCAACACACTCAGTGGTTTAGCATACCTCCATAGAGGTGGTTTGGATACAAAGACTTGGGAAAGGTATTGATCTAGTTGATAATGGGAAGGTATTAATTGAGAAAGTTAACACTTTAATTAATGTTACAGATTATCTTATGAAACCATACAGATAAGTTATATTGGTTTTAATAATTTGCTTGGAAGCTTCATGATTATGTAGATTGCATTTGAAGTTAGCACGGATTGATTAGTTGGTGCAAAGAAGGCCATTGGCCATTGGCCATGAGTCTTGTACTTGTTTTATTATTCATAGTTTAGAATAATTGAAATGTATAATTTCAAGTGGGAGAATGTTGGAAATAGGATGCCATTTAATTGCAATCCTAAAACATTAGTTATTTCATGTATCTCCTAAGTTCTTGAAATGTGTTTATCAACACTAGGATTAAGAAGGAATTAATAATTGATGAAATAATATGTTAACTGACATTTGTATGTTATTCTAAATATTAGGAACATGTGGGGATGCCTTGGTATGGGCTCCTACAAAATAGGAGCATATGGGCACACACATGGGACGTGATACTCACCTTAAGTTCAGTTAACTAAGTGGTAAATTGAGTATACTTCAGAAATGCATCCTAGGTTCCTACAAAATAGGGATTGTGTTTTATACATGTTGAGTACCTATAAAATAGGGTTTGAAGTTCAGTTAAGTTCAGTTCAATTCAGTTCAGTTCAGTTCAGTTCAATTTAGTTCAGTTTAGTTCAGTTCAGTTCAATTTAGTTCAGTTCAGTTCAGTTCAATTTAGTTCAGTTCAGTTCAGTTCAGTTCATCTCAACTCAGTTCAAGTTCAGTTATCTTCAATTAGTTTTAGTTGCATGTTAGTTGACTTTAGTTAACTTGAAATGCATGGATAATAACTTGAGTTAAATGAAAGATAATAGGAACTACCTTCAGTTAACAGGAGATGACCATTCTTACATGAATGGTATTGAGAAATGTTTCAGTTAACAAGAAATATCTTGGACCCACTTTGGGCACCCAAGTTGGCTTCTTGGAATTAACTCCTTTGCATGCAGAGATATTTTTGAAGACCTAGTTAAGTGGGGGCCTCTTTTGGGTGCCAACTTTGAGGATAAACCCTTAAGATATTTATTTGATGAAGACTAAGTTGTGACTTCAGTTTGGTATGCCCAAATGGAAGAGGCAGAAGATTTGACATTGGTTTTCATGGCACAACTCCACTTGCATGAAACAGGCGTACCTTTAAGGGTTAGGGCTTGAGCATTGTTTTTGTAACTCAATTGGAGTTTACAATGTTGGAAAAAGTTTATATATCTCAAGCAAGTTGTAGAGAGAGTTGGTAAGTTTGATTTGCAAGTTGTGAAGAAGTTTGGTGAAGGTAGAAGAGGCATTCTCAAGCAAGCATTAGAGCTATTGTAATCTACTTCGGAGATCTAATAATAGATTATTTTCTCCACGGTATATGCTTGTGTAATCTTTCTAATATCATGTCTACTTCTTCTATCAACATTTGTCTACATTCTACAATAGTAAAATGGATTAATCAAGATAATCACCCACAAAGAATTTGTAACAAGAAGGAAAAGCTTATTTAGATCAGCAATCTTAAAGTTTCACAGAGTATTAAGCTAAGAAAACACCTCATTTTTCAATAGTAATCTCATATTTCAAACATATTCAATCAAATCAAATAATCCTTCAGCCTATATATGTAAAGATGTAAGGAATTTGTATCAATAGAAATGGAAAGTTTCACCTTAATTGTATTGGTTCATGTTGTGTGTTGATTAATTTTATGCAATTTTCCTATGTTTTTATACTAAATCATGCATGATTAAACACCTAAAAAAACTAAAAATTTCTTCTTTATGTGTTGGTTGCTAGTTATAAAACACCTAGATTAGTTGATTCAATTGTGAAAAAACTCATTTTCTACCTAAAATAGCAGAGATAGGTCACATTTTAGCAGCATAAATTAAAGCATAAGGTATAACAGTAGGTTTGTGTGACAAAAAACATCTTTTCATTAAGAATTTTATGCAAAAGAGTATAAACATTTAGTCTTCAATATTTTGGTGCATCACTATCCATAATTTTAGATTCAAATTTTCAATCCTCTATCCCTTTTCCATGGCATAAGTAGTTATATTAGATTAGGAGAAACTCAAAATTAGGTGAAGAATTAAGGGAACCAACCCTCTCTAGAGTTGATCTCCATCATCTAAGCACACACTCAGGGATAACATCCCATGTTTCATGTGGTGGTTGAGTGATTTTATCATATCAACAAGGGTGCACACTTCCATGACAATAATTACAATTAGGAATAAATTTTTAGAGGAAATAGAAAAGAAACATATAGATGTGCTAAGGAAAATTAGTGTGACAACCCATACCTATTTGGAGACTCAAATTAACAATCTTCATACTATAGTTGGTGATATCAACATACTTTACCAATTTTTTATATAATGCAACAATGACAAAATCTCTCAAAAACCAAATTGAGCATATGGAATCCCAAATTTTGCAAATCTCAAGTATGTATGATGCAACAATTGATGTGCATGGTACAAAAATATTACATATAGAAACTTTGCACAATCAACTTCAAAAAAATTTGGATAAAAGGAAGGAAATTAAAGCATGTATCAATTAGCTCCAAGAAGTGGTTAGCTAGCAACTTACCCATATTACTAGCTTACTCAAGGTTGAGAAGAACTTAATTACACAAATTTAGATACCAACCACCATATCAGATGTAAAAAAAACCCGCATTCAAGTACTCTAGCAAGACCAAATTCAATGAGATGCAAAATTTCAACAACTCAAGGAGATATATAATAATAATTTTTGTTCAAACAATTGGAAAGCCATACAAATTTTGGGTACAATAACAAGTATTCATGTCTTGGGAACAAGACAGTTTTAAATGGGGATGATCACAACAACATTTGTAGACCACTGTATTTCACTGCAAGAATAATATGGAGCCCCATGCTAACTCCAATCAAATCTAAAAGACATAAATATGATAAGGGACACATCATAATGTCATAAGTATGTATATCAAATATAGGATATAAAGAAGTAATATGTGAGATAGAAAAAATAAAGTAATGAAGAAAGGTAGGAAGAATTAAGTAAGAAGAAAGTAAGGGAAATGAGAGTAATTTATTGAATCTATATTATTGTATCTCATTTGATTGAGAAGTGAATAGAAACTAGTATATATATGGAAACAATTATTATGCATAATAGGTTATGAAGCATGAATTCAATTATGAATCTTCACTATTTTGTTTATGATCTTACCGCAATAGAATACGGTGTATTGTAGAATATTTTATCATTCTTATATTGTAAACACCTAGATATAAATACAACTTCCAAGACTCTAATGCTTAAAAATTTGGTCTATGATCCCCACTTTTTAACTAATAGTCTATGCTCAAGTATGTTGGCAATAATTGATTCAAGATTTGTTTAAGACCTACCAAGATCATGTGATAATCATTGTAACTAGGGGCATGATAAAGCATGTATTATTTTTCTTCTCTATCCCTCAACCTTAAAAGGATTTAGTAGAATCTAAAATTGAGTCCATACATAAATATATCACAACATTTCAATATTTTATAATAGATAACAAAAAAAAAATTGCAAGTAGGTATAGAAATTTTTTAATTAATCCTAACTGCTTTGTTGGATTTGATTATTATCAATTTATTACTCATCCTTCTTGTTTTAAAAATATTTTATTGGCATATAAAAGTAATGTGCTTCTTGGTGAGAATACGAGATAAAGATTAAGGGAGTGGGAGAAAGGGATTTAGGGAAGGGGAGGGGAGAGGAAGGATAGGGAATTCTCTCCTATAAAGTGCAAACACTTCCTACCATAAAAATTTCTTCTACAAAAGTAACTATTATCTCTTCTCTTCTTGAGAAAAGCAACAAAAACATATTTAATATGGACTGCTTGTAAGGATCTCTTAATTTATTTTGAGAAGGCAATAGGGAAAAAGCCTATTAGAATCATTCTTTACATGTAATTAGTAGTTCAATTATTGTTGGTAGGAGAAACATGTTTCTTTTTTCACCTAGCCATAATGTGGCTGACATTTCCCAACAAAGATGTTGTTATTGATTATTAGTTCTATGAAGTATTTCTTTATGAATTAGATGCAATTTTCAAGGGGAATTGTGTTGGGGAATTATTATTTTTATCTCTAGCTATCTAGATTATTCGCCCCTTGCAACATTGTGTAATGAATGCTTAGGTTCATATAAAAAACTACCTAACATTTTTTTATCACAAATTAAATAATAATACATCACTAAAAATAAATAAATCTATAATAGCATCATAATGAAAGATTAATCACTCAAATTATTTTTTTATCATACTAATATCAACTTATTTCAAGATTCATTTCATTTTATCATTATTATTAGAATAAATTATTTTAAAATTATCAAAATTATATTTATTCTTAAAGTAACCATGATTACACAATATAATTTTTACAAATTTTCATGTCTGAATTTCCATTTTTATTCAAGTATAATATGCAAAAATAATATACAATAAAAGATTGTTATCTCGATAAGTAATGTGTCTCTGATTAACAAGTCTCTAGCACACTAAACTATTGCATGGAGGGAGATCATAATCCAGGTGCTTTATCTCCAACCACAGATCAATGGTCCTCCACACACCCTCCTAGTGGAAGTGGCCCTGTCCTTTACAAGGGTAGCAAATAAAAATATTTGTAATAATACCATGATATTTGAGATTCAAGTGTGAGGTGATGACTTTATTGCTCGCAACTTTTCAGACAACCCTAGATACCCTATAGCTAGGTATGGCATCTAGTTAACATGAAACCTATCGAGTATCACAGATCGATAATGCACACAACTTATGCATCACTTTGACCTTGAAGTATTTTATAGCATAATCCCATCCTAAAAAGGAAATGTGGGTCATTTGTCCACCACTCCTATCTCAACTTGACTTGACATGTAATCAAGATAAGACTTCTCAAATTTACATAAAAAATCTACAACCTGAGTGATGATGAAATTAAAATCAAAATAAATCTTTAACTTAGGATTTAACCATATTTAGGACCAAACATATTTCAACTCAAATAATTGAAGTTTTTTCCACAAACTCAATTGAGAGACCAAACATAATTTTGACTACCATTTATCACTTCATCATGTTCTTACTAACTAATATACTTGAGTTATAAATATACCTACATTTATGTGTGTATTTGAAGTTCATTCAATATATATATATATATAACTAGCATAAATATTTAATAATATATATAAAATACATTGAGAGATATCATTCTCGAGGTGCCTATTACACTTCTATGTGAGAAATTGATTTAAAAAGTAGGTGCCTCGAGAAGGATATCTCTTGATGTATATATATATATATATATATATATATATATATATATATATATATATATGCTAGTAGCATTCATGGTGAAACATATGAGACATTAAATGAATTAAGGTTAGGGTTAGGTTTACGATTAGGGTTAGGGTTAGGGTTAGGGTTATGATTAGAGATAGAATTAGGGGTAGGGGTAGGGTTAGGGGTAGGCATATAGTTAGGGTTAGGGTTAGAGATATAATTAGGGGTAAGGGTAGGGATAGGGTTAAAATTAGAGTTAGGGTTGGTAATAGGGTTAGGGTTAGAGATATAAATAGGGTTAGGGTTATAGTTTGGGTTATGATTACAATTAAAGATAGGGTTAGGGTTAATGTTAGGGTTAAATTTAGGGTTAATATTAGGGTTAGGGTTAAGGTTAAGGTTAGGGGTTTGAGTTAGGGTTAGGGTTAGGGTTAGGGTTAGGGTTAGGATTAGGCTAAGGGTTATAGTTAGGGATAGGATTAGGGTTAAGGTTAGGGTTAGGGTTAGGGTTAGGGTTAGGGTTAGGTTTAGGGTTAGAGATAGAACTAGGGTTAGGGTTTAGTTATGATTAGATATTGAATTAGAGTTAAGGTTAGGGTTAGGGTGAGGATAATGATTAGAGATAGAATTAGGATTGTCATTAGCATTAGAGTAAGAATTAGAGTTAAGGTTAAAGTTAGGGTTAGGGTTAGGGATATAATTAGAGTTAGAGTTGCGGTTAGGGTTAGAGTTAAGATTAAGGTTAGGGGTAGGGTTATTATTAAGTTAGGGTTAAGGTTAGGATTAGGGTTAGAGTTATAGTTAGGGTTAATATTAAGGTTAGGGTTAGGGCTAAGGTTAGGGGTTAGGGTTAAGATTAGAGATTTGGGTTAGGATTAGGGATAGGGTTAGGAGTAGGGTTGGGATTAAGATTAGGTTAAGGGTTATAGTTAGGGATAGGGAAAGGGTTAATGTTAGGGTTACAATTAGGGTTAGAGATAGAACTAGGGTTTGGGTTAGGGCTATGATTAGAGATTGAATTAGGGTTAAGGTTAAGGTTAAGGTTAGGGTTAGGGTTAGGGTTAGGGTTAAGGTTAGGGTTAGGGTTAGCATTAAGGTTACAATTATAGATAAAATTAGGATTAGTGTTACAATTATGGTTATGGTTATTATTAAGGTTGGGATTATAGTTAGATATAGAATTACAGTTACATTTAGGGTTAGGATTATAATTAGGGTTAAGGTTAGGGTTAGGATTTGGGTTAGGTTTAGGGTTACAATTAGGTTTAGGTTTAGGGTCAGGGTAAGGATTATGGTTAGAGATAAAATTAGGGTTAGGATTAGGGTTATGATTACGATCAGGGTTAGGTTTAGGATTAAGGTTATAGTTAGGGTTAAGTTTAGGGTTGTAGTTAGAGATGAAATTAGGGTTAGGTTTAGGGTTAGGATTAAGGTTAGGGTTATGGTTAGCGTTAGGGTTAGATTTAAGGTTAAGATTAAGTTTAGGATTACATTTAGAGATAGAATTAGGATTGGGTTAGGGTTAGAGTTAATGTTATGGTTATAATTAGGGTTAGGTTTAGGCTCATGGTTAAGATTAGGGTTAGAATTAGGGTTAGGGTTAGGGTTAAAATTAGAGTTAGAGTTGATGTTAGGGTTAGGGTTAAAATTAGAGTTAGATTTGATGTTAGGGTTAGGGTTAAGGTTTGGATTCTTGATTAGGGTTCAATTAGTGTTGGGGTTAAAGTTAGGGTTAGGTTCAGGATTAGGGTTAGGCTTAGTGTTAAAGACAAAATTAGGGTAGGGTTAAAATTAGAGTTAAAGTTGGGGTTAGGGTTAGGGTTAGGGTTATGGTCATGATTAAGATTAAGATTAGGGCAAGGTTTTGAGATATGATTATGGTTAGGATCAAGGTTACAACTAGAGATAGAATTAAGATTAGGGTCAGGATCAGGGTTAGGATTAACGCTAGAGATAGATTTAGAGTTAGGAAATAGTGTTAGTGAACTAGGGTTATGGTTAGAATTGGGGTTATGGATTGAGTTAAAATTAATGTTAGTTTTAGTGTTATTTATAGTGTTAGTGTTAGGATTACACTTATAATTATTGTTAGTTTAAGGATTAGGGTTAGGATTAGTGTTAGGGTTGTAGTTAGAATTATCATTTGTTATAGAATTAGGGTGGATTAGAAATAGTGTTAGTGTTAGGGTTACAATTAGAATTAGTGTTGGATTTGAAATTAGGGTTAGTGTTAGGGTTAGAGATAGAATTAGAGGGTTCAAGTTAGAATTAGTGTGAGTGTTATGGTTAGATTTAGGGTTAGGGTTAGGGTTAGGGTTAGGTTTTCAATTAGAATTAGTGTTAGTTATAGAATTAGGGTGGGTAAAAAATAATGTTATTATCAGTGTTAGGGTTATGGTTATAATTAGAACTAGTGTTAGTGTTAGGGTTAGAGATAAAATTAGAGTTAGGGTTCAAGTTAGAATTATTATGAGTGTTAGGGTTAGGGTTACAATTATAATTAGTGTTAGTTTTAGAATTAGGGTTAGGGTTAGAATTTAATTTCAACCACAATCCTAATTATAGTTCTAATCTTAACCATAATTCTAACCTTATTCATAATCCTAATTCTAATAGCAATTTTAATTCTAAAAGTAACCCTAATTAAACCTTAACCTTAACCCTAATTTCATAATTATCCTAACCTAAATTTAATCCTAACTTTAATTACATCCTAATCCTAACCGTTGTTGAACCCTAATCCTAATTGAATATAAACCCTAACCCTAACTCTAATTAAATCCTAATTAAATTTAACTCTCACTATAATTGTAATCCTAACCTTAATCCTAGTTGAATTCTAACCCCAACCTTAACCCTAAACCCAAAATTTATCCTAGAATCCTAACCCTAATTGAACAGCAATTGAACCCTAACCCTAACCTTAATTGAATCTTAACCCTAATTAAACCATAAATCTAAAAATAATTAATCCCAAACCCATACCCTAACACTTACTCCAATCCTAACTCTAGTCTTAACTTATAGCTCCTAACCCTAACCCTAATTCTAATATAAATCCAACCCTAACTCTAACTCTAAATGAATGCAAACCTTAACCTTAATATTAATCCTAGAACCTTAACCATAACCCTAACCCTATTGAAATTCAATCCTTATTGAACCTGAACCTTAACCCTAATCAAACTTTGACCCTAATTAAATCCAAATCATAACCCAAACCCTAATTGAACCTGAACCCTAAACTTAACCCTAATATTGAATGCATGCTTTATTTTAGAACCCTAACCCTAATTTAACCTTAACCCTAACCCCAACCTTCACCCTAATGCTAACCCAAATAATTGTCATAGAGACCTAATTGAACCTTAAACCTAGTTGAATTATGATCATAACCTTAAACCTAACACTAACCCTAACCCTAATTGAAT
The DNA here is from genome assembly GCA_007115665.2 of Sequoiadendron giganteum. Lineage (NCBI taxonomy): Eukaryota > Viridiplantae > Streptophyta > Pinopsida > Cupressales > Cupressaceae > Sequoiadendron > Sequoiadendron giganteum. The sequence goes on along the minus strand of CM021110.1, from coordinate 228,963,767 downwards.
TCTAATTATAACACTTATCCTAATTCTAATCCTAACTCTAACTATAACCTTAATTCCAATTCTAACCCTAACCATAATTCTAACTCTATTCATAATTCTAGTTCTAACACTAACCTTAATTCTAATGGCAACCCTAACTCTAACTGTAATACTAATTGAACCCTAACCCTAACCTTAATTAAAACCTAACCCTAGTTGAACCTGTATCATAACCTAACATTAACCCTAACCCTAACCCTAATTGTGTCTAACCCTAATTGAACCCTAACCCTAATCCTAGTTGATTCCTAACCCTAACCCCAACCCTAATCCTAGCCTTGACCCCAAGATTTATCATATAACCCTAAACCTAATTGAACCTTACCCTAACCCTAACTCTAATTAAACCCTTTTCAAGAACCCTAACCATAATCCTAATTGAACTTTTTTGAACCATAACCTTAATTGAACCTTAATCCTAATTGATCCCTAACTATAACCCTATCCTTAATTCAACCCTAATCCTAATTGATCTCTAACCCTAACCCTTTCCCTAATTGAATCCTAACCTTAATTGTAACCCTGATCTAACTTTAGTCACCCTAACCCTAATTCCAAGATTTATCTTAAAATTCTAATTGAACTCTAACCCTAATTAAATGCTAATCATAATCATAACACAATTCTAAATAACAATAAATTCATAAATAATAATATTATATAAAATATTTTTAATTATACGATAAAATTCAGTGTAAATGTAATTCTTAATTACATTATTTTTTTAAAGATAGATATGCTAGTTTTAAATATATTAATTTAAAATTTTACTTTTATGTGTAATAATTAATTTATTAAATTTTCCTTGTATTTAGTTTTGTAATTTTAAATTGTTTTAGATGTGCATTTATTATGAAAAATCTTTATATTAGACTTATATTTAAGTTGTTATATTTTTGTACAATAAGGATCTAGTAGAGCCTTAAATTTATGATATTTCCTTACAAATATATATTAATTTTGAACAAAATAGAATATTAATGATTTTTCCTTTTTAAAATATTTTCAAATTTTTAAAAAATAATGAATATTTTTAATGTTGTAAATCTATTAATTTAGAAACATAGTAAATTTATGATATTTCCATTTTGTTTAATTTTCTATTTTTTAAAATTTTAAATGCATTAATTTAGAATATTTAAAAAGAACAATTCTTTTTCTTTCATTTATAATTTTATTTATTTTCTATTATTAAAAAAAAAATACAAAGACATCAAATATATATATATATAAGATTTTTAATATTTTTTAATTTTAAGTATATTAGTTTGGAAACTTAATTTTATATGCAATTATAGTAAATTTAGGAAAGCTTTTTCATACTTAATTTGCTAAATTTTAGAAAGTTATTTTTATGTGTATATATATATATATATAATCTTTATAAATAATTATTTTTTATTGGAAAAAATTACTTAAATAAATCTATATAAAAATGGTGAAGGAATATCTTGTTTTAAAAGATCTTGAATATTTTTTAATTTTAAGTATATTAATTTAGAAACTTACTTTTATATGAAATAGTAAATTTAGAAAAAAAAAAATTATATTCATTTTGTAAATTTTAGAAACTTTTTTTATGTCTAATAATTTAACATATTTTTTTTCTAATTTATCTTTATGTTTTTAATTGAAAAAGATTACTTAAATAAATTTACATAAAAAATCATCAATGAATATCTTTTGGAGGTGTCTATTACAATTCTATGTTGGGGTGGAGGGCCTAGCTCAATTGGTTAAAACATCTTATTGTAGGCCAAAGGTCATGAGGTCTAATCTCCCCTTTGTCCTTGTGGTACCAAAGGGTGTGTCGTGTCAGTGTCACCAGTCACATAAAATAAATTAACCTAATTCATGCACTCTAAAAAATATATATATATGTCAAGAATTTTTCTTATAAATTTTATTTTAATACTTTGGTTTTGTAGTGTTAATTTTATTTGAATAGGTGTACATAAATGAGGCTTGATCCATATGAGATGAAGGCTTATTAGAGATCCATGCAAAATTTTAAGCTCCAACTCTCAATAGTGTATATTAATAATTGCTTTCTCCTACAAGTACTAATAAACAATATTAATGTGAATTAGAATCATAGAGATCTTAAAAAATATAAAATTAAAATATATATGTATATATAAAATTATCATTATTCTTAAACTAGCATATCTATCCTATTACATAGTCTATATAGAAAACATTGAGAGATATCAATTGTAGGAATCCAAAATGGCAATACTATTAATATTGTGTGTTTGTAATTATATTTTAAATAGTTGCATCATAATTTAATATCATTGAATTATATTATCATATACAATAAGAGTGTCATCAGCATTCATTGTACTATGTGAAAAGATACACATAAATCCAATTTTCAAACTTTCCAAATCACCAACGAAAGGAAATAGACCAAATTGTGTGGGTTGATAGCTTAATCTACAACTTGTGAGAATATATCAACTTCATTTCATCTAGAATTTTGCAATATAATAATCTTGCAATATTACAGTAGATATATAGCATCTTCAAGAGTATAATACCTAATATAGATAGGATACGTCAAGGTATATCATCTTGCTTTCCTTTTTTTAGAAATGTATAGTTCAACCACATGTCTATGATATTAGGTTTTAACTCATTTGGTAAAATAAAGGTCGATGATTATAAGTGCCATGGATCTTCTAGGGTTTCAACTCGTACAAATCCAATCACCATTACAAAAACATATTTTGCATTTTATTTTTCCTCTATTCTAGTCCTATTATTTGGGTGTAAACTTCAAATTCATTTGGTTTTATTGCCTATGAAACCATTGCATCCATCCCCTTCTCATTAAAAATATATAAATAAGTTTAAAAAATACAAATGTAATATGAATATAATATAAATTTGTTAAATAAAGTAATCAAAAATTCACCCCTTGAAAATCTCCAAGCTCTCCCTCTTTCTCTCTCTTTCCATTGCTCCCTCTCTATATGTTTATCTATCTTTCTCACACTGCTTCTATATTTCTCAAGTTATATCTATCTCCATCCCTATCTCTCCCTCTCTCCTTATCACTCCCTCTTTCTATTTCTCTCTACTTATCTCTCCTATCTCTATTTATCTCCCCCTCTCCCTCCCTCTCTATCTATTTGTAAATATATTTCCCTCTCCATATCTCTCTTTCACTCATATGCACACTCCCTCTTTCTCCTTCCCTACCTCTATCTCCATCTCTTTATCTTTTCACCTATCTCTAACTCTCTATTACTTATCTCTATACCTTGCTCTCTCATTCTTGCCCCCTCTATCTCTATCTCGATATCTCTCCATCCCCCTCTCTATCTATACCTCATTACATTTGTACCTCTATCTTTTTTTCTCTATCACTTCTCTCTCTCTTTCTATCTATATCTCTCTCCATCTATTTCTCTATCTCTATCCCTATACATATATATCCTTTCCCTCTCTTCCCCTTCTTCATTCTCTATCTTATTCACTCCATCTCTCCCTCCATCTCTTCTACTCTATATCTTTATCTTTATTTCTCACTCAATCTCCCTCTCACTCATCTCTCTATCTCTTTCTATCCATATCCTTGTCTACATATATCTCTTTATCTATCTATGTCTTTTCCTATCCCTCTCTATCTCGCTATATCACCCTCTATTTATATCTCTCCCTCTCTCTCTCCCCCACTCTTCTTCTCTCTCCCTCTCTACATATATCTCCCTCTTCCCCATGTTCTCTCTATCCCTCCTCTACCTATCTCTCTCCCTTTATCTCCCTCCCTCTATCTCTCTCCATATCTCCCTCTCTTGCTCTCTCCCCATTCCTTTATCTTTATATCTCAACCTATCTCTCCCTTTCTCTCTCTCTCTCTATCTCTATCCATCTCTATTTGTCTATCTCTACTTCTCTCTAGTTTCTCTCTTTATCTCTCTCCCTCTCCCCCTCCCTATATATCTCCTTATCCCTCTATCTCTCTCTATATCTCTATCTATTTTCCTCCCTCTTCCTCTCGTGTTCTTTATTCATCTCTACCTCTATCTATTTGTCTCACACCTCTATCTATGTGTCTCACTCTTCCTCTCTCGCTCTATATTCATCTCTACCTCTATATTCCTCTCTCCCCCTCCATCTTAGTTATCTTAAATTGTATTTGATTTAATACTTAAATATAATTTATTTACTCTCAAAACTTGATATTTTATTTAAGTTTTATTACTAAAATTTTAGTTCTTGTTTTATTTAATTATATTATTTGTATTTTCAAAGATAAATTTGAAATAAATTATTTATTCATATTTTATTATATAATTATTTTTACAATGTTCTATTTGTTAAAATTTATAATCATCTCTTATTTTGTTTAGTGAAATATATAGTTATTTTATTAAAATTATTTTATTATATTTGATTTCACGTGCAATTCTGATATATTACATTTATCTACTCTAGTGTCAGTGAAAAAAAGAAAACTTAGCCATTATCTCTTTATCTTGAATTCAAATACATAATAGATTTGTCATGGGAGACTACTGCATTAGCTAGCAACGAATAATTGTAGTTGAAAGCAAATGAAATATTTTATTGGATATATGGTTTGTTTCAAAAATAGGTAGAGCACGTGAATGGCTTGACATGAAAATTGATGTACTACAATGTGATTAAAATGGTATGAGATAGTGAGCAGCCACCTTATGTTTATCTTTTGTAAATGGCATCTACAAAGCTCTCGCATTGCAAGACTTGCACCTACATTCTCTACTTTGTTCTTAAACTTGATGCCTTTTTCTGCACTGAAGCCATCTATAGCCAGATTTGGAGCACCAAAACTTTGTCCAATAAGGGCATTTCTAGCCTTTGGTCCTATAATCATATTTACTACATTTACAAGTTTTTCCATTCCTTAGAAGTTTACTACACATGCATCACCACCAAATTAACTGTCATTTGCATTGCATTTCCTGTTACATTTGAATCTTTGAAAAAAGAAAAAGTTGAAGCTCTCTCCTAATATTCTCAACCTTAAATCCACAAACCACATAAACAGTTCCCTTAGGATCCCTAACCCCAAGCAAATCAGGACAAATAACAAACCAGTTCCTAGAGACAAATTGTAGAAGAGAACCTGGCTTCTTCGACATTCTAATAAAAAAACTATGTGGTATTACAATTTGCATTTCAACAGAAGTGAGATTGAATGTTATTTTGCAGCTAACATAGATCTTCTATCTAACAGATTTAAAGAATACTAAACTAAACAGAAAGAAGAAATAAGAAAATTTACGTGGTTCGGCAATATGCCTACGTCCATAGGAAAGTAGGAGAAGACTTTTATTAATCACACAGCACACTACAACCAACTTTGTATTACAAGTGGTCCAATTTATAATGGACTCTACAACAGGAATTAACTGAGTGATTAGCTGGTGCACAAAGGAGAGTCATCCATTTTTTAGGGACATTGAAACTGTTTAACAAAAATTGGATTGCAATAGAAATTGGTTCGGGGCATCACTAGAATGTGGAAACGGTGGAACTGCATTTGTTCTTATTCAAACAGTTCATGAGAAAATCATGGGACTTCACATCCCAACAATCTCCCACTTGAAGTCCCCAAAAAAAAACTATGAACAATCATGCTTCAAGAAATCTCCTGCTTTCCAAGGCCTACTGTCATAGGCTTACCAATCCAAGAGAAGCTTTATAGAACTCCAGCTTCTCTTTTAAAACAACCTTTGTAAATGCATTTGTAGGATTCAACTTCGTATGTATCTTTTCCAACTTGAGCTTACCCTCTTCAAGAACACTTTGAATATAGTGATATTGAAGCTCTATATATTTTGTTCGTGAATGAAATGCTGCATTTTTGGCCAAGTGAATGGCACTTTTACTATCACTGTATAATACAAATTCCTTCTGTCTATTACAAAATTCAAATAGTAACCTCTGCAACCACAACATTTCCTTTGCTCCTTGTGTCATTGCAATATACTCTGCTTCAATAGTCGAAAGAGCCACTACTTTCTGCAATCTAGAAATCCAGCTAACTGTTGCTCCTACTAATGTGAACACATATCCTGTTGTAGATCATCTTCGATCTAAATCTCCAGCCATGTCTAAATCAACATATCCATGCAATTGTGCATCTTCACCTCCAAACTTCAAAACATGGTTTGAAGTTCCTTTAAGATATCTCAGAATCCATTTCACTACTTGCCAATGAACTTTTCCTGGATTACTCATGTATCTACTAACCACTCCCACTACTTGGTAAATATTTGGTCTTGTACAGACCATAGCATACATTAAACTCCCAACTGCAGAGGAATATGGCACAGTTGCCATGTATTCTTTTTCTTTAAGTGTCTTGGGACACATCTCAGAAGATAATTTGAAATGCTCTGCTAGGGATGTGCTTACTACCTTGGCATCCTTCATGCTAAACCTTTCTAGTAATTTTTCAATGTATTTCTCCTATGACAAGATAAGTTCCCTTTTCTTTTTGTCTTTGATAATTCTCATTCCAAGGATTTGCTTTGCAGCTCCCAAATCCTTCATTGAAAATTTCTTAGCTAATTGTTGTTTCAACCTGTTAACAACAACCATGCTAGATCCTACAACTAGCATATCATCAACATACACCAATAGCAATACAAATTCTCCATTATCAAAGAACTTAAAATAGACACAATGGTTAGATTCACATCTAGAAATTTTTTGTTGAGACATGAAAGAATCAAATTTTAGATACCATTGTCTAGGAGCTTGTTTCAACCCATATAAACTGCGATTTAGTTTGCAAACAAGTGCTTCTTTACCTTTTTCCTCAAAACCTTCTGGCTGCTTCATGTACAACTCTTCTTCTAAGTCACCATGAAGAAACGATGTCTTGACATCAAGTTGTTCCAACTCTAGATCATGAAGAGCTACTAAACCCAACACCACTCTAATAGAGATCATTTTCACAACTGGTGAAAATATCTCTGTAAAATCAATGCCCTTTTGTTGAGCATATCCCTTGACCACCAATCTGGCTTTAAATCTCTTCTTTCCATCTGCTTCTTCCTTCACCCTATACACCAACTTATTTTGTAATGCTTTCCGATTGGGTGGAAGTGATACTAGCTCCCATGTGTGATTTCCTTTAAGAGATTCCATCTCATCTCTCATGGCTTCCATCCATTTATTGCTATCTTTATCAACACATGCTTCTTTAAATGAAGTAGGTTCAGATTCATCAGAAAGCAATAAATATTGAATAAAATATTTATACCTGGTTGAAGGCCTATGCTCTCTAGTAGACCTCCTAACTGGAGGAATCAACTCTTGTGCATTACCATCTGGATTAACACGTTCTTCATTATCTTGGAAATCTTGTGGTTGGTCATGTGTTTGAATTTGTGTTGGTGGTTGTGGTTGGTTTACAATTACCTTTTGTTTAAACATATCACTACCATTTGTGATATCTTCTAATGGAATATACTCTTTAGGTTATTTAACTTCTTGTAAACCTGGCATTATTTTTTCATTAAATATCACATCTGTACTTTGTATAACACACTTAGTAATTGGATCCCACAACCTATAACCATATGTTTCTTCTCCATATCCAATAAAGATACACCTTTTATATTTCGTGTCAAGCTTAGTTCGTTTCTCTTTAGGAATATGAACAAAAGCTTCACATCCAAACACACGCAAATGAACATAGGAAATTTTCTTACCTAACCATTTTTCTTCTGGAATTCCAAATTCAAGCCGAGTAGATGGTGCTCTGTTAATCAGGTACACTGATGTATTTACTGCTTCTGCCCAGAACTCTTTTCCTAGTCCTGCATTTGAGAGCATGCTTCGTGCTCATTCCATAATGGTTCTATTTAACCTTTCTACAACACCATTCTCTTGTGGTGTAATAGGAACAATCTTGATTCTTTGAATACCATTCTCTGCATAGTATTGATCAAATTCTTTCGAACAATACTCACCTCTATTGTCAGTTTTAAAACTTTTAATCTTATAACCAGTTTGGTTTTCAACAAGTGCTTTGAAGGTTTTAAATATACCAAAAACTTCAGACTTCTTTTTCATCATTTAAACCCAAACCTTCCTAGTGCAATCATCCAAAAAAGTAACAAAATAAATAGAACCTCCAATAGATGCTACCTTTGTGGGGCCGAAGACATCCGAATGCACTAGCTCCAATGGTCGTGTCTTCATCTTGTGTTCCTTTTTAGATAATCTTGTCCTCTTTTGCTTGCCATAGATGCAATGTTCACATAACTCCATATCCACTTCTTTCAAACCAGGAAGTTGGTTCTTCAAAATCTCAAGTCCCTTTTGGCTCATGTGTCCGAGCCTTTTATGCCAAAGCTCTGTTACGCTATTTGCTACTGCCAATGTAGCTCCCACTTCAATTTGACCCTCTAGTACATACAATGTACCATATTTTCTTCCTCTCTCTATGACCAATGCTCCTTTTGTTACCTTCCATGCTCCTGCTCCAAATGTAACATTATATCCAAGAGAATCTAATTGTCTGGCTGAAATTAGGTTCCTTCTGAGTTGAGGAGCATGTCTAACATCTTTCAACAACCAACTATTACCATTCTTCATCTTCAATGGAACATCTCTTTTTCCAATGATACTGCAAGATTCATCATCACCGAGATAAACCTCACCAAAATTACCAGCTTGGTAATTTCTAAAACAATCTCTTGAAAATGTTGCATGAAATGATGCTCCTAAGTCAAGTATCCAGACATCTGCAACAACATCACTTGAAGATAAAATAAGAGCATCAACATCTTCTTCAGAAGTTGTATTTACCTCATTATCTTTAGATTGATTTTCAGCCTTCTTTTTGTTTTGGAGGGTCCAACAATTTTTCTTCATGTGGCCCTCTTTGCCGCAATGCCAACAGACACCTTTTCTGCCTCTAGATTGGGATCTCTTAGTAGATTTTGATCTTTTCCTTTGGTTATCCTTGCCTCGTTGTTGTGTTCTTCCTCTGTTGCTAGTTATTAAAGCAGCACTTGAAGAATAACTTTGATTTTTTCTTCTCATATCCTCACTAAGAAGAACTCCTACAACATCATCAAAATTTAGCACGCCTTTTGGACTAGCTACGGAGTTACTAGTAGCCATAACAACTCCTTCCCAGCTATCAAGCAATGAACACAATAACAAGATGGCCTTTATCTCATCCACCACTTGTTAGGAAACTTGCAACCATCTAATGACAATTTCCACATAACCTAGTATAGAGATCTATGCAAATAAGTGATAAAAATCCACATGCAAGAGAATAGACAACATACCCATCAAAGAAGACACAAGATATACCCTGGGAAAATCCTCAAGAGGGAAAAAACCCAACCTCCAAAAGCATCCACACTCCATGTATTATTTAGCAATGAAAACCCATTACAATACATCTTTAGAGACTCCATGAACACTTCTAAAGCAACAAGCTATCCATGCATTCCATGTGAACAAGTACGAATCCACACATCCCATGCCATGCTTCAAACCCTCACACATGCACAAGCTCAACCACCTGCAACAAAACTCTCCAACACTAAACAACTACCCTTGTGGTTGCTTTTATAGAAGCAAGCTCCCACAAAACCACCAAGTGGTATTACATAAACCATGTGCCCAAAACCATGAACTTACAAAATCATGTGACCCCACATTTAATATTGGGTACTTTATTATATTTTTTTTTTCCCCAATATTAAATAATTACATTTTACAATTAAGTCCCAATGTCACATACAACATAAAGTGGCCCCAACATTATAAGTCCTAGTGATGCACGTCCATCTAGGTACCCCTAGGTGCACCACACACATAATAATAAATTAAGCATTATAAGCATTATGAAAGGTGTACAACACCTAATTCTAACACTGAAACCACTTGCTAGGTTGATTTAGGAATTCCTAAATTCTTGAACAGTATTGCCCGTTTAAACGAGTTTCTGCAAAAGCTCAAATAAGGCCTTAACAACACACGAAAAATTACCTATTTATTGTCATGATGCCACATAAGTTAGAACATTATATTTTCATAGCATGCTCACAATTATGAAATTTTGAAAATTTATCCTTGACATGACTTTTCATATTGGATACTAAAGTCTAGAAGTGCTTAAAATTAGTATGGTAGATTGATTCCAAACGATATGCTTGAACTGTACATACAGAATGGATCACTCTTTTACCTCTTCCTGTAGCCAGAGAAATTATATAATTAATATGACACCATTATCACCTAAAACTTCAAACTTTATAATGTTTTTACATAATTTCAGAAAGCAAAGAGCTGAAATAATGGAGGAAAAACTTCTTTTGTGATCTAACCCTTAAAGTGTTGGAAACCAAATACAAATATTTCTAAAAATTCTATGATTAGAATATGATATTAGTGTAAAACATAGAAAAAAGCATGAAAACAAAGTATACGTGAAAGGAAAGCAAAACAAATAAGAGTGGTGGAAATGAACTTCTTTTGTGGCTTATAAAAGACATTAAATAGCTAAATTTTAGAACATTCAAGGCTTCATGTTAAACCCAAGACAATCAAGGCTCACAAGAAGTAATTTTGTTCATAAATCTAGATTAAAACAAAACTAAAATTATAAAGGAGTGTCTTACCAAATCTGAAGTCGTTTCATGCCTGAGAAATGACCTCCTTATTTCCTATATGACTCAAGTACAAATAACATGTGAAAAGAGGAGTACAAATATCAAATTATAGAGAAACAAACATTGAAATGCATGTAAACCCCAAACAACCCTGCAAAATGAAACATAAGAAACCGTAAATTGTAAACCATAAAAAATATGTGATAGGAATCATACCTTTGAATAGCCTCAACAAATTGTTTACAGAGGAAATGTGGCATATTCTTCTTCCAATTTTACAATGAAATTTTCTCCCCTGTAAAATAAAACAAATTTTGTATCAAAAATGAGATAAAAACCCTAACGAAGATAGAAATTCTCATAATGCGACAAACATACAAAGCAGTTGAAATTGTTTCTCAAGATTTGTAAGATTACCTAGACATCATCTGTTAAAAAACGTAAGAAAAATAAAATAAAAAATCTAACACACATTTGCTCACTTTTTTCAGGGCACTCGCTTCCTATTACATTTCAATGTCATATACAACGTTGTTCTCTGAATATACAAAATTGTTCTATGATAAAAACGGTTAGGCAAAAAATAGTTTCTGAAGCACATTATCAATCTCCAACAGTGTCTCTAGTATCAAAGAACCCTCAATGATAGTTTTTTACAAATACCGCACATTTTATCTTCCTGTTAAAATATACATGCATCGGAAATAAGGCCTATATTATCATAGATAACTATGTCACGTTGCTTTTATTTTTGGGAAAATTAATTTTTAAATAAATGAAGGGTGATGATTTTGAGAGCTCTCCTTGATTTAAGGTAGATTTTTTTTTAACACACAGAATTTCATTGTAAGACATCTCTCGATGTAATCATAAATATCATCTTTTGAGGGAGCATCCTATATTCCACATAATATTATATGCTACGCTATCAAATATATCAATATTTTTTCCCAAGACCTTAAATAAATTGTACTTATTGTGGAAGGAGAGTTTTGAGTAGATCACACATTTTCCTTTCAAATATTTAGTAATATTAATATTCTTATAGCATATCTTTGTCCTTTAAGCTCTATTGTGCATTGATGAATGAGACACCACATAACTAGTATCTAATGTGTTACGAATTGAAGGACAAAGTTATACTGGAGATTATATTTCTATCTATTTATATATTATAGCCTTCATAAACCTATCAAGAGCAATATTTAGTAGAAGAGCACTCTCTAATATCTTCTTTACATGTTAACAAAAGAGACTTTTTATAACACAAAAATTGATTACAACTTCAAATATCTTCGTGCTCCAAAGCCTAACCGAGTCCAACATCCACAAGATCAAATGAAAGCCATAATTTATCATCTATTTCTTAGAATAAAATAAACAAACAATACAATGTACTAATGAAATATTGAAAGTAGCGCTACCATTAAATTTATAAGTATAATAAGGAAAAACTATTTACGATATATATTTCATGCAAATCGTAATCCCACCATGGAGCTGTCTTTCCCAAGCTACCATAAGAATATGCAGAGCGTGTTCTACATGATTGATTGGAAAAGCAATTTTCCCAGAGTAGGAAGAATACATCAAAGAAAGATACCTTACATAGAATATTACATGATTGGAATGATTTCTTATCATAATTAAGGAGAAGACTGTGCTTCAATGGTATTTTATAATTAAATGTTATTTTTGGCTTAACATATGCATAATTCCTCTTGTCTTTGTATTCCAAGTAGGAATGGGAAGCATATGTCATGGAAAGAGTTGTGCTACTAGGCTTCACACTGCTCCTTTGAATTTATTCACACTGCTTGAGTAAAATTCAAGGTGCATTTCATTCTTCTTTAGATAGCACCTTGTGAATATTTAATTTTTTGTTATCTTATGATATTTGGATTAATGTTTTGTTCTTCATGTGGTGGCAAAAATACATTGTAACACTTGCTTTTTTATTCAAATCTTACAACTATTCATGTTCGTGTGAATAGAGTCGTCAATTGTAATGAAATAGATGCCAATTTTAATCATGATTAGTTTTTATGTATATGGGTGCTTCTCATTAAAATGTGACTATAGAATGCCTCTCAGTGTAATGATACATTAGGGTTAATACTATGAGGCCTGGTAGTGAGTTTTATTTGAATACAAAATGCATATTTCAATAGTTGACATGAATCATTACTTGAATGACTTTGTTAAATATAAAGAATCGTTGAACAAGGATTTATTCTCACCTTATTCATATACATTTAGTTATGTCGTACTATGTAATATATAAATTATTGACAGCTAAGATTACCTTGTTGCTATCACACCTACAAACATAAATAAAGATGTTAGAAATTATTTTGTAATAATCATCAATAGAATATATATTTCAAAGACAAATGAAGACATCAATAATTATCTAGTATTGTAGAAAGAAATCATTTGTATAATTATTTTCCATAATAGAGAACTGAGTAGAAAAATAAAGGTAAGAAAAAGGAACAAAATAAGAACCTGTAGAGGAGTGAATTTGCACCCCTAATGAAAATTCCCCTTTTACCTTTCTCCACTTTAGAAAACCAGATTTGGAGGCTTAATTCCACATAAGCTCATTGCTTCCCATCCACTTGGCGCTTGTTTTGAGTGTTGGTAGAAGAGAAACTATCAGGGATACCCGCGCAACGCGCAAACGTCTATGTGGCGCGCTTACGTTCCTAGCAGATTCATGCGGCTGGAGTCTACAGAGGCATTACACTTCCTATTGGAATTCGAATTGTAATGCCTCCCTTCGACTGGCCAACCCGAATATGGTCGTTTATTCATCTCTCTTCTTCATATTCACCTCTTATTCATTCAGTTGAAGACTAGTTGAAAGCTTACACAATCTCTCCAAGCTCTTAGCATTCACTTCAAGCATTGAAGAAACATTTTGCACTCCATAGCAGCAAGTCCATCACTCCATCACTTCAATAGAGAAAGCGTAGGACAACACCATTGCAGAAGAGGCTTGAGATCCTCTCATTTTCTCCCCCACTAGCCTTGACCACTTTGGGAAGAGGTGGTAAGCTCCCTACTTCCCTTCTCTATTACTTGGTTGAGTTAGCACATTACTGTTTGGTAGTGTTTTAGTGTTCCATTGCTTTCATTTCCTTCTTTATCATATTATTTCTATATCATTGCAAACTTGGCTATTTGTGGAGGTGGAAACACCAAAACGGGGGTTTGACTAATGCAAACCCCTAAACAACCCCAAAACATTTTCCCTCTCTTCTATGTGTAGGTGAAGAAATCTTGGAGTGAGCTTGCAAACAAGTTATTGTGTGAGATTGTTTTCGTCACCCTTGCGGTAATATACTTGTTTTATCACACCTGTTTTAATGTTTTGTATTTAATAGTGTTATTATGATCCCTTAGAAACTATTAACTAGGATGTTAGTTTGTTTTTTAGTGGTCAGATCTTGTCTTCTTGGTTCTCTAGTCATATGGATGTCAGTGCGTTGTGTTGTCATCCCAAAACCGCACTTTTGTCCTTTGACAGAGAGCTATCTGAGACACAAAGTTGACCCTGAAAATTGACTCGCCTAGTCTCCATTCAACTCTCGGGTCTGCGGAGTGATCGAAGGACCTCATAGTCCTCATCATTCTCATCTCGCCTCTCCTAACATTCCTTTAAACTGAGGTAAGTTAGGGCAACCTGCTGCTCTCGAACCTCTGTGACTTGGGGCCTTGCAGTGGTTGGTCCCCCTCTCTTACATTTTTGGTAAACTCGATGTGAACCAACGTCTACTCATTTTTCGAGTTATGAGATCTTCCTCTTGTATCCTCTAATCATTGTACACCTGTGTTTTGTGAAGGTTTATGAGCATCACAACCCAATCCATGACCTTTGGATATATTGTTAGGAGAATTTTGTGGCACCTTCCAATGGAGAAGGTGAAGGTCTCTTCTTGTTTCACTACTGGTCTTTTCTCTGGTTCTGTAGTTGGTCTTTCTACGTAGGAGTAGGTGTCACAGGGTGAGTCCAGATTCTTTGATGAAACTGATCACATCCCTACTCCTCCTACGCCACCTACATCATCATCCATTGACAAGTGTGAAGCTATCCATATCCCATTTGATTATGTCACTAGTCTTAGTAAAGGGTTGCACGTGCTTTAGAGAATCACCTGGAGAAAAACTCGAAGTTGTCTAGGGCTACTAAGGTTATCAGCGAAATAAGATACATGGTAGGAAAATACCAAATAGGCGTAGAACTCCTGGCTAGTCTCACTAATCTAACTGAAGCATGTGCCCCTTCGAACCATAGTAACATGATATGAGGTGGACCCTTTGAAGAACATGAGAGATAGCTAGAAGTATCGATGTCTCCCACATCTATGTACATGGCCGACATGGTCCCTTCAATTAGTGTGCTTGTTGCTTCTGAAAAATTCTGAAACTATCAAAGTAAAAAAAGACCCTTTGAGTTTTCACTTCACCACTCCTATCGCCTTTGGTGGTGGAGGATTTTATGGGATGATTGATGGAGGCTTTGGTGGTGGTACCTTCTATGGCGGAGGTGGTACTGGAAAAATTGGTTCCGGTGGAGGTCATGGTAGTGGCTTTGGAAGTGGTGGTGGCTCCGGTGGAGGTCACACTAGTGGTGGTGACATCGGTGGCGGCTCTGACAGTAGTCACGGCGGTGGTCTTGGCGATGGCTCTAGTGGTGGTTCCACTAGTCCTATATCTTCTAACAACCCGATTCTGAATACCCTTCTTCAAAATATGGAGTAAGATGCAAAACTAGCTGGTGAATCTATCCCAAGCTTCTACCCAGCCTATCTTCCAGCCCTTCTTCCAACACAGCCCATTGTCGGTGGTGATTCTAAACACTCATTTCCCGCAAGGGATGGAGATCCCTAAATTCAAGAAATACGACGACAAAGGGGACCCACAAACACATGTGTCAGCCTTTAATTCCTTATGCACAGACTTCCATCATGATGCATTGATGAAAAAAATGTTCCCTCGATCCCTCAAGGATACATCACTCGAGTGGTAATGTTCCTTTCCTGACAATTCCATCTTTACGTTCAATCAGCTTGTGAACCAGTTCGTACGACAGTTCCAAGCCAACATCAGGCCTAAGATGACCTTCTTTGGCCTTGTTGGGTGTAAACAAGGGGACAATTCAAGAAGATTACTGACTTCATAGCGTGATATCAAGCACTCTTTTCATAGATCTCATACCTGTTACCTGATTTCGATGTGTAGAAGGTGTTCACAAGGAACTTACAAAGGCCTTGGAAAGAGAAGTTTTCCCTTATGAAATACCCTTCTTTCATGCATTTGTGTGTAGCCCTACGGGAGTATCAATAGACGGTGGTTCAGTTCGGGGGACCTTCCTCATGCTCCCGTCCTAAAGGGAATTCCATCATATCAAATTTTGGAAAATAAAATTCGTTGTGAATGTAGTAGCCATTGTGGATAACAACGGCCTCAAACACGACTAAAAGTTCACAAAGTTATCATAATCTTATTCGTTCATCTTACAAAAGTTGTTGAGGGATAAGATCGTTAAATTGACAATTCCAAAACCAGTTAGGGAACCATCTCCTAGCTGGTATGAAGAAAATACCTATTGTCAATACCATCGAGTTAACGTACATCATACCAAACGTTGCATGCACCTACGTCATGAGATATAAGATCGCATCAAGGACGGTACTATTCGTCTTGATGGAAGCAAACTAAATACAAACAAATTAGTGGCAAAAGCTAATAGTGAATTATAGATATACATGAACCTGATTCTGTCACATTTTGCTAACATGATTATTGATCCCTCTGATTTTGTTTCTCAACCCGAAGCATATGTTAACATGGTTACTGCTACTCCTCCTCGTCTTGTGATCGGTTCACCAGATATAACATTCACTTCACAAGATGTACCAACAAATGACAAACCTTCTTCGCTTTACATTCTCGCTCGCCTCAATGGTAACATTATGACAGGGGTCTTAGTCGACCCTGTGAGTAGAGTGAATGTCGTCACGGAGGAGACTCTATTTTTGAACTCCCTACAAAGGGAGGAATATGAAAAAACAAAGTCCATCATCTGTACACATGATGGTCTTTCTCTTAAATCGTATAAATAGATAATGTTGTCCGTCTTGGTTGGACCTAAGAACATAGACACGATTTTCAATGTCATTCCTAAGTCGGACCTATTCAAGGTGAAGCTAGGTATACCTTGGCTAGCTTCCATGAATGGGATCACCTTTGTAATTCATGTGTTAAGTTTTCCCATGAAGGTGTCATGTGCGTGGTGCATGATACTAGATACCAGCATGTGGTGTCCCATGGGGGATATTCATTGGATCACTTTTGGCCCACCCCAGTTGGTTCACTTCCTCCAATAACAGACCTACTTTACAAGATCTATGTAAAGTATAAGACTGGGGGCAAGGGATAGCCGAAGTTGACCCTTCCTGTAGTAGAGCAGCCAACTGCCTCCTCTTCTCGAAAGGGAAAGGAGAAGCTTTCTCCTTCTCGAGTTGCCTCATCTACTCCCCTCTATTGGGAGGAGTATTGGATGAGTAAGCCTAGTCTTTACCCGCTGAGTCTAATGGTGCCTGATTGGCGTAGACCCAAGATTAGGATATCGGATCTCCCTAATGGGTCTCCTGGACCTTGGTACTATTTATATGGCATAAAGAAAGACTCGCGAAGAGAATTTTACCTGTGGCATCCTACCACTCCTACTCCTAAAGCAATGAATGGGAAGAGGCCCACTGCCGAGGCACTAGAGTCAATTCCCCCTACTATTTTTGAACCTGTTCCTCTTTCTCCCATCTAGGAGGTTGTCCCTCCACTAGAAGTAGTTGTGCAGGACACTCCCATGGCTGAGCAAGAGCCTTTAGTTCCTTCGCAACCTCCAGCCTCTAGTTCGAAGAATCACAGAAACCGCCTTGCGTGCGAGCAAAAGTGCTGGTGAAAGGCTCTCTTAGCCGAGCAGGCCACCTCATAGAAGAAGGAAGAGGAGATGAATGCTCTTCTATCAGAACCTCTTGTCATGTCCTCCTCTCTCCCTTTTGTTCAAACCAGCTCTGTATCTCTTTTGGCTTTCACTACGAGTGCACATGCGCCTAGAAAGGTGCAGGTGTTCATTGCTCCTTCGATGGAGCCGCCTTTGTTGACATCCATTCCTGATGTCTCACCTTTCCCGAATCTTGTAGATATGATTAACACTTCAGTTGTATCTACTATGGTTCTTTCTTCCTCCTCTCCCTCTGCCCTTCTTGCCTCGTCTATGAGGAGTTCACCTCCTCCAACGAAGAAGAAGGTAGAGAGTGGTCCCTCTTGCAACAGACGATGTATGAGGATCCCACCTTCTCTAAAAAGTGGTCCCACGTTGACTTGTTCTATCCTAGTAACGAAACTAGCCCCATCCTCTCTCGAGTTCGTCACCGCTCCCGAATCGCTCAATGAGCCTAGCGATGAACCTCAGACGCAATCCCCTCCATCCATCGAGGTGAAACATGGCACTCTCATTAAGTGTATGTTTAGCTTGATGGATGAAGTTCTGACCTTGTCAGTTATCTTCATGAGATCGTTGACCTTAGAACCACAAGAGTTGAGTGATGGAGACCTCACAGGTCCCTCTGCCTTAGCCCTTTGTTACGGGAGGGTCAGAAGCTCCTCCCCTTAACATTACACCATTGTAGGCTCATCCACCTTCTTGTTGAGAAATTGTGTCTCAACTTCCAGCTTGAAGTCCTCATTCTTTTGCCTTGGCAATTTTTTGTGCCTTTTACTTTGTCTGGCGGAGGCGGAACCAGGATGGAACTTGGCATTGTTCCTTTTGCCTTGTTCCGGTTTCTATTCCCGTTTCGGCTTCTACTCCGTTCCCCACTTTCTTAAGGTTCGTCGGTTTGTCTCTGGCGGAGATGGAACCAGTTTTGGAACTTAACTATGGCAGTTTGAAAGGTTCCTATTTCTATTTCCGTTTCGGCTCCCGATCCGATTCCTGCTTCTGCGATCTTGTCTTCCTTGCAATTTGGATTTTCCTTGAGATGGATTCCTTTGCTTCATTCCGGTTTGGGTTTGTTGTTTCTTGCAGTTGTTGGAGGTGAAACCGGAATGCTTCTTGAACCTGGAACTTTTGGTAAAGTCATGTTTCTGTTTCCGATTCCGATCTGACTCTGACTCCAGTCCTGTCTTCTGGTTTGACTTTGCGTTGACTTCCTCCGGGCTGAACTGTCTCAGGCTTGCTCTTCCCTGTAGTTGGCGGAGGCAGAACCAAAAAGGTTCCTAAACCTAAACTTTTGGTAAAGTCCTATTTCCATTTCTGGTTCCCGTTCCAACTCTTACTCTGGCAGAGTTGTATAAGACATGGAAGTCTTGTACGTGCTCGGTGTCTGATTGGACGTGTTGATCTCTCTATCAGTTGCGATAGGCAATGGGATGGTGACACATGGCAGTTTGACGGAATGCTGATTGGCTGGTTATCGAAATAGTTATTGTTACAAGTGCATGGCCAACATAAGTTGGGGGAGCTGAAACCATTTTTGGTATCGCATTGAATGCCTGGGTGGCTCAATGTAGGACTTGGCATGGGCTCTTCTGATTGCGTGTTCAGTTGGATTTTCTTGGTTGGCCATTGGCTGATGGCATTGAATGCAGAGTTTGACTTTCATTGTCTAGCAGGTGTTTGGTTATATACGCCTTTTGTGAAAGTTGCAAAAACAAGTAAGTTAAAGTCGCAGGTTGAAGAGCTAAAGAAGAACGTAAGTTCTGGAAGAGAGTTCGAATTGTATGTTGAGAAAACATTGTAACAGTGGATCCAAAACTCTCTGGGTGATTGTGAGCAAAACAGAGAAGTCTGGAAATTGTATATAATCGATTCATTATTGTAATACAATAGACTTGACTTTGTGTGGTGGGTTTTTTACCTGAAAATGTTTTCCCATGTAAAATATTGTGTTATCTGTGTTTTCTCATTCTCTGTTATTTCATTTCAATAGTTGTATGCATCTCAAGTAGTTTTACAAGCTATTAGAATCAGTTTATGCTTCACTCCTTTGTTGTATTGGTGTTAAGGGAAAGGATTCCACACTATTGGTCGTTGGATCCAGCCCTCTTTCCCTTCACTTCCCCCTACGATGATCTAGAGTGGGAAGCTTAAAATCTCTTGGTTAATCAATGTTAGGGGGATACCTCTTCTTGATCTTTAGATTAGATGTGTGTGTGTTGTGATGTGTTTCCCCCATGATCATGCTATGTGTGTTTGGATGACCCTCATCACCCCTATTGTTGCTTGGATACAGGCATGGTGTTTGTGTTGTAAAACTTCTTCTATCTATATTTTCATTCTTCCATGTTTGTGATTGACTTTCAGAAAATTGGGGATGATGCAAAGCGTTGGGAGCATTTAGGCTTCCCTTCCATGTTGACCCATTTTTTTATTTTTACTTTATCTTTTGTGCATTCTTCCTGATCTAGTTGGGGATTGATGATCTTTCACCTTGCACCATGGTTACCTACTATTTATATAAGTAAAGGTAGATCTAACCCCATGTGCCCTTTGTTCGTGTTCTCTTTTTTTTTGCTTTCTCTCTTCTTTTCTTGAGTTGTCTCTCTTATGTGTGACAACACCACTTCTACATCACTTGGTCTTTAGAAAATTCATTCATTTCCAACTAATCTTTTCTCAAGACCCTTCACACACTTCTTTGTTAGAATTGCATTCTCGACTTGAAACCCTAACGAAACATGTTTCCTTCATCACGAGTTCGTAAAGAAAGGACTTGGAAACCTTCCTCTGAAGCAAGAACAACTTTGATATTCCCCTCGCATGGGGGCATATTCTTCCTTTCAAATTCCTTGATGAAGTGAACATCTTTCAAAAGGATTCCTTGATGATGAATTGATTTGAGAAAGAAGGCATTAGATTTTGAACAACATGTCCCTTGAGTGGCTCCTTTCTTTTACGTCAGGTTGCCGATGGACCCCTTCAAAATTTTCTATCTCAAGCATCTAGCTTGGGGGCTACCCGACTAGACCTATTTCTTATCTTTGTGTCTAGCTTGGGGGAAACCCGACTAACCTACTTCACATCCTTACGTCTAGCTTGGGGGTAGTCTAACTAGACTTTACTCTTCAAACAACTCGTCCCT
The DNA here is from genome assembly GCA_007115665.2 of Sequoiadendron giganteum. NCBI lineage: Eukaryota > Viridiplantae > Streptophyta > Pinopsida > Cupressales > Cupressaceae > Sequoiadendron > Sequoiadendron giganteum. Next base: position 228,942,934 of record CM021110.1, on the reverse strand, counting down.
TGAGTGGACCCCTCTTCCTTTTGAAGGGTTCTCGAGGGACCCCTTTGAAAGTCTTCCAACTCAGCGACAGTCTGCATGACTACCCATTTACTGGCCTACACGACCACTTCCTGACATGTGTTATCTGCAAGTGAACATGTTGCCACTTTCTAACTCTGCGGAGTCCCCTTTTCTTGGTTTCCCTCATGTGAGAGTTCTTGGGGGTACCTTCCTTGTAGGTTTGCGGGTCTTTAAGGCACTTTTATCATTTTCCTCAATGTGAGATTTCTTGGAGGATACCTCCCTTGCAGGTCCATAGGCCTATAAGGCACTTTCTTTCTTCAGCTTCATAGTTCTGCGGAGCTATGAAGTCCTTTGCTTCTCATGCACTCTCGGGTTCGCCAGATCGTGATGTGGTTCCTCGATGATTTAGGTATACATTTCTAACCCTACTAATTCTTTGATCTACTTTACTAAAGCACTCATCAGTACTTGTGCTCGCTAAAGTGGGGGGAAAATGTATAGGAGTGAATTTGCACCCCTAATGCAAATTCCCCTTTTACCTTTCTCCACTTTAGAAAACCAAATTCAGATGTGTAATTATACATAAGCCTGTTGCCTCCCATCCACTTGGCGCCTGTTTTGAGTTTCGGTAGAAGAGAAATTGTCGAGGATGCCCACACGATATGTAGATGTCCGCGCAGCGCGCTTACGTCCTTGGTAGATTCTTGCGGTTGGAGTCTGCAGAGGTGTTACACTTCCTATTGGAAGTTGAATTGTAATGCCTCCCTTCGGTTAGCTGACCTGAATATGGTCGCTTCTTTATCTCTCTTCTTCATATTCACCTCTCATTCATTCAGTTGAAGGCTAGTTGAAAGCTTAAACAATCTCTCCAAGCTCTTAGCATTCACTTCAATCATTGAAGTAACATTTTGTACTCCATAGCAGCAAGTACGTCACTCCATCACTTCAATAGAGCAAGCATAGGACAACACCATTGCAACAAAGGTTGAGCTCCTCTCATTTTCTCCCCCACTAGCCTTGAGCACTTTGGGCAGAGGTGGTAAGCTCCCTACTTCCCTTCTCTATTACTTGGTTGAGTTAGCACATTACTATTTGGTAGTGTTTTAGCATTCCATTGCTTTAATTCCCTTCTTTATCATATTATTTCTATAATGTTACAAACTTGGTTGTCCATGGAGGTGGAAACACCAAAATGGGGGTCTACTGAGGCAGACCCCTAAATAGCCCCCCAACATTTTCCCTCTCTTTTGTGTGTAGGTGAAGACATCTTGGAGCGAGCTGGCAAACAAGTTATTGTGTGAGATCATTTTTGTCACCCTTGCGATAATATAATTGTTTTATCACATTCATTTATATGTTTCATATTTCATAGTGTTATTCTACTCCCTTAGAAACTATTAACTAGGCTATTAGTTTGTTTTTTAGTGGTCAAACCTTGTCTTCTTGGTTCTTTGGTCATACGGATGCTAGCACACCTAAGAGACGTTAGTGCGTCGTGCTGTCATTCCAGAACTGCACTTTTGTCCTCTGATAGAGAGCTATCTGAGACACAGTGTTGACCTTGAAAACTGACTTTCTTAGTCTCCATTCAACTCTCGGGTTTGAAGAGTGATCGAAGTACCTCATAGTCCTCATCATTCTCGTCCTGCCTATCCTAACATTCCTTTAAACTGAGGTAAGTTAGGGCAGCCTACTACTCTCGCCCCTCTATGACCTGGTGCCTTACAGTGGTTGGTCCCCCTCTCTTACAGAACCCAATTGTGATCAGTACAATTTTAGGTAATTAAGTAATAGTAATCTAGCCCTAAATGTCACAAGAATGCCTGATAAATTATTTAGTGAATGCTCATAGAATTTGTAAGTTAATATGTCTCATTCTTTAAAAAAAGGTGCAAAACAAAATAACTTTTTGAAAGGGAAAACTTTGTGAATCAATCAAAGGTATTAATGTTGGTTTTATATTATCATTTACATGGAGAGAATATCAATAAATTTTAGAACTAGATCACAATAATAATTAATTTAACTTGAATTATTATTATTACGTAGAGAGGCATTCTACAATCACATTATGATGAGAAGAACCTATGTACATAAAAACTAATTGTGATTAAAATTGACATCCATTTCATCACAACTAGCAACACTATTTACACAAACATGAATAGTTGCAGGCTCCAATAAAAATTCAAGTGTTACAATGTGTTTTGCCACCACATTAAGAACGAAATGTTACTCCAAATATCATAAGACAAACACAATTTAAATATTCACAAGGCATTAGAAAGAAGAATTGAATTCCTTGACTATTACTCAAGCAGTGTGAGGAAATTAGAGTAGCGAAAACAATTTCCTACGCCAATCTTGAGAAGAGATATTATGCAAACTTTAAAACTGATCTAGCAGTTGTAGTGTAGGAAAAGGCATACCCTTGCATTTTCACACTTTTTTGGGCCTGCCTTGCTTTATTTATCCCCATTTATGTCTTAATTGGTCCTCTTTTGCATCCACAAGCCTAATAAACTATATATTTTTATGGCTAATCCCGACAAACATCAAAAGATAAATTATATTTTAATAATTCTAGTTGTGTGTCCTTAATTTTTGGGTCGGGACTAAGACGCCACCTAGGGCATCTTTGTCCCCCAAGGATCTTGGGACCCTAATGTTAGAGGCACCTTAATTAGGCCCCTTTTTGGAGTTTGTGCCCTGAGTTTCAAGCCTCAGGACTAAGATGCCACCTATTGCGTCTTAGTTCCCCTTAAGTTATTTTTAGGATTTAATTTCAAATCTTGGTGGGATTTAGCCTCCTTTAATTAATGAATTCATATGTCAGCTTGTTGTGGTGTAATTTTGGGATATTAAGCATGGATAAGTATAAATACAAGGTTCATTCACTCATTTTCATCCCCAAGCATTCAATTATTCATTCCTAAGACAAGTTTATGAGATCAAGAGAAATTCTTCAAGCTTTTGGAGCCATCATCAAGATTCAAGCATCATGTCAAAGATATTCTTGCATCATGTGTGTTTTTGAGATAACATTTATGATGTAGGGTTTTGATTCACGCAAGCAATTCAAGTCAAGATCTATTAAGCATTCACAACAAGGGTTTGGTTACCAACAATCAATAAGGGTTTGGTTATTCATCATTTTCCTCCTTTATTTCATTTCATTTCAAAGTTTAATTACCAAAAAGGGGTTTGACCAAGGCAAACCCCCATTTACTAACAATCAACATTTTTTTCCTCTTGTGCATGTTTGTGTTTGCAGATTTAGGTTGAATACTTGAAGATCATTTGAAGTGAAAAGTTGCATTGCAAAGTTGTCATCTTCATGAAAACTCACCTACAGGCTAGATCTAGAAGTTTCAGGACCTAAGATCATTTGAAGTGAAAAGTTGCAAAGTTGCATTGCAAAGTAACAAATAAAAAATACAAAAAATGAGGAAGACATGAGAGCTAACTTGGAAAGCCCTATGCCAAGTCATATGTTTCCAACTAAATCTATGTCATGCAAAAGAAAAGAAAAGAGAGGGGTTTCCCCCAAAATGAAAAAACCAAACACATAAGGGATGTATGGATTTGGGATCAGTATGTTCTTGCTACAATGTTTTTTAGAGAGTCGAAACTGTCATCATTCCCCAAATACACATAGAACTAGAAGAATGACATAAAGAGAGCGAAAACAAATAAAAAATCCTTTTAGGTCAACATGGAAGAGACATGAATTTCTCGATGCCTTGTGTCATCCCCAAAAGGAAAACACGAGACAAAAGAGAAAAAGGGAAAAGGAAAAGGAAAAGGAAAAAAAAAGCCTTTTGGGTCAACATGGAAGAGACATGAATGTCTTGACATCTTGCATCATCCCCAAAAGGAAAACACAAGACAAAAGAGAAAAAGGGAAAAGGAAAAGAAATCCTTTTAGGTCAACATGGAAGAGACATGAATGTCTCGACGCCTTGCATCATCCCCAAAAGGAAAACACAAGACTAAAGAGAAAAAGTGCAAAAAAGGATTTACGACATAGAGAAGAATGAAGGTACAAATAGAGGAATGTCACAAAGAGAGAGAACATCAAATAGAACATCATGGGGGATCACATTACACACATGCAATCACACGAAATAAAATTAAAAAGAAAGAAATAATACAAAAGGATAGTAAGGCACAGGCGAGTCAACCTATGAGTAGGTCATCTGCCTCCCAATCTCAATCTGTATAAGTGGAAGGTAGATAATGCAGCTAAGGGACAATGACAAATGCATTACTAGGATAGTGCTAGATCTACCTCTTAACCCCACTGAATGCAAGACAAGAGCGAGCCGAGGGAGGTTATGGGAAAGGTCATGTAATAGTGAGAATAAAATGTTCTACAACTATTACATGACAAAGAGTGAAAAGGGGATATATTATGCAATCACTCGATGACAATCATTTTTGTCAAAGTGAAAGTTAGCCAATACTAATTTGAATGTTCGACACTCATCAGTACTATGTCCAAGAGTTTTGTGGTATCGACAAAGTGGAACTTTTGCATCTTTAGGATATACCACTAGTCCATCTTTTATTGGTGGTAATGTTATTAGTTCTTTGTTCAAAAGCAATTGCAGTTTCCTTTCACTTTCGGGTGGTGGACAAGGAAACTTTAATTTTTGTAACTTGCAAGGTCTCTTGCGCTTGCTAGATTCACCAACTTCTCTAGTTGAAGGTTGAGGGAGAGGATCTAGGGTGATCCTATCATCCTTGGCATTTCTATGAATCATTGGTTGTTCTTTAGGAAGAAGGACGTTCATATCAGGAGGAGAATCAAAGATCACCATACCATCACTATGAAGCCTTAGGTATTCTTTAGGAACTCTTATGTTGTGAGGGGGATCTTGATATCCTAAGCCCTTTGTGTTTTCATTGGTCGGTATTCTCTCTAGTATTTTATGGATCTTATGTTCACTTGTTTATCGAATCCTTGTTTACTCGATATTGTGAATCCTTTTCCATATGTTTCTTCAAGATTGATGGGAGTGTTTATTACTTTGTTATCGTAAAATGGTTGAGTGTTTGCATGTTTGGAGGAACTAGGTTCACCTATTGTAGGGAACTTAGGTTCAACTTTTGTCTCAGGATGTAAGTAACCAAAAATCTCAAAAGGTGGTATCATAGGGGTATTTGGTTGTTTCATGGATGGATAAAAGGATGTGTTAGCTTCAAGGTTGTTAAGACAATCATTTAGGAACTTATTCATGTTGTCATCATCTTCTCCAATAATGTCAACATCACGAGGACATGCATTAGGAGTTGAATGAGCATGAGTGAGTTTAATTTCATTAGGATCATTTCCAAAAGCACAGCTTGACACATCCATTAAGGACTTTAATGGCATCCAAATCTTGCTAAAGCACATATCCATGATACAAAATTCAGATTGTAAACTATGCAACAATGTGAAATGAATTATTGTAAATGCAATTTTAATTTTAGGAAATGCACAAGATGAATTTAAGCTAGATGCAAAATATATGTAAACTGAAACAGAAAGATAACAGGAAACAAAAACTCAGAAACTGAACTCTAAATGCTAGAAAATGCAATGCAAAATGTGTAGAGGGACTGATTCACCTAGGGATGATTTTTTTCAAAATTTTCAAGATTTTTGAATTGGATTTTATGCTTTTTATGTTTTTGGATCTAAATCTGAGATGCAAATGCAAAATTTTAATGATTTTCAATGAAATTAAATGCAAAAATGCAAGCTATATGAGCTTTCACTAATGCAAAATTTGAAACCCTAGAATGCAAATTAACCAATGCAAATCCTAATGCAATGTTAATGCAAGCTAAGTCTAGGATGAAAATGCACTCCAAATAAAAATTATGATGCTCTATATGCAAGCTAACCAAAATGAAATGAAGAAAATTGTGGTCCTCTCTTTCACCTCTAGGGTTTTGGACCTAAAAGGAAAGGGGGCAATCTTCACACACTTCACTCAAGAACAAACCCTTGAGATCTCTTTGCAAAAGAGAAAGAGATCTTGCAAGAGGGATGTCCTAAAGGTTGAATTAGATCTAATGAGGGGTTCACCACCAAGTTTAGACTTGGAAAAGATAATGATATGCAAGATGTGAAAAAGCCCCTAATTGAATGCAAACTAACCCTAAATGACCTAGAAAGATGAATGAAATATAGCAAAAAATTATAAAGATGGAAAGTGTGCACCTGGGAAACTGGAGAAGGAAGAATGGAGGTCTGAGTCATTGAAAAATCTATTGTCAAGGTTGGCTGGGACTCATTTTCCAAGTTGGGTGAATCATTCCCATTTTTGGAAAACTGTGTCAGAACAGGTTTCTGCCAAAAGGGTATCCAGATCTATAAAAATCTTTATCAAGCTTGTATAGTGGGACTTATTCACCACTTGTGGTGAATCAGTCCACTTCTACTTTTCTCAAAGTTTGAGACCCGATTTTGTTCTTCTTAGCCTACTCTGCTCTTCTTGATTGATTTCTGGATCCGAAACTGCAAATTGCCACCTGTAGGTCTTCTCCAAGTTTCTCCAAGGGTTAATGACAACTTTTGCAACTTTGATCACTTGACAACTTTTCTCCAATCTTTATCCTTGTGAAATATGTAGCCTAAACCTACAAATCACACACAAAGGAGAGGGCAAAATGTTGTGGGGTTAGTGGATAGGGGTTTGCCTTGGTCAAACCCATTGTTGGTAATTAAACCTTGAAATGAAAGCAAATATGAATGGATAATGATTCAAATGAACAAAAGACAATGTTGCAACTCACCAAACCTTGGAAATAAGGTGTTGTGAATATGCTTGAGCCTTGAAATGGATGCAATGGATGTGGTTCTTGACTCTTTCTTGAATGATGTTGATCTTGCTTGAAACACTTGATTGAATCATAAACTCTACATCACAATTATTAGCTCAATAACAAACATGATATATGAAATCTTTGACATGATGATTGGAACTTGAATGCTGCTCTAAAATGCTTGATAATCTACCCTTGAATGCCCTTGAATTCTCTTGTGAACTCAATTTTCTAGTATGAATGCTCTCACAAAAGTCTTAGGTGATAATGAATGAAAGAACCTTGTATTTATACTCAATTATGCAAGAATTATTGAAATTACAACACTACAAGCCAACATCAGATCTAGGAGAATAAAATCCCATCAAAAATTTGAATTAAATTTGAATTTTGGTCACACGAGACTCATTCACCCAAGGTGGTGAATGAGTCCCATCAGACATAATGTATGGGACCAAAAACCAAAAGTGTCTAGAAATGTGTGAAAACTAGTTCGAGGCCAAAAGATCCAGGTAGGACCCATTCACCCAAGGTGGCGAATGAGTTCCAGATCCCTAAATCTATGCCACACAAGCCAAAAACACCTGAATTATGATTGGTTACTAATTGGTGTCGGGATTATCCTCGAAAAGATGCAATAAATGAGGCTTGTGGATGCAAAATAGGTCCAATTAAAGTATAAGAAAGCCCAATTATTAATGAAAAGCCTAGAGAAGTGTGAAAGTGTGTTACAACACTTTACAACACTCTAAATAAGGCAAGATTAAATTTTATTTTGATTAAAAATAGGTTTATTTATTTGATAAAACCCTAGAAAAGTGTTAAAGTGGGTTACAACACTTCACAACACTTTAGCAAGGTGCCATTAAAATCCATTAGTTCATAAGGGCCCAAGACCTAATGCGAATGTGTCATCCACATTACAACACTAAATCAAGGCAACATTAAACCAAAATCCACAAGGAGGGCCCAAACGAGTGTGAAAATGTCAAGGGATCCATTTTTCTACACTACAAACACATAGCAAGGCAACAAAAAGAATATAACTAAAATAGAATATATATTGTACACGGATACATACCAATCATTAACAACAATACATAAATTTCCAACAACATTTTACCAATCATTTAAATTTACTAGTATATTAAAAAAAATTAGCAATATAAAAAGAGTTCCATTAACTTTGTAAATGTTACCATAAATTATCAACTCTATGTTTGTCATTATCCCTATTCATTTTCAGAAACAAAATTGTATTTCATGGTTACATAATTATATCCAAATCTTTATTATGTGAAAGTGGAACATCCCATGCCATAAGACATCAGTGTGAGAGAAAGGTAAGTGTAAATTAGGGATTATGATTCGATCAGGAGGTGTGAAAGATGATGTAAAGTATCCTAGCCTTTGAATGTTTTTCTCATATTGGAAAGAAATGAGAAAGTGAATTAAATATCAGTCTTATTAAAAGAAAGTGAGATGCAAAACTATCAACATCTGCACTCTAGCTATTCAAAAAAACTCCATCCACTAGATTCTTGTAAGCCTCTGACTCCTTCAACCATCCCACTGCTTGATATCTATCTTTCTACAATAGATTTGTACTGTAGAATGCAATATATCCAAGAAGAACCACCACGACATGGTTGCCACCAATTTTTTGTCGTGTGACTTAAGAAAATCCATGGAAAACAATCAAAAGGATGGACAAAGCTTTAGAAAATTTCAAGAAAATGCAATTTACAGGTGTAAATCCAGACTACAACCTTTTCTACCATTCTCCCTACTTGTGCAAAAATGGGGGCTTTGGAATAGGGTATGGACATCCATCAAAGCATAAAGGATAGAGTAAACTTTTTTAGATTTTGTAGTTGCAATTGTCCTGGTAGACATGCTTCCAAAATGTGGAAGCATAGATAAGGCACATGAATTGTTTGACAAGATGTATCAAAGAGATGTGGTCTGATGGACTGCAATGATTATAGAATATGCACAAAATGGATTTGATGAAAAGGCTTTAGAAATTTCCAAGAAAATGCAATAGTCAGGTTTATAGAAAAAAATTATAACCTTTGCTAGCATCCTCCTCGTCCATGCCAAAATGGGAGCTTTGGAACAGTATGTACATCCATCGAAGCATAAAGGATAGAGGAACATTTTCATATATTATAGTCGCGACTACCCTAGTAGACATGCATACATAAAGTGAAAGTAGTAACAAGGCACATGAATTTTTTGACACTTGTAAAAGATCTCATCTCATGGAGTACAATGATTGCAGAATATGTACAAAATGGATTTTTTGAAAAGGCTTTAGAAACTTTCAAGAAAATGCAATTGGCAAGTGTAAAGCAAAATTCCACAACCTTTGCCAATATCCTCCCTACCTATGACAAAATGGGAGCTTCAGAATAGGGTATGGACATCCATCAAAGCATCATGGAAGAAGGATTTTTTTAGATATTATAGTTGGAAATTATCTAGTAGACATGTATGCACAAAATGTGGAAGATTAATGAAATTTGAATAGAGGGAACTCAATTGCACATGTTGTGGAAACTACATTGAGATGTGGCAACGCCAACATTTTCAACAAGAGCACAACTTGACACGTACTAAATGTTTTGAGATGTATTTTTAAGAAGTCGTGAGGAGATGGTCTTCTTAGTATTGAATAATGATTGAAAAGTCAATGGAAAAGTTGCAAACAACTATAATATTGTTGCTAGAAGCAATTCAAGTGTTATTGTCACCTCTCCTCGACATTAAGAGATAGGTTTTCACCTCTCCTCTACCTTAGAGATTGTCGTAATCTTTATGAAAGGATGTTGAAATATGTTAAAATAGTTGGTATAACTTTACTATTTGAAGCTTGTGTTTTAGTTCCATGTCAAATCGAATCCAATAATCTAAACAAAATTGACCCACTTACTAAGCATGGTTTTAGAGGTAATACAATTCACAAAATAATCAATCAAAACATCATTTTCTAATCATTTATACATATTATCAGACTTAAGAATGTGTAAAAACATATTTGATGGCAGTGTGAAGAACTTACTTCATACAATATTTCTGAAACAACCTTGTGTCGTTCCTTGAAAAGTGATGTCATCCTTACGTACATTCAAGCCAATAGTCTTAACATCAATAGCAGAATTGCAATGGTTAGAAACCATTTAAAAGATAAAATAAATTAGGTTAAAAGAATATACAACAACTATGAAGGGAAGCTAAAAAAATCTTATTAAACTAACAATATAGTGTCTATTAGGGGAAAGGATCTAGTAGTTGAGCACCTTGACTTTGTGCCTCTCAAACTCTTATGTGAAAATTTCAAATCACTCCTAATTGTATATAGAAGCTTACTTGGCAAGTCCCCTGATTATAACTAAGGTTTAAAGGCCACATCGTCAAATTTGATGCCACGTCAACATGCTTTTTGTTAAAGTTTCTAAAATCCCCCAAAAAAGTTAGATCGGTTGTTGTGCATTACATCATGCTTTATTGGTGCACTTATGTGGCATCACATGAGTTGTTTTTTAAAACCAAGGAATATATTTCATTCAATTATGAGTACTCATGTTCAACACTAACAACCTTAAAGTCACAAACTATTAATATTACATTATTACAAATATTAAATGCTAAATTAATAAATGCTATCACAACTATTAGAACATACTCAACTACTAAATCCTAACTAGAACCAAATACATACAAACCAAAAATAAACATTCTACACAGAACCCTAGGTTGTCTATTTTTTTCATTTTGATTTGATTGGCTTTCACCAATCCCAAAAAATGAATCCATCAATTGCATAATTTCACTTTGTGGGCGGGAAATCATTCTATTAATTCCAACCTTCAACACCAATATACTTTATGTGCTTAATACATTTTAAAAACATCTAAATTCAGAATAAAATTCCCATCTACATCTCTATTTATTTACCTAATCTATATCTCCATTTCTATTCCCCCTCTCTATCTCTCCTCTCTCCTTTTTGTATTGCAAACATAACATGGCCTTGTTAGTAGTCAACCTTGATTATCTTTTTGATTCAGAGGGCTTTTTTTAATCATGTTTGGATCCCTATATGTGGATGCATAGTTGATTTGAAGCTATCACTTCTCAATTGAGAGCTTTGTTGCATAAACAAAATCATTTTTCAAATGGCCTACCAATTGACTTCATATACTACACAAATGTAATAAAAAATAAACCAATTTTTTTCTTAATTGACCTTCCACACCTCTTTGTGGTACCCATTGCACACCAAGGTGGAGTGCTAGTTAAACTAAAATGGTGCTAAAAAACATTGGTAGAGTTTGCTATCAAGAGGGACAATCATCTTCTTTTCCTAATGATAGTAGTTAGGCCTGCTGTACTAAGTAATTGGTGTTTGAAAAAGTTTTAAGTCACACCAAGCAGAGTATAAATAGGTAGGCTACATGTAGTTATTCTTGAGAATGTAAATGTTTATACGGCTATTGATTCAGATGTTTAATAATGCTTGTGAATAACTGGACGAGATTGATACAATACCTTAACATTCAAATCCAAATATTTCATATGGTCAATAAAAAAGATTTAAACTTAAACCACGTGGGAAAAGTACTCCGAGTGCATTGTTTACCTCTACGATCATATTAAATATGTTTTACAATTGCAGTAGGCGAGTATTTCGAAATTAGGAAACATTTAAAACCATTAAATGCCCGTACTGACTGCTGCAATCCAGTAAAGAAACCTTCACACTCAAAATCAGGCCTTGGCATGTAATTTAAAGATATGATTGTGCATCGAATCTTGTCACCATAATTTAGCTGTACAAAAAATCTCAACTAGTCAGTACCTGCCTGCCTATATTTTCTCCACTTCTTCACGGTTGGCCTCTTCGTTGTGGATCGACTGTCATTCTCCTTCTTACTCTCTGATTTTATTCTTGTGTTATGAGGTCGTGGGCTTCGGTTGTTTTGGGAGTAGCAGAGAATGAAGTCCCTGCGCCATTCAACGAAGATGGGTTGGATCAAGTACCTACGCCATTCCCAAAGAACCCAAAAAAACAGCAACCAAGGAACACCAGAAAGCGCTCTAGTAAGCGTAGAAAGAGGAAAAACAAGGGAAGAATCGGTTTGGAATATTATAACAGAGGTTATTATGAGTATGAGCTGGGTCCTGGACCTAGCGTTTCAGAATGTCTACCTTCTCGTCAGACAAATTACAAGAAAAAATACGAGCAGACGGTGCATGATTTGGGTTTGCTCGAGGTCGAGTTTGAGCGTTTGCTGCAACAGAAGCAGCTGGTTTCCAAAGAGAAGCTCCGAACAGAAGAGATCCTCGAAGAAACAAAGAAGATGCTTCAATTTCATATGAACAAGAGTAATCAATTGGAACAAGTACAGAAAGAATTTGATCATTTGAAAGTTGCTCTGGACTATGTTACTGAAGATAATGTCAGAGTATTGAAAGAAAATGACAAGCTATCAGATAAACTGAAAAAAGCCGATGAGAAAGTAGCACATTACGTACAGCAATCTGATCAGCTTAAATGTGAATTAAATCTTGTTACCCAAGATAAAATTGCAGTTTCCAAGGAGTTAATGGAGATGAAGAATATCTCCGAGGAGTTAATAAAGACTAAGACCTTGTTAAATCACAAAGAGACTGCTTTTGCCAAATTTGTTCAGGAGTTCAGCACTACAGATGAAGCTCCGAAAGCTCAAGTTTTCAACTGCCTTACTTGCATGGAGTCTTGCGTTGCATCAGGCGAACATAATACTTGGTATGCTGGCTTTCATCGATTCTTTGTTTTCAGGTTAAGCTTGCATATACCCGAATTTTAGTCATATATCATTTTTTTTTTGTTTTTTTGAGAAATACATAAAAGTTAGGAGAAAATTGTATTATTTGGGGGTTAAGATTATATCGATTCGTTCCAGTTTGAAGTTGATGGAACTTTTATTTTAATGTGAAAATTTGCAGCTCTCTTGCCTGTGGCTACTTTTTTGGTAGGTCATGCATAGAAAAATGGATTAAAGAAACTGGTGCCAAGTCTTCTAAGGTAAAGATTATTTTCTTCTGAATTGTTTAAACCAGATTGGATGGTTTTTATCTATTTTATTACTAACTTTGATTTATTGTTTTAAATTTATACAGTGCCCAGTATGCCAGAAAAAAGCAACCCGAGGAGGCATTAGAAATCACTATACATAACAGATACCTTCTGGTAAGATTAATCTAGATATTTCATTTCTTAGAATTGGCATCTTTATAATTTTTTGAAATAAATAAACATAATTTATGGTAAAAAGTAAGTGAGTTTATGGATTCAACTGTGTATGTTTTTAGATGGATGAGTCGATTCACATTTCTAAATAATAGACAGTGAAAAATTAATACGAACTATAACTCATGTTCCTTACCATCCAACCAAATTATCAATAAAGAATTTTAATTACAAATTAGAGTTACAAATATTCTTCTTATATTTTTATCTAAATCAGATTATGATTTTTTTTTTTTCATTAATTATCTGAATGACATTTCATAATTCATTATCAAAACCCTAATTATAATTATTATACAAATTAAACAATCTGATGGCATTCACTTCTTATATTTCTATTGACCATTCTATAATCTTTTATTGATATTAATAAACATGCATTTCTCATTTGATATTTCAAAATCCCATACTTTTTATGCCTTAGAATATAGTAATAATAGACCATTTTCTGTAAAATAGCTTTTAGTACTGAAGCATTATTTTATTTTTATTTTTATCAAAATTTCAGTACTAAGACTACCGTTATTATTTACAGACCACTCAAAGAAGCTTGCAATCAGAGGCTAGAGGTTTGTCGACATATGGGATATTTGGAAATAGAAAAAAATTCAACTAATTTTTGGTTATATGATTTTACAATTATATTTAAATTTTGAATACAGGTTAAAACAGTTAATATTATTAAATATATGTTATAACTTCTGTTTGAATATTTTGTGGTGTTTATTTTATGGAAATTGAAAAATTATAAATCTAGTGTGATCAGCTGAAACTTTTATATTAAATTATGACATTTTATTAGAATTTAATTTTATAAGTTTGGAGTTAATTATAGTAATTCATATTTTAAAAGTGATGATCAATATTATATTTTTCTAAAGATAATTTAATGTAAAATTATTTACAAATATAAAATTAAAAGTGATCATTTTATAATAAATTTAAATAAATACTTATAATAGGATTGACATTTATCAATGTTAATGGTTTATATATGTATTTGTGTGCAACTATAACATGCCAATGGGTTATATATGTCATGAAAATTTCATTTCTTTTTTTTTTAACATTTTTGAAAGTTTTTCTAATTTCATGAAGGATCTATTATTTTTATTTTATTTTATTGAGGCCAAAAACATCACAAATGATTGAATCAAAGTTGGGTTAGTAGTAAAAATTTAGAAACCCTAGTTTCAATGCAGATTCTTATGTTTGATGGAAATGTTGAGGGCTTATGGTAGATATTTAGTGCAAAAATCAAAATTATCTTAGAACTTGATTGGTAAATCTCTCACGGGGTTTATATAAGTTTGTAATGAAATTATTTTTTTAGAAGAAATCAAACTAGCCTTCTTAGATAGATGGGTTTTGGAAGGAGAAGATGATGATAGGCATGGTGAATAGGAGGATGAGGACAAGAAGAACAAGAATAAGAATTAGAAGAGAAAGATGAAGAAGAAAAAGGAGAGGAAGGAGGACAAAAAGTAGAAGAGGATGATGAAGTATACAAGTACATGCATTTTATCTCAAGGAAGGAATATTCAATCTTTTAATTTTATGAATACATTCAGAAAATATGCTATTATGTCTATTAAACTCAATAAAACTTATAACTTTATCAACACGATATTAGATACAAAACTATAGCTACAAGTAAAGCACATCAAAGATGGTCAAATAATAGGTAAGGATAAGGATATTCAATTTTTTGAAGATTTGAATCTCTTTATGTATAAATATGTTTTTCATTCAAATTTTGATACTTTGAATATGTATGAGTTGGATATTGTTCATGTCTATCCTTTGTTTAGAATCTTTGGGAACAATAAACATCAATGTTGAAAAGAAGTTCACGAAGCTCTAGTATATGAGGATTAAAGTTAAATTGTAATGTATTACACATTATTATGTTAAAAAGGGAAGTAAACAAATAGAAAGTTTAAGAATCTACTAAAGGTTTCATCAATAAATTAGAGGACAAACAAAAGGAACAAGATGTAGAGAAAATATATAAGTAGTTCTTTTCACCAGCTAATAAAACAAGTAGCAAATAATGGTGAAGAACCATTGAAGGTTCTAGTGATAGCAAAGGGTGCAACGTATAGATATCTACATTATTGTAAGAGGAAAGAATCATGAAGGAAAGCATTGAAGAGGTACGATAATATAGGGAATTAACAAGATAATCACTATGGATCTACATAGAATCAAAGGAATAACTACAATAAGTAGTGGCATTATAGGAGTAATGGCTATACATGGTAGGAAATGATTTTTAATATGATAAATAATGAAATCACATGGGTGTAGCAAAATATGGATCAAGGGTGGGATTTAGGTATCATCAAGCTAAAATCACTACAAAGATCAACTATGGAAGGTTGGATGATTGGTCATGTCCACTCATATTTATAGTGACTTGTGATAGTCATGTTATTGAAGTACTCATATTTTGTAGATTAAACATGTCAAGGAGGGATGATGTGTTATTTACCTAAGAATTTGATATTATAGTGTATTTAAGTAGATGGAGATGACAAAATATGGCATACATCCCTTCAATTAGCTATACCGGGTCATGTGAATAGATTATGTAATTAATTATATTGGGTGATGAGTAGGCTTTCTTTGGAATCATCCTTGCATTAATTAAAGGAGGGGATTATCATTGTAAGGAGATGTGTTGAGTATGATATTATGTTGGGGACCTCTTTATCTCAAGGGTTTATTCTATTTTTTGCAAATATTGGATATTAGAGCATCTTGGCCTATAAACTTATCTTGCATGTGGTATGTGATCTATCTTCTATATTGTATCATTTTTATTATTGTATGTGTTTATTTTACCATCTATACTTTCTAGTTGAACATTATATAATTTTTAAGATCTTACTAGGGTTTGTATTCCTATTGATTTCTACTTTATTCATATATTTCTACTTTTAAGTCTTGTGATGTATTGTGACTTTTATTACTATTATATATCCAACCTTGAAAAACCTCATTATGGTCTCACTTATTAGATATCATATATGAAAAATAATTTTATTTTTTACAATTTGATAGTGATTTTTATTGCCTTATCTTACTTTCTTAGACACAATACATTATCTATGGCATGAGTTACTTGAGACTTGGATCTCCCATTGAGAAAGATTTCTCATTTAAACCTTTACTATGGTTGTCCATTTTAACAATGATTCAAATTTTCATGTTGAGAACCATTTGCATGATCCACGAGACTAATCTTGAAGCCCACTTGACTAAACAAGATGTTTCACCTACTAGATAAGAACTCATTGATGTATTTACTCAAGCCAAATATCCTCATTGATTAGTAAGTATCTTGTAAGACAGTAGAAGGGTTGCCTCCGAAATTTAAAAAAAAACATGATATTAGCTCCTTATTGGCCTCTTCTAATGATGCATCACCATAACTCCTCTTCTTCTTATCCCAACACTATCCATGTCTCCCATGATCACTATTATTTTCCCTAGGATAACAATTACTTACATCATTCCTCCTACATTTTCCATTACCTTTATGCCTCAAATATGGTTTATATCCTAACTATAATCCTTCCACCATACCTAATTGTAGTGGTTTCATCATCTCTATTGTTCCATTTTAATCCAATCCTTCAACTACACACTAGTATTACACCCTTCATTCATGTTTCTCATATGATTCCTCATTTCCAATTTATGGCTTATACCATCCACCCATACTCAAGCATGGCTATTCCTTTACCCCGTATTTTAAACCTCATTATACCTCCTCCATTGTTGAACAAATACTCCCAACACTACCCATGTTTATACCTCTACTTTAAATGCATAATTGCAAATATTGGCGAATCTTAAGAAATCAATCACAATAGAATAATCTTAATTCTTACCATCCACCACATCACACAATATTAATATTCAAGGTGGTTATCTAGATCCATTCCCTAGTGGTTTTTGTGGCCCTTAGATTTGAGTTTCATAATTGAATTTAGGAGATCTAAGTATCTCCACACAATATTTCACTATAATATTTATTTATTTCACATACAATGATAAGATATTTTCCAAGTTATTTCTATGAACTTTAAGGCACCATGCTATCCAATGGTTTGATTCTCTATCTTTTTCTTGTATGATGCTTTGATGATCTGGCTACAACCTTCTTAAAGCATTTTCATATAAATATGGATTTAGAGATAATTATGAATGAATCAAATAGATGCACATAATAAAGTATTGAGCCTATAAATTATTTTTATCCATTTACAATCTTTGTGTGGCAAGTTAAAACATCAATTTGATCAAGGCACAAATTATATTTCTTCAGGCTATCCTTTGCATTATCAAAATAATGTGTATTTGTGTAGCTTTTTATCCTTTATAGACATGTGTACACATTTGGGAAATCCTTTAAGGTCAAACTCATTGTCATGGCCCTCTTTTCCTTGTCTTATAATTTATATTATTGCAAATAATAACATTAATGAAAGAAGTCGAATTAGATTGCATTTCGAATTTTGATTTATTTTTTATTTCATTTGAAATAAATATTTATCTTGTGAAGAATATTGATTTTTTTATGACATTATTCTATGAATATAAGTATTTGACATGTGATTTTTATATGATCATTCTAAATTCATTGTTTCCAAAGATATTGGACCATGATTTGATTTTTGTTATTTAACATTATAACATGTTTATATCCCGATTTTTAAAATATTTATAATGACCAATACTTGTGATGTAATTTTAATGTATATATGACTATCACTACTCTATCATTATCATTATTTAATAATTACAATAACTATATTTTATTTCTAAAACAGTAAATATTAAGCACAATTATGGATCTGGAAAGGTTTCTTTTGCATTTGCCTTGCTTGCTTATTTTATTTTTAACCGTGCCAAGTAGGTGTAAAGGAAGAAAATATTATTGCCATTGAAAGGTGATTTCTCTTATTCAAAGGGAGTGCGAGTATGAGGAGAGAGAGACGCCATGAACACACAGAAGCACAGAAAGAAAAGAGAATGCCATTGAGAGGTATGCAAGTGAAAATGCAAAAGGGAGAGTGTGAGAGTGAGCTTAAACACCCTAGGTTAGTGTACTTGTAGATCCCATTGATGACCTATTTTATAAATTCTATTTCATTAGAGTCTATGTAGAAGACTTTAGTAGTTATATTTGGTGACATTTGAGTAACTACATCCTTTCCTACAACATCTACTAAAATGATAGTAACAGTTGATTCCATTTCGGTATGCTCTTTGTTCTTCTGAAGTCTTATGGACTGATAGATTTGCAAATCCAAAATTTGAAGTATTCCAAGATCTGAATGCCTAGATTTTCTTTCTTATGGTAGTTTGTTAAATTAGCCATAAAATTTCGTAGAAGCACAAGTTGTGATTAAACTATGTTATCATTTGAATCTTTTATTAGTGATCCATGACACGTTAATAATTTGTTTCCAGTCTCGGTCCAAAGGATTTTGCATTGCCACAACAAAAAAATTGCAAAGCTTAAGTTCTGTTTATTCCAGTTCTTGATGCAAAGAGACTTCCAGTTCTTGAGCTTTAAATCTGTAAGTCTCTCCAATGTAAAGGTTTTATGCGAGTATTTAGAGTTACAAGTAAATATACAACTTTATTGATTTCCTCAACTGTTAAGAACTCCACAGTGTATTCAGCCACATCTTGTAGCATCTTATAGGTTATGTTGATACACTTGTGAGTTGTGGAGTCTGTATACACATTTGCACATTTGCCTATGTCTATGTTTCCACATTTGTCTACCACACTATTTTATTATCACAACTCAGATATTAACTACAATATATCTCATAATGCTAATTTTATTCTCACAACTCAGATATTAACTGAAATCAAGAGCTTAGTCCTTTCTTCTAGTTGAGAGAAGCTGGTTTTGTGTCTTGGGAATTTATAGATTCGTCTAATTGACATTACTTTTACACAAAATTAATTTGTTTACGCAATAATCTTCAAGAAATCCTTTATATATACACCTTTTATAAGATTTATGAATGTGATATTGATTTTAGTTGTCATGAATTTTGTCTCGATCTGAGAATTTGATGTTTGGTTTATCCCCATTCATCATATTTATCAGTTTGATATCCCCTGATATTACATATAACATTTAGTATTTGTTAGCATTGAATTGGTATCCTTTAGTATTGCATATGATAGTCATTGATTTAGTATTCTTTAGTATTGCATGGTTAGTATTCATTAGTATTGTTTAGTTATTCGTTTATTATTCTTTAGTATTGTATGTAAATAGTTATTTATATGATGTTTATTAGTATTTCATTGTGATATGTATCAATTAGGTGTCTTCTAGTATTGTTCTAATTTCTTGATATTGAGTCTATAAGTTTGTATGGTTAACGTCAATATTCAATAGTATTGCTATGATCCCTTAATGTTATAGTTAGAAATCTTCTATCTAATATCAAATTTTGTTAAATATTAAATTAAATAATAATAATTATTGTTCAAAAATAGTCTTATTAATTTTTTAAATGATGATCATAAAATGTTATTATGATTTTTTCTCAATTCCTACAATGAGAAAATTTTGATAGGTGAACACCTAGTTTCTAGTTATTAATTGTTGATTTATATCAATATATGCAATTAAATTTTGGTTAAATAAATATATTTAGTTTTCTTTCTAATTGGATTATTTATCCATCATATGCTCTCATATCTTTCAATAAGGATTTTGGTAGTAAAAAAAGAGTAAGTGTTCTAAACAAACCTAAATCTATGTAGTGTTCAATATCTGTGGTTCATCTAATTAATGTTTATAATGTAAACCCTTACATTTGAACTATTACACTAATGACTTAACATAGTTTTAACAACAATGCCTGTGGCATTGTCCCTACAAATTATTAGAGGGAAATTAAAAATAAAATAAAAACTATTAGTTTGAGTGAATGGAAAATCTTTCTCAAATCAAATTGGCATCTCAAGTAAACATAAAATCATCACACATTTATAAAAGTTAAGTTAAACACATTCTCAAATATTTGTAAGTTTCTTTAATAAGATTTTTATCTCTATTTCACCTAAGTGGATGGCAATCAATGAAGAATTGTCTAGGGAAATTGGACTTTAGAAATGTTGTGTACCCACTCAAATAGTTACATAAAACATAAACTTAAATAGAGGTACACATTACATATAGTTCTTTTGTACTTTAATTCCATGGATACATGGTATTTAGGCAATATAAAAAATGAAGGATTTTTCTAGTACTCAAGAACATAGAGTATTGTGAGATTCTATAACTTATTCTTAAAGATAAAACTTAGAATTTAATTAGTAATAAAAACAAGATATAATAATCATTGATACTTAGAAGAATCTCAAAGGTGGATTGGTCTTCTACTTTGCTCATAGTTTGAAACCCATGGAAGGGTTCAACGTATTTATAGACTTGTAGAAAACCTTAATATATTATTATGGGTATACTTTGAAATCTTTGTGACTCAAAGACCCATTTGGTCTCTATAAGTCTAAGTCTTTGGCTAAAGCATTATTATTACTTGTCCTTATAAGTCTATATGGCTTACAAAGTTTCCTATCCTATATTTAATAGTTTAATGATTTGAACTTATCATGATATTCTAATAATCTCATGTGGATGAGTATAATTGATGGACAGAAGAGCTTAGATCGACTAATGAATTTTTTGTCCTATATCAAACAAGATAGCCCAAACTGGACATTGCTAATTCTTAAGTATTCAATTAAGACTACTAAAGATTAAGAAAGCCACTTTAAAAAATTCATATAAATAATGTATTTCTCATAGATTTCCTTGTGAATTAAATTATTATGATTTTTTTATTAGATCAAGTGGGTCTTTACATGTGGTATCCATGTGCTATATTAGACATTAGGGCTGATAGCCTCCTACAACTAATGCATAATACAAAAAAAGGAAATGATTTATTTTGGAAAAAATATCATCATTGGTGATTGAGTTTTGGTAGAGAAGGAGAAAGAATTGACGTAGTTAGTGAAGGACACAAGATGAATTTTGGAGGATAACTCGCACCTTTAAGCATTTAATATTAAGTATGTATAATCATGGTATAGAAACTTAAATGATGGAAAACCAACACTTTTGAGTAGTAATATCAAAAAAATCTAGATTTGGACAAAAAATAAAATATTTATCTGTTAATCAATGAAATGAAGTTTGGGAAATATGAGATTAAAATAATAAGAATCTCATAATTAATAAATATGGGTGGTCAAAAGTAAGAACCTTTTATAGAATAATATCTTTGAAAGAAGCCAATAAAGTATTAAGGGGTCAATTATGATAGCTAGAGGAATATTTTAACTTGAAGGAGAAATAGACTCTAGTGAAGATAATAAATTTTCAAGTATATGTAAGAAATATAAAAGGAAAGGAAAGGGAAGAAGACAATATTTATTCTTCGCCAATAGAGTAGGATATTGTGTGCATTGAAAGAATAGAGTTAATTGACCTTAAGAAAATAATGGAGGATTTGGAAAAAAAATATGGATGCAAAACACTACCGTGATAAGATAAAGAGAATGCAAACAACCCTTGGAAAAAATATTTTTGTGACTAAAGGGATTATGAAGGAAGTTGTTATGAGCTTTGTTTCTAGCTAGTCTAAAATCAAAAAATAGAATAAGAAGCAAAGGCACTCAAGGAGCAAGGAACAAAAATGAGGTGTTGTAAAACCAGGAGAAAAATTTATGGGAGGAGTCTCTTTACTCCTTGCTTGAATATTGGAACCTTATATGCTAATGATGGTTTTGATTCTTTTGTGTTCTTATTTTTTAGGTTAATTGTTTTTATTATTTTCTAATGTTGTTGTCTTGAGGGTACTCTGTGCCCTCTTTCTATATTTTATGGTTATGTTTTAATGTTGTTTCTATTACTTATGGTATCGGGTCCTTTTCCCTTCTTATTTAATGAAAAATATGGGTAGACCACACAATAAAAACTTGTGAAAATTTTGAGTCTAACCATGAAGTAATACTTGACAACATAAAGAGTGGAGTAGACCCATATGGTTCATTGGATTGATTTTTTTATAATGGCACATGATTTTTATATTTTATAACTATATTGCCAAATTTTTAAAGTTTTGTGTTTTGAGTATATTTGTCTTTTATTTTATTTATTTATAAATACTAATGCTATTAATGTTAGTAGTGCCAAAAATATTCCACCTTCATGTGGTTAGTACCTTTATTATATAATTTCATATTCTTGAAGCAAAAGATGTTTTTTTGTCTCCCTCTCTCCCCCTCCCTCTTTATTTCCCTCTCTATATATATCTATCCATGTCTTTCTCTTTCTCCCTCTCTCTATATATCCTTGTCTCCATCTATTTCTCTTTATTCTACTCTATCTCTCTCTTCCTTCTCTCACTCTCACCCTCTCTTCCTCCCCACCCCATCTCTATCTCTCCCTCACCATACCCTCTTTATCTCTCTCTTCCACTATTTATCCCTCTTCCTCCCTCTTTATCTCAACTAAGGCCTTATTTTAGTTCCAAAGGAGAGGGAGAGAGTGATATGATGAGAGAAAGATTGTGTGAGAGAAAAATACATCAAGAGTGTTGGCAATGTGTTTTGTCATTGATGTCAACTCAACATGTGTTGTCATTATTGTCAACTAGAGGTCATTGGTGAAGTTGTGTAAGATATTTGAGAGAATCCATGTCAAATCAGCATGACGAGAGTCATTGAAGATACTCTGGAAGATCATCAGATGTTTCCATGGTTGAATATCAATTTGGATGATTGGTAAGTGTATGGTAACACATTGTTACATATGATTTATGTTTCGGTCATCAAATGTAGTTACATTAGTTGGTGGCTACATGCTCAAGGAGTTAGTGGATTAATATTTGAGTCATATTCATACTTGTTCAATTATGTAAATTTTTCTAAGGCATGAACAGTGCACTTCTTTATGCCTAGGTGTTGGTAATTTGGTCTGCATCTTGCCACATTACAAGATCGGGTTATGAAGTTTTGGAGTTAATATTGGTAATGTGTAAGGAGTCTATTTCCTAGATTTCAAGTAATATCCTCTTCTATAGAAAAAGTTATAAGTGTTTGTTCTGGATTACTATTCAGTAGTATAATGTGTCTCAGCTGACTCACTAGAATGCACCACATTCTTTAAAGGTGATTGGTATTGTGTCGCCAAAAAGTGTAGTCTTGACACTTTTCACTCATTTGGCCATTTTCCCTTGGATTTTGGCTTGATTTTGCTTAGATCTAATGTCGTAATGTGGCCAGCACATTCACATTAGACCTTGAACGCTTGCAAATCAACAAAGACTTAACAAAGTCTTACAAGGGTGTTGTGAAGTGTTGTAACACATTTCCTCACTTTTCTAATCCATTTTTCTATAATAATTCACCTAAATAACCTTTTTCCATGCCTTATTCTAAAGTTTTTTAAAGTGTTGTAACCAACCCTCACACTTTCCTAAGCTTTTCATCACTAAAACAACCCTTTCTTATGACAAAATGGCCCCTTAATGCACCTATAGGCCCGACTTAAGTGTGTTTTAGGAGACAATCTTGTTAATCAACATTAACCACCGTTTAATTCTTGAATACCATTTGAATTTGTCCAAGTGGACTAAGTCACCATCTTGGGCAACTTAGTCCCATTTGACATAAAAATCAAAATTAAATCAATTTTCTAGTTGGATTTTGTCTCCAAAACCTTAAGGTCGGCCTGTGATGTGTTATTTTTGGGGAATTAGGGCATCACATGTATAAATATGGTTTTTTCTCCTCATTTTACCTCTCTCTCCCCACACAATCTCTCTCAACATATCTCATCTTCATAAGCACTCAATCTTCTCAAGCAAGCATTCAAGCACTAAGCACTTGAAGCAACATCCATTGGAGTTGGTTCTTGCATATCTTCAGACTTCTTCAATAAGGGCTTGGTGATTTGTTGTACTTGCATGTTATTCAATCATCTTTCCTTTTACATTATATTTCATTTGGGTTTGATTACCAACATGGGGTTTGACTAAGACAAACCCCTATTCTCTAACCCTAACCTTTTTCCCCTCTTTGCATGTGTGCTTTGCAAGTTTGTATGCAAATTAGTCAAAGAGAAAGGTGTTGAAAAGGTGTCATCATTCCATCTACATAATTCCAAATCAACAAACCCTAGAAGGGGCTAAAAGACAACTTGCAGGTCAGATTCAGAAGATTCAGACATGGGTTTCTGTCGGAAACAAAAGTACAAGTAGGGACCTAAAAATTCCAACCTCAAGACTCTTGAAATTTGTAGGTGGAATAAGTCGCCATCATTGGCGAATTAGTCCCAGTACTGGGCCTGAAAAGTGGTTTATGTGTTTCTGGATACCCTTTTTCCATAAACCTATTTTAGTAAAGTTTCTTGGGAGAAGGACTAAGTCACTCATTCTAGCATAAGTTCCCCAGTTAGCATCTTCAACAGATTCCAAAAGATTCCAAATCTCCTTTTCATCAACCTTCAGTTTCTAGGTGCACCATCTGTGCTTTCCTCTTTTATGTTGTAGTTTACATGCATTCTAGGTCATTCTTAGGTCATTTTACATAGGATTTTCAATACATTGGCATTCTATTAGGTACATTCTATAATTAGTTTATTTCATTACTTTGTAGCACTTAGGCACACACATCAATCACATTCAAACCCCTAATCTTTAATGAACTCACCAAAAATAACTTAGTGCGAAAGAGACACCATTTTCTCAAGCTACCTCCTAGGTGAAAAACCCTAGGATCCCATTAGGGAATACTCTTTCCCTAAATGCATGTTTTTGGAGGTTCATTTTGGTGAACCCAACCTTAGAACACTTCTTTTTCACTTCTTATTTTGCATTTGCATCCTAGGAAAAAACTTGCATTGCATTAGGGTTTTGCATTGTTTTGCATTCTAGGGTTTCTAAAAGTGCATTAGTGAAAAGTTCATGTTAGCTTTTATTGTGCATTGCATTTTCATTGAAAAATAACCAAAAATTTTCATTTTGTATTTGCATTAGAAAAGCTTAAAAATTCTGAAAAAGTGTCAAAAATTCTAAAAAGTGTCAAAAAATTGTTGTTGGGACTAATTCGCCACACTGAGCAACTTAGTCCACTTGCACCATTTGCACTGTAATTTTTTGGCATTTCTAGAACATTGTTTGCACCTCTATTTTTTGTCATTGCATTTCTATTTGTGTTTCCATATTCTCTGTTTTAGTCGATTTATTGTCATTTGTTTGCTTTCATTATGGCTACGTCTTTCAAAAAAAATTGGATGTCCTTCATATCCCTAGTGGATATGTCATTTTGCACCTTTGTCACTGATCCTAATGACCTTGAACCCACTTCTTCTCAATCAACTCCTAAGGCACTTCCTCCTCGTGATGTTGACATCATTGGAGATTATGATGCTAGCATGAACTGGTTCCTTAATGAGTGCCTTGATAATCTCAAATGAAATGCAGCCTTCTACCCATCCATGAACCAACCCGAGCTTCCTACCATGTCACCCCTTGAAACATTTGGTTATCTCCATCCTAAAACCCACAACACACCTAAGTTCTCTATCCAAGGTGAACCTAGTTCATCCAAACATCCCACTACTCAACCACTCTACAATAACCAAATGACAAACACCCCAATCAACCTTCAACAAACCTATGGAAAAGGTTTCACCATTCTAAGTAAACAAGATGGTGACACAAAAAATGAACATGAAATACACAAATTTTATGAACTCTCATCTGATGAAACTACCAAGGGGATAGGCTATCATGATCCCCCTCATCAACATATGCCTACTCGAGATTATCTTTGGCTTCGTGATGATGGCACAGTGATCTTAGATTCCCCCTCTGATCTGAATTTTCTCCTCCCTAAATAACACCCACCATCTCCTAACACTCACATGGACAATAATAAGATCATATCATGACCTCCTGCCATATTCTCCTCTCACGAAGTAGGAGAATCTAGTAGATGCAAGAGGCCTTATAAATTACATAAACTCAATTTTCCTCTTTATCCCCCACTTGAATGTGAGAGGAAATTAAAAATGCTCCTCAACAAAGACCTCATTACATTTCCAGCTAGGAATAGGTTGGTAATATTCCATAAAGATGTTAATGTCCCACATTGTGCATACCATTGTGTTCTCGGCCATATAAGCGATGAATATCGTCATTTGAAAGAAATACTGAGAAATTATCATTTCGATGACAATAATTGCTATCGCCTCAAACCATAAACTACTATCATACACCCTATCATGTAATATTTGTAGAACATTCTCTTCTCATTATTCCATGATCCTTCCCATCACCCAACTCAGCTCATTCTTTCCTTTCACTCAGTGAGGGCGGGAAGTTGTTAGTCTTGCCCCAGTAATGCACTTGTCTTTATCTCTTAGCTATGTTATTCACCTCCTGCTTATACCAACTGAGATTGGGAGGCGGATGACTTGCTTGATGGTTGAAGCACATTTTCCTTACTGGTCTTTTTCCTTTCTTTTATATGTTTGCTTGTGTGTGACGTGTTCCCTCGTACTATCTTATTTGATTTTATCTCCTTTCGTTATATTCTTCTATTTGTCTCTTCATTCTTCTATGTGTCGTGCATTTCTTTCGTTTTTCGTCTTTTGCTTTTTTTTTTGCATTCCTTTTGGGGATGACACAAGGCATTGAGACCGCAATGTCTCCTTCATGTTGACCCAAAAGGCCTTTTTCCTTTTCTTTTGCTTTTTTTTCCTTTGGGATGATTATTGAGCTTCATGTTGAAAAAGTCCTTTTTAATTTTAATTTTTATTTTCTTTCCTTTTGGGGATGATGCAAATCATGAGATGTATCTCCTTCATGTTGACCCAAAGGCCCTTTTTTCCTTTTTATTTTTTTGCCTTCTTTTTGGGGATGATGCAAGGCATTGAGACTGCAATGTCTCCTTCATGTTGACCCAAAAGGCCTTTTTCCTTTTCTTTTGCTTTTCTCTTTCCTTTTGGGGATGATGCAAGACATTGAGACTGCAATGCCTCTTTCATGTTGACCCAAAATGCCTTTTTCCTTTTGCTTTTTTTCGCCTTCCTTTTGGGGATGATGCAAGGCATTGAGATCGCAATGTCTTCTTCATGTTGGCCCAAAAGGAATTTTTTCCTTTTCTTTTCCTTTCACTTTTGTCTTCCTTTTGGGGATGATGCAAAGCATCGAGACACCCTATTTCTCCTCCATGTTGACCCAAAATGACTCCTACTTTTTCTTTGCTTTCTCTCTATTTGTGTCTTTCCAGTTCTTTGTATTTGGGGGAATGATGATAGTTTCACGCTCTCTAAACAAACATTGCAGCAATGAACATACTAACCCCAAATCCATAGATCCCTTATGTGTTTGGTGTTCTTCATTTTGGGGGAAATCCCTTTCTCTTTTTGTCATTATTTTCCTTCACATGACACAACCTCGATTGGAAACATATCATTTGGCATAGGGCTTTCCATGTTGGCTCTCATGTCCTTGCTTTCATTTTTGTGTTTTTCATTCTTCTACTTTAAAGTCATTTCTCACAGTACAGTGTCTCACAATTCCTTTAAAGTGGGGGCATACACTGGCATTATTTCCTATTGCATTTTTCTTTTTCATTGGTTCTTAGTGCAGCCTTATTACTTCATATGATGTGTTTCTTGCTTTGTGGATGACATTGGGTGTAATGTCCTTCATGAAAGTGATCTATCTTAGCATATTACATTCCTCTTAGTGGCCTGATGCGACACATTGCATCCCCTAACTTTTGATTTTTCTATTCTTTGATTAGTACTCTCTTGGAGACATTAGACACAATGTTCCCTAAGTCAAAGGCCTCGCATGAACTAAACAAGACTCCTTTGAACATCCATTTTTCATTCTACTATTTTTCATTTTACATGTTGCATTTTGCACTTTGCATAAATGGCCACCTTGCATAATATAGCTTGCATGGCTGTGGTGCCATCTTCCACTTGTTCATGAGTTCTAAGCATACAAATCTTTGTTTGTCTTATGAACCGCAAACCTTTGTGGTTCATACCTTTGTCTTTTGTGGTGATTTATCAAATTTATCAAAAGGTATAACTTTGGTATGGTTAAGCAGGAAGCCCAACCAGCAGCACGACTTTCCCCATAGCCACCTGCGTGTGTGTGGGTACACACCAACCATATGTTTCTCACCTTTTGGGCCTTCTCACTTGGTGGACAACCAAAAGTCTCGTCGCCCTAGAGTGAGTACATTTCCTTTCAGACAAATAGCCTAGATTTGATCCACAACTAGTTGGACAAATGATTGAAGCTTGATCTGACTTTCCCTCTCTCTTCACACTTTCACATCAATTCCTTGTGTGATCTCTTGTACTAATGTTTGGTTTTCCATGGGATCTTACTCTTGGGGGCTTGATCACCCCTCTTGATTATAGTTGTCTCATCTCACTAGCATGAATACATTGGATCCCTCTAGATATGCATGTCTTGGCTACTTTAGTGTGAGTTTGAAGCGAGTTCATCCTCTCACTAAAGTGGGAGCTAAATGTGTCGCCAAAAAGTGTAGCCTTGACATTTTTCACTCATTTGGGCCTTTTCCTTTGGATTTTGGCTTAATTTTGCTTAGATCTAATGTCATAATGTGGCCAACACATTCACATTAGACCTTGAATGCTTACAAATCAACAAAGACTTAACAAAGTCTTACAAGTGTGTTGTGAAGTGTTGTAACACATTTCCTCACTTTTTTAGAACTTTTCTATAATAATTCACCTAAATAACCCTTTTCCAAGCCTTAGTTTAAAGTGTTGTAAGGTGTTGTAACCAACCCTCACACTTTCCTAAGCTTGTCATCACTAAAACAACCCTTTCTTATGACGAAATGGCCCCTTAATGCACCTATAGGCCCGACTTAAGTGTGTTTGAAGAGACAATCTCGTTAATCAACATTAACCACCTTTTAATTCTTGACTACCACTTGAATTTGTCCAAGTGGACTAAGTCGCCACCTTGGGCGACTTAGTTCCATTTGACATAAAAATCAAAATTAAATCAATTTTCTAGCGGGATTTTGTCTCCAAAACCCTAAGGTCAGCCTGTGATGTGTTATTTTCGAGGAATTAGGGAATCACATGTATAAATAAAGGTTTTTCTCCTCATTTTACCTCTCCCCACACAATCTCTCTCAACATCTCTCATCTTCACAAGCACTCAATCTTCTTAAAAAAGCATTCAAGCAACATCCATTGGATTTGGTTCTTCCATATCTTCATACTTCTTCAACAAGGGCTTGGTGATTTGTTGTACTTGCATGTTATTCAATCATCTTTCCCTTTACATTATATTTCATTTGGGTTTAATTACCAACATGGGGTTTGACTAAGGCAAACCCCTATTCTCTAACCCTAACCGTTTTACCCTCTTTGCATGTGTGTTTTGCATGTTTGTCTGTAGATTAGTCAAAGAGAAAGGTGTTGAAAAGGTGTCATCGTTCCATCTACATCATTCCAAGTCAACAAACCCTAGAAGGGGTTAAAAGACAACTTGCAGGTCAGATTCTGAAGATTCAGACACGGGTCTCTATCAAAAATAGAAGTACAAGTAGGCACCTACATATTACAACTTCGAGACTTCTAAAAGCTCCAGGTGGACTAAGTTGCCATCATTGGCGAATTAGTCCTAATAATGGGCTTGAAAAGTGGTTTATGTGTTTCTAGATACCCTTTTGCCAGAAACTTGTTCTGACAATTTTTCCTGGGAGAAGGACTAAGTCACCCATTCTGGCCTAAGTGTCCCAATTAGCATCTTCAATAGATTCCAAAAGATTCTAGAGCTCCTCTTCATCAACCTTTAGTTTTCAAGTGCACCATCTCTGATTTCCTCTTTTCTGTTGTAGTTTGCATTCATTCTAGGTCATTCTTAGGTCATTTTACATAGGGTTTTCAATATATTGGCATTCTATTAGTTACATTCCATAATTAGTTCATTTCATTACTTTGCAACACTTAGGCACACACATCAAACACATTTAAACCCCTAATCTTGAATGAACTCACCAAAAATAACTTAGTGCGAAAGAGGCACCATTTTCTGAAGCTACCTCCTAGGTGAAAAACCCTAGGAACCCATTGGGGAATCCTCTTTCCCTAAATGCATGTTTTTGGAGGTTCAGGTATGCTTGTGTAGATTTAGGAATATGTTAAAGATGGTATAAGGATTTGGTGATATGAGTTTTAGGTGAATTGGTGCTCCGCAATGCTATGTCTTATTTGTTGAAGTGTCACAAAATGTTTGGGTTGCTCTGTTTCTACTAGTTTAGTAAAATTATTCACTTGTGCTAGCAATTGGTGATTGATTTCTTTAGGAGATGATTGTAGAGAGGTTGCATTGCATTTATTTTTCTCCACATGATGTAAAGGTAAACAATTAATAAATTTGGCAGTGATGTTGATAATTAGGCTGACAGTGTGAGTTCCTTCATTTGCGGTTGATCTTGATCTAACTTAATTTCTTTGAAGGATATATCAAGGTGTGTCATTATGTTTTTGGGGCCAACCATGATTTGGGTTAATTTAAAACCTAATTTTGTTGATGCTACATGTGTTTGAACTTGACTCATATTTGGTCACACATTTTAGTTGATAGGTCCTATTGGTGCCGACCTAATTAATGTTTTGTGTTGCAAAAGATATATAAGGATGGATAGAATACTTGTTAAGGATAAATATGATTTGTGTAGTAATATGGTGATGAATTCGTTCAGTATGAAGTGTGCGAAATTAGTGTGATAGGATAATTGTGCTACAAAAGAGGTGTAATAACCCATACAAAAATTATTACTTAATTTATATTATTGCAAATGACATATGAATATATTCAAATTAAAAAGACATAACTAAGTAGATATTATCAATCATAGCAACACATGCCTAATTAAAATGAATTAAATATGTATATATATTCAATTTCAATGTCAATTACAATATCCACGTTGACTTAGCTCATAGGCCACAAAGTCAATACAATGTACAAATAATACATCAAGGTTGCATCATAGACCAAGATAGTCTTGTAAACATCCAAGGTTCCTCTTGACACTCACCTCCATTGGTGGATGAGAACATGGTTGAAGTGCTTTACCACCCAACCACGAAGCTTACGCTTCCTTGAAATTCTTCCAACTTTTTTCTATGAACATCCTCCTGAAAACAAAAGAATTTATGAGTAGGAAAATATTGCCACACTTGAGAAGACAAGAAGTCTTGCATAAGAATATATTTGTCTCTCTCCTAAATTAGGTGAGGATGAGGACATCGAAAGACAAACAAAGGAAGACAATGAGGAAGTACAAGATCATCAAAGGAAAACATGACAATTAGAAAATTTGAGTACTTATGAGGATATTGATAATCAGAAAGGAATTGAGAAATAGGGGAATGGAATTGAAGAACAAGGGTCAAAAGATCCATTTGAGACTCCTATCATTACCCATGTTGAAGAAGAAAAAATGCATAGAATAGTTGAGAATGTGGAGGATGGGTAATGTGATAATGAACCACCTAATCAATAAGAACAAGAAGCACAAGAACGAAGAAGGAGAACATGAACTCCCTCTCAAACAACAGATACGTGTTTTGTGAGATTTAGTTTCCAAACTTAAAGATGGAAACCAAATATTACAGACTCAGGTTCAAGAGGCACACTGTATCAATAAGCTACAAGAAGCATAAATCAATAAAAGGAGGGTAGAGCTTGATCAAGTGACTATGTATAGAGAACTCCACATTCATATTTGAGAACATGAACAACAAGTGGAAGCATTAAAGTAGCTTTGGTCCAAGAATATTACCAACAGAGTGTAAATATTGGCCTCAAGATATGGTTTATAGTCTCTCTTTTTGCATGATGACATGCAAATCCCTCAATTGGGGGGAACAATGAGAGGGAAATGTCATGTTTTTACCATTCCTAAATTACCCTTTTTCCTCCATTTTTATTATTCTTCTTACCCTTCATGTCATTAGTTTCCTTAGAAAATAGAGATATTTAATAAATTGTAAAGGAATTAAAACTACTAAGTATATTGAGAACCATAAATATACTAATTTGATGGCTAATGTGGCAAGAGATAATTAAGGGTAGAAATTTGAGGTTGGATTGTGACTATTTGAGTGCATGGATGAGGAAGCCAGTTACTAGTTGTTTCCAAGTAATGTTGTTTAAAAATACTTTTTGTTAATTAAGATTGTTTTAATGTTATAACCATCAGCCTATGCTCTATATTTATCGAATTTTGGTTTGTTGGTTGTAGGACAAAACAAACCATTTGCACATCAATTTTGGAACAACAGTAGTTATAAGACTTAGTGTATATATATGTATGCCTTGAAAAACAAATGGTAATCAATATGTGTCAACTCTACTTCATTTTGAATATATTTGAATGGTACTACATATGTGCATGATTAGTTTGGCATAAACAAGAGTTATTACTTCATAACAAGGTGAACCAAGGAGGCAAGGCCCACTTCTTGGGTTACCAGATGATTTTCCCAATTGATTTATTTTGGTAATGTGTGATTTAGTTTTCTGCATAGTGATTTAATGTTGTGTGTGTATTTACTGTTATGATATTGTAATTTGCAATCTGGTTAAGCACTATTTATCATTGAACAAGATAGTTATATCAGCTATTGATATTCTAGCAGTGTTAATTTTTTTATTTGAAGCTTGAATTGTGAAATACATTCTAGATTTTCAGACTATCATTTTCTAGACTGTGATCTAGTTCTTGTCACTATTCCTATCACAATTTAACAAAAGTAGGAAGATTGAACTAGATTTCTAGTCAGATAATTATTGTGTATTCTAGTTGCATTTCATACTTTCTTAATTTACTACTTTCAGCCATTAGCCATATAGCCCCAACACCTTTAATAAGTTCTATGCTCTTGGATTGACACAAGGAACAAACTAAAATATCTCACCAAAAATCCAACCACAAACTTAAAATTTTATAATCATAGTTTTGTCCCAACTACATGCACTCATCATATGGTAGTCATGGAGTCTATGAATAAATTCCATGTGTATCTAATAGGTGTAGATGAACACTAGTCAATTCCATGAAAAAATGAAAGGATGAGACATGATAGAATAGAACCTCCATAGAAGACACATCCTTATCCTTACCACAATGTGTTATGAGCATTTCAACGATAGAGGGATGGTGTGTAGTGAAATATTAGAACCTATCAAAATAAAAGTGTGTATGAATATCAGTTACAAAGCCTAAAATGGGTGGTTGGGTGTGATAAAAATATGTATATCACCTTGTATACCTAGACCTTAATCAAGGTATGATAAGCATGAAAAATAGAAATAAATCCAAACCCTTGCAACCTAAAATTAAATGATAAATTAAAATTATATTAATCTAAAACACCCTAAAATTGTTTACGGTGTAACCCTAAGGTAAAGAATTAAGAGATGTATGCATGGACAAGCTCAAAAATAAAATAAAAACAAGTTAATCTAAGGAAAGTGAATATTGCACACAAATTAAGCATTTTTCTATGTAGATTAGTTAATTACAACTAAGAAATGATAAAAGTATGTAGATCATTGTTGATTTAAAAAATTAAATGCAAAGGAGGATGAGGTCCTTATCTTGTGGAACAATAATGAAAAATAAAACATAATGTAGCATTGAACTCCACTTGACTCAGTACTAGGTTAGAGTGCTCTCAATTTGACATATGCC
Organism: Sequoiadendron giganteum; assembly: GCA_007115665.2. Classification (NCBI taxonomy): domain Eukaryota; kingdom Viridiplantae; phylum Streptophyta; class Pinopsida; order Cupressales; family Cupressaceae; genus Sequoiadendron; species Sequoiadendron giganteum. The sequence continues at coordinate 228,908,982 of CM021110.1, read as the reverse complement.
TTAAGATCAAAACAATCTTCGAATTTGTCATGAATCAAATCTTCATTGTGTGGGATCACTCCCACTTGTTGTAGGAATTTTCTAATATGCAAAGATGATCTATAACATGTGGGAATAAATCTGCTTATAGTGGATAAATGCAATTTGTTTCACCTAACCTCTAGTCTTGTTGACTAGCAATAATTGGTGGTATTGAAAAATACTTTAGGGAAATCACTAGATCATAAGGGCTAAGTTCTCCCAAGTTGACCCCCTTCATTGGATTACATTTATGGTCATGGAAATGATTGAAAAAACACTCTTCAATCACAAATATGAATCAAATATTCTTACTTATGTTTTATGCATATTAAATGCATTTAAATACCAATAAATAACAACTAATAATTTAAATGTATATCAAGTTGACTCATAACGACTAATGAAATAGGCGAGACTTGACAAAATAAAAATTTGAAAATTTTAAATCAATTTCACCATTTCAAGATCAATACATAATGCAAAATAATAATTACGTCGAGAGGTGTAACCCTACAATGACAACCAATTAATAGGTTATGTATACATCCTACAATAACAACTAATTAATAGATTAGGCATTTATATATATATATATATATATAAATGTGAATAAATTTCACTAAAATTATTAAATCTTGATCACTGTTATTAAAAAGCACCCATTATAATATAGAATGCATATATGGAAGAAAAAATAAATGGAACTTTAGCTTTGGTTACACCACAAATCCTTTATTCTTTGTGCATCTATATTCCTCTGCTAACCATTTTTGGTGAACCATTTTGTAATTAGGATATGTAACAACTACATATCCAAGAGATGAATGCAAAAACAAGGATTCTATGATGAAAATGGTGAAGAAGTGGAGAAATGCTTATGATAATGTCCGTTTTGAATTTTAGGGGGTTAGGTAGATAGATGTCTAGCTTGACATGAAAAATGGTCACACGGGAGCTTAGCGTGAAGTATGATCAATGCTTAGAGATTATTCATTTGGTCCTTTATAATTCAATTTGAATACCACCCCTTAGATTTCTCAACGCCATTTTTAGTCGATTTAATCGTGTTTATGTGTAGGGATAGAGGGAAAATCAATTGGAAAGGGGAGAAGCTTCACCTCATTTTTTACAATGATTGATGAAGGGCTTGGGGATGAAGCGACATAATCAATCGTCAAAGGAGACATGGTGGAAAATATTCTATAGAAGTAGAATATCCTTGGAGTGCTTATTATCAAATTTATGCTAATATTATTTAAATTTTCTCTTCTTTTTTTCTAGTTTTTTTTTAAAACTCTCATTTGGATAATTTCATTCAAACCCTAAATTCTTATGTTTCTACTGAAATATGATATTATTGTTATTACTTCTTAATTTTGATTGAACATATTTAGGTGTAAGGTGGAAGGTTTCCATCACATCACAATAAGGATGACATCCTATGGAGGCATGTAGTTCAGTACTTTGTGTGCCTTATTTCTAATTGTTCTTCTTCACTTCAAGTTTTAGGACACATGTCTCAAGGCATAGACAGTTGGGGTCATGTAAGTTTACATGCTATATTTCCTTACATGACATATGTTGATTCTAATTCTCATTTGAGTCTATAAAATGGGAAGAAAGAGTCCTTGTAGACAATCCACCTATTTCTTTCTTACTTGGTTTGGAAAGGCGCCCTTAGTAATAGTTGTGCATATTACTCATTAGATTGGTAGTGAATAGGTTCCTACATGATCAATCATCATGAAGAGAAAATTTTAGCATATTATTATGCATTATATTAACATTTGAAAAAAGTGTATCTAATTAGAATTATTTGTTGGGTTGACTAATGTATAATCATATTGCAGAAATATATATGGGGATGCATGTAACACTTAATATGTCATTTAACTTGGCAAATGCTTGTTTGCCTCACATCATGTTAAAATTCATGAAATTTGTCTATTTGGTGTGATTTTATAGGAAAGAATAAACATTATCAATGTGAAGACCTGGACTCAAATCACCATGATAATTGTTACACAAGCCTCCTCATGTGGGTTCGAAAGCATGCAGATAGAAACCCACACCTGGCATCCTAAAACAAGAAATAGATTCAATTGTAGAGTCAACTATCAAATGAAGGGTAAATTTGTAATTTATTACAAAAATGTGATATATATATATGAATACCAAAGAAGCTTTTAATTTAAAATTAAAATATATGACATTGTCCCAAAAGGAAAAATTAATTGAAGTGAGATAATTGAATCTTGAATAAAGGATAAAGTTGTTATGTAGTTAAAAAATTAATACATGTGACAATCAATTGTTCCAAAGATAGAAATGCCAACAAAGAATTGAATCCTAAAGATAGGGTAAAGTTGTAATGTAAAACAAAAATGAATACTGTGTTGTTGAAGAATGAACCTTGATATATTATTGATGTGTTCTTATAAAATAAGAAATTAAAATCCACCTACAAACAAAGATGCAATATAAGCAAGATTGATAATAGTGTTGTCCAACAATTGACCATAAAATATTTAGGGCTCAACTCATATGCTAAGAAACTGAAACTAGGAGCCACATAAAATATATTATTTAGAAAATGAGGGTTGGTGGTGTTATCCTCGAATCCAGCTGTGTTCGATTCATGGGATAACCCCCTACAAAACTTGTCCATTTTGTAGCTCCATGTACTTCAAGCACGCAAAATGAGGCAATTTTCAATTGGCTTTGATGTGTAGTCCCAAACCTAAAATCATCCATTTGAGTGCTTATCCTTGCTCATCTTTTGAAAATCTTCGAAATAAATATTTTGTTAACTTTCATTCTTTGGGAGTTAGAAAAAATTTCATTTTTTGAGCGCTGATTTTCAGCGCTCCTACATGAGCTATATGTTAGAAATTGTCTCCAGTTGTAGGAGCTTTGATTTTAAGAGTAGAAGTGGCCTTTTTTGCTGCTCTTACATCTTCAATCTTTTTTAAATGCAGGAGTAGTGAAAATCACCGCTCCTACATTTTTCCTCCCGCTTCATACGCACGTAATAGGTGTCCATTTTTATTCATGACTCCTTTAATTGTCTTATAAATATATCATTTTGAGTTCATTTCTTTTTGTTTTCAACTTGTTTTCCTCCTCTTCTCACATTGTTCATCGTGCAAAATTCTAGTGGCTTTGTGATTATGGATTCCATCAACGTTCAAGTTAGTGTTTTCCCATTTTCATCCTCTTCAGGTACAATGCATGTTTTCTTGTTTTTTTCATTTTAGGTCATTTGTTCTTCATATTCTTTTTCATTTTCATTCTTCTTATTGTTCTTCAATCCATGTTTGACTTTAGGGTTTTCATGTCCTAAGTTTTATTTTAAGTTTTTCCCTGGGTCTTTGTTTTTGCACATCGTTTTCTTGATGCCATGTCTATGGTTCTCCCTGTTCTTCATTTTTCGTATAATGGCAATTTACATTGGTTTATATCACGCTCTTTTCTCATGTTCAAGCGATGAAATTCACTGCTTTTCCAAATGAGTAAACCTATCTCCCAGATGTAGGAGCGGTGATTTTCATTGCTCTTGCATCTAGGGATAACTTTAAACCCCCCCCCCCCCTCGGTAAAGGTGTAAAATTCTGGTGAATCTTTCCTTTTATTTGAAAAAAACTTAATTTTCCTAGTGAATCTTATGCACAGTATTAAAAAATCTGTAAAATACTGGTGAATCTTAATGAATAACTGGTAAAAGTAATAATCATAGTGGTGAATCCTAGGGCGGGTGCATGGAAATGGGTAGCAAGACCCCCTAAAAAAATATTTGGAAAACCATAACGCAAGTGCGTTATAACACACTTGCATTATTTATTGTTAAAAGCAAAAAAAGAAATGAAAATCTCTCATTAGGATTTCGATTGGTTTTTTTTGCAGCCGCAGCCAAAACCACCATAATTTCGTGCTCGCGTTCTAGGAGGAGAATTTCAAAAAAATTCTTCACCAACAATCCCTATTTCTTTGCAAAAATGGTGCCATGACAAGGAGGAGCTGTGAGAGGTGAGGATTCTGTGGTTTTTGTTTTGAATTAGTTAGTTTTAGGTTGAATTTAATATCTATTTGTTTGAATTTTTAGGAGATGCAAATTAACGTGCAAACCCTCAAAATCCTCAATAGGAAGACCAACCAAATCCTCAAGATCAAAATCAACCACAACATCAACCTCCTCCACCAATGACTCAACCCCCTCCTGGCACTCAACAAAATTTAATGAGTGAAATTGAAAACAACAAAAACAGAATTGAGGATTTGATCAGTAGGTTGAGTGATCCAAATGGTTCAACCGCAGAAAGAATGACCCTAGAAAATTCATTAAGAGATATATTAAAAAATGTAGATTCAATTAGCAAACAAATAACTAGATGGCAAGATAGGAGGCAAGCAGCTAGGGATTATTATGCCAATAAACTATCATACAAGGATGTGAAGGATTTAAAAATTACAAAAGGTGATTTGTGTTCATTATTCACCAACCCACGCACAAATGAAAATCTTACCCTCAATGCAAAGAGGTTTCTTATCCATTGGTGCCACCACCAACAGATTAGGGACCAATTTTATGATAGGTGGTACATGGTATTCGATTACCCACTGTGCAACAATTGCGAGGTCCTGCAATATTTCCTTAGGAAACTATATAGTGAGTTCATATTGAACAAAATCCCAAATTATTTTGATATGAGGGATTTCCAGGGGAGAGGTGGGGGGTCAGCTCAGGATAGACCTAGTGCATAGCCGGATCCTACGCGGCAAGGTAGACGAGCTCTCGCTAGGCCACCTCGTGAGCATGTTGTTATGCCTTCCATCACAAAGGAAAGTGTTGACATAGAGACATTGTAGGCAATCAACACTTTGACCCAAAGTGTCATCCATCATACTAGTTCTATTCTACAACGCCATCCAAGGGAGTCTTCGAGTGGTGGCCTTCGAACACGTGTGTCAATCTTGCAGGACTACTTGTTCATATGACCCCATCGATACTCAGGAGACTGGTACGTAGGATCCGTCTACAGCTATGGAGATGGAGAGGGCATCTGACATTTTGCATGAGGCATATAGCATTGATAGTCAGGTAAAAGTTAGTGCATGTGTTCATTGAATTTAATTTATTAAATTTTGATTTTGAAATGCAAGATTAACTAAAAATGTTTTATGATTTTAATAAAATTGCAGGGTCACAGTGTTGAGACTGGATACACCGGCCCCCCACCAACCTATTTCTGCAGTACACCTATCGCTAGGGTATGTAACTAGTAAACAATTATAAATTTATTGCATATTAATAGCATTGTTTTATGAATGGTAATTTAATATGCGATTTTGGATGTTGAACAGACTAATATTGGAGGTTTTGATGGAACACTTCCCAATGGCGGTGGATTTTTTCAAACCTTCACGCAGATAATAGAGTAAAGAGCTTAACTAATGAATCAAGTACTTAATAGATTTGTGTAGTTTATATGGACATTGTTGATTATGTTGAATATTTTATTGTTTTATTTTCAATTGTTGCGAGATGATACACCTCTAAATGTGATGAGGGCAATGGATATTGGTGTGACATCTGTTATACAATCCTCGATGGCTCTAACAGAAGAGATATGAGGCAAATTAGTAAATTTCAATTTACATTTGTTGTTATAGATGTTAGTTAGTGAAAAATCAAACCTTTATTGATTCACGTAGTTTAATTTCTATTTGTATGGTTTATACAGGGCTTGAGCACACCTGAGCATGGGCGTGAGAATATTTTCCTCGTGGAGAGAGCTCGTGAGATTGCTGTAAGTGATTATTTTGTCAAATATATCATTTTTTATAATGTAATTTCTATATATTCATGTCTTTACTTCTTATTGTAACAATTAAAACTTCACCATGAACTAAACCCTAGGAGGAGTAGCAGGAGCACTCCATGAGCACAACACAAATGAGTGACATACCTATCGCCATCTGACCAAAAGGGAAAGGGAAATATTTTATTTCCAGGGCATGGAGAGCAATGACTTTTGATTCCAGAGTCCTTTGTTGTATGCCTACATGACAGTTTTGTACATATTTTTTATTGGACATATTTGACCATTGTATGCCTATATGGCACTCTCGTAAGTCTATATGACTATTTTGTACATATATTTCATACTTATATCAACATATATTGATGTATTCCTACATGACTATTTGGTTAATAGAAATATCTTTTATCAATGCCTATCCATATTTGCATTCTAAATTGATGGTTCAATAGTTATGAGTTACGTGTATTCAAGGTAGTTTCTATGTTAATACAAATATCTTTTATCGATGCTTATACTTATGTGATTGATGTATGTTTGTGTATGGGATCATAGTAATTTATATTTGATGATGTTATTGTCTTTAAAGTTTATTTATTAAAGGGTGCATGAAACAAGTTTTAAATCTTTAAAAATCTTTGAATTTCTTAGGTTTTTCTATTTGTCGAGCATGGGCTCCAAGCCCGAGTCCAAGTCAAAAATTGGCTTGTCAAGTCCGAGGCGAGTCCAAGTCTTGTAACACTAGTGTGAACACATCGAAGAATAATGTATATGCTGATGAAGAGAGAACCCATCCTTGTTTCCAAACAAACCATGGTATAGATATGGGTGGTCGAGATAAAAAATCACTCTTCTGGATAGTTCAAACCACAATCTTTCATGGTTGCAAACACACCTTCATTATGTGTGTTCTTGATCCTACTGAAGAAATGGTGGAATATGTTGTAGATCAAATATTGCAACCCTAAGTCCACAAGAAGGTTACTTGTCCTGATTTCTGTAAATGTCTTTAAGATGTTCATCCTAATGCCAACCACTATCATCAGTTGCCATGCTTCTAATGGAAAGTCAATTTGTTGCAATACCCAAAGGCTAGCAGGTTCATTTGCTCTAATACCATTGTAATGACTCGAGCTTTGGATCAATAGATTTTTTATTTATATCTTATTGGATTGACAAAGGTTGTTATCTAATATTATCAAGATAGATAACAGAGTCCCCAAATTATAAATGAAATAAATTCTGAATATGAAATCTAATTCAAATATTAATTTGATAATGGAACTTTGATAAATAAATATAATAGTTGTTTCTAATTAATCAATTAAAATCAGTGCTAGCTTTGAATATAAATCTGCCTATCATTGATATATAGGCCTTGAGAATTGGGATGCTTTTCTTGATCGATACTTTGTACTCATGCATCTAACTTTGAGTCCTTTCTGGATTATATGCTTGAAACATATACTCCCATATTATAATTTTTTTCTCATATAGACCAATCCCACACTAGGTAATTTAATAATAAAAACAAGTCTGCAAATTGATTACCTTGATCTTCCCTTCTTATTCTCTTTTATACTCGAAAACTACACAATTGAATCCTGATAGCAATATCAAAATTTGACACATTGTAGAAAATACCTCCTACTTATCAATTGATGAGCTAAAGGGGCTCTATAATGAATGTTTCATAAGGCACAACACTTGCTGAAGGTTTTGCAAATGGGGTTGCAAGCTAAGTGGGCTTAACCTTGGTGAAAAGACTTTGTGGTTAAGCGCTTGAGCTGGAGTAGTACTGGGATGGGTGACCTCCTGGGAAGGCCTAGTGCCTCACCTATGTGAGCATCACCTACATGAGTGCTAAGTGGGCCATTCATTATCATGAGCAGCAAGTTTGTATAAAAAATCTAAAAAATAGAGAACAGTGTGAATAATTCTTATTTTATCTTCTCCAAAAGTTCATCAACAATCTCCATTCGAGCCTCTCAAGGATTTACATAGTGTTTTACACCCTTGTCTAACTGATCCACACCCTCAACTAAATAAAAAACAACTTTCAAAACAAGTAACCGCTGCATTTCAAATTTTTTGCTTTAAGCAACTTACAAATTTGCAACTTTAGAATCCTCCAACCTAAGAGATCGATCCAGTGGAACATAGCTCAAAGCGATTCCACGTGTTCCGGTGTGAAAGAGGGTCATGCCTAGCGTAAAAATACCTATTTGGATGTGTTGGAACAGTCCGCTTGGTCACACAAGTTACAAAACGAAAGTTGCACCACTTTGCAACTTTGCACTGCTTGCATTTGATATTTTTTCCATCAAGTGAAAATCTGCTACTACAGGAAAACCATTCTGAGATAGCCAAAATAGAGAGAGGTTTTGTAGAGGGGCTCAACATAAACCTATAAGATCAGACAAGAAGTTTCTAAGCATCATGGTATCTAAGTAATAGCATGCTGAATTTTGCAGCCATTTTGTACTTTAGACCCTTAAGGGATCGATCCGGTGGAACCTAGCTCAAAGCGATTCCACGTGTTTCAGTGCAAAACCAGACCATTCATAGCATAAAAATACCTATTTAGACACGTTGGAACATTTAGTTTGGTCATACGAGTTGCACAACAAAAGTTGCACCACTTTGCAACTTTGCACAACTTGAATTTGACATTTTTTCTATCAAATGAAAATTTGTCGTCATGAGAAAACCACTCCAAGATAGCCAAAACTGAGAGAGGTTTTTTTAGAGAGGCCCAATTCCTTCTTGTAGGATCATACGAGAAGTTTCTAAGTGCAACAGTATCCAAGTAATAACATGATGAAGTTTGCAACCATTTTGCACTTTGGACCCTTCAGGGATCAATCCGGTGGAACATAGCTCAAAGCGATTCCACATGTTTTGGTGTGAAAGAGGACCATGCCTAATGTAAACATACCTATTCAGATGTTTTGGAATAGTCCACTTAGTCACACAAGTTACAAAATGAAAGTTGCACCACTTTGCAACTTTGCACTGCTTGCATTTGATGTTTTTTCCATGAAGCGAAAATCCGCCACCATGGGAAAATCACTCTGAGATAGCCAAAACCAAGAGAGGTTTTTGTAGAGGGGCTCAACATAATCTTGTAGGATCAGACAAGAAGTTTCTAAGTATTATGTTATCCAAGTAATAGCATGTTGAAGTTTATAGCCATTTTGCACTTTGGACCCTTAAGGGATCAATCCGGTGGAACGTAGCTCAGAGCGATTCCACGTGTTTCAATGCAAAAGAAGACCATTCATAGCATAAAAATACCTATTCAGATGCGTTGGAATAGTTAGTTTGGTCATACGAGTTGCAGAACGAAAGTTGCACCACTTTGCAACTTTGCACAGCTTGAATTTGACACTTTTTCCATCAAGTAAAAATCCGCCGCCACAAGAAAACAACTCCAAGATAGTCAGAACCGAGAGAATTTTTTCTAGAGGGGCCCAATGCCTTCTTGTAGGATCAGATGAGAGGATTCTAAGTGTAACGGTATCCAACTAATAGCATGATGAAGTTTGTAGCCATTTTGCACTTTGGACCCTTTAGGGATCGATCCGGTGGAACATAACTCAGAGCGAATCCACGTGTTTTGGTGAAAAAGAGGATCATGCCTAGCATAAAAATACATATTCAGACGTGTTAGAACTGTCCGTTTGGTCACACAAGTTGCAGAATGAAAGTTGCACCACTTTGCAACTTTGCACAACTTGAATTTGACACTTTTTTCATCAAGTGAAAATCCGCTTCCATGAGAAAACCACTCAAAGATAGCCAAAATCGAGAGAGGTTTTTCTAGAGGGGCCCAACGCCTTCCTGTAGGATTAGACAAGAAGTTTCTAAGTATAATTGTATCCAATTAATAGCATGTTGAAGTTTGCATCCATTTTGCACTTTGGACCCTTCAGGGATCAATCAGGTGGAACATAGCTCAGAGCGATTCCATGTGTTTCGGTGTGAAAGAGGACCATGTTTAGCATAAACATACCTATTCAGACGTGTTGGAACAGTCCGCTTGGTCACACAAGTTGCAGAACGAAAGTTGCACCACTTTGCAACTTTGCACTGCTTGCATTTGATGTTTTTTCCATCAAGTGAAAATCTGCCACCATGGGAAAACCACTCTGACATAGCCAAAACTGAGAGAGGTTTTTGTAGAGGGGGTCAATGCGATCCTATAAGATTAGAAAATAATTTTATAAGTATCATGGTATTGAAGTAATAGCATGCTGAAGTTTGCAGCCATTTTGCATTTTGGAGTCTTAAGGGATCAATCTTGTGGAACGTAGCTTGGAGTGATTCCACATTTTTTCGGTGTGAGAAAAGACCATGCCTAGCATAAACATACCTATTCAGATGCGTTGGAATATTTAGTTTGGTCATACGAGTTGCAGAGTGAAAGTTTCACCACTTTGTAACTTTGCATAGCTTGAATTTGATATTTTTTTTATCAAGTGAAAATCTGTCGCCATGAGAAAATCACTCCAAGATAGCCAAAACTGAGAGAGGTTTTTTTAGAGGGGTCCAACATGATCCTGTAAGATCAAATGAGAAGTTTCTAAGTGTCATGGTATCCAAGTAATAGCATGCTGAAGTTTGTAGACATTTTGCACTTTGGACCCTTAAGGGATCGATCTGGTGGAACATAGCTCAGAGCGATTTTACGTGTTTCGGTGCGAAAGAGGACCATGCCTAACGTAAAAATACCTATTCGGACGTGTTGGAATAGTCCACTTGGTCACACGAGCTGTAGAAAAATGTGTACAAATTGTTTACATGACCTTTATATGACCTTTTTCACATTGTTTACATTTTAAAATTCAAAGTTTACAAATTTTCCTACTCAAGGCATTTACAGAACAAGGTGCTACTACACCAAACATGAACTCCAACCTTACAATATTTCAGTATATCTCATTATGTAATTAAATCTTATTACAATGCCTCTGGCACTTCATTCTCTCAGATTTTTTACAATGTCACTCATACATTCAAGATTCTCTTTAAATGTCTACATCATAGGTGCTCATTATGAGGTTAACTTCAAATGAGTAACTTGAGATTCCCTGGCTAAGCTTCACACGCTCTTTTATAATGGCTTGAAATAAAAATTGAGATTTTTCAAGATCATCAAAATAAGGATGTTGCATTGCATTTTTGGCTGAGATTCTCTTTGATGGCTCTTAAATCAACATTTTCTGCAACGAAAGATCAATCAATTTTTAGTAGTTTACTTACAAATACGCAAAGTAAAAGAGAAAAAGAAAGAATATCCAAAATGGAAATGAAATAAAAATAGATGGAAGGCACTTACAGATGTTGCATGCAGGCATCAAAATAAGGATGTTGCATTGCTTTTCTGGTCAACATTCTCTTGGATGGCTCATATATCTGCATTTTTTGCAAGGGGACACCAATCACTGTAAAAGAAGATGATAACATTGGCATCAAATAAATTAATGTGCATACAAGTATAAATTAATAAGAACCGATGTGCATATACTTAAAAATTAATCCAATGAACCATCTAGGTCTGCTCTACTCTTTATTGTGTCAAGTATTGCCTCATGGTCAAACTTACAGACCTTCCATAATGTCTTGTTCAAAGGTCTACCCCCATATTTGTTCAAATGAACATTGGATGCCACAACAAGGTTTGAGTAATGAAGAATCTTACGATGCATGTCAAAGTCCTGAAATAGCCAATGTTTAACACTTGAATGTGGGTACCTTCTAAGCCATGTTCCAGTAACCACAACTGAGCCTGTAAGGTATTCAATGTTTTCTCCATCTATAACTGGGGCCTCCAATTTTTTTTTTGGTCTCAACACAACAACACAAGTAATAGTCTATTCCCTCTTCATTGTCTTCATCTACAATAGTTGCATAAACATGCCCTACATTGATATGTGCAAAAAACCTCTTGAAATTTTTCAACATTACGAATACTGTACAAAGTAAGATAACAATATGGAATTTCAACAACCAAGAAAGTAGATATATCACCTGGTTGAACTAGATCTGATATGTGGTCAAAGTCGACCGATGATTCCATTTTTTTTAGTTCCAATGCCGTCAGAGGGTGATACGTTTGAAGTGGGCTAAGATAACTTGTGAACCATTTGTCAACCCACTCCCCTGACTCACAATCATTCCAGGCTTGCATTGTACATGAAGAACAAAAATGTGCCATCTTTCGTGTATCGATACTCCATGAACCTGCATTTGAGCTAAGGAAAGATTGTAACTCACTCGATCCTATTAGTGTACAACAGTCTTCATATGGTGCAATGTTAGTATCATCCATCAACCAAAAAAATCTATGAACTGAAGACGTACCTTCATTACCTGGACCCATCAAAGCATTATACCACTCAACGATTGATTTTACATCTGTCAACTTTGCACTATCTTTATACTTTAACTCTTCTCGTGCTAATGCTCTTTTCACATATGCTCCTGCACCATCATGCTCCCCCTTTCCATGTCCGACCTCACAAAAGTTCCACATATGTTGAATACCTGTAATGACATGCATCCTGCACAACCAGTAGAACATGCACGAGCTCTTGAATTGTGCTGCACAATTATCAGACCATATTATATGTTGATCGTATTCTATGCCCCTTTGAGCCAAACCACTGTAGAACATTTGGAAGCAACCTTGCATGAACTCTGGAGAATGTGTGTGATCATCACTAATGTAAAAGTGGTACTCCCTCAATACCTTCCTTTGCTCATCTGTACTATCAGATGCATGAATGAATGCTATGTGCACAAATATCAAAACTTGTGTGGAGTTGTAATACTATGACTGCACCTCATGTTGTGGATGTAGAGTGTAGTTCTCTACAAATTCAACCACGGATACTATACTTCCAACTAGAAAGGTGTCCTTGCATAGCTTGAACTGTGTGTCCAACCATCAGGCTCTATGGGTATGCATTGCATACTCAGATAGTATACTGTCACGAAATGTGATCATAAATTGGTACGCTAGAATCTTCTCAATAACCAAATCACACATTTTTTCTTGAGACCCATCTTTTGTAGCATATGCCACTGTTTTATACTTCCCCAACTCTACTAGTTTTTTTCCCACCTCATCTATGCTTTCCATATGTTGACATATTGGCATACGCTAGAATCCACTGCAATGCTCGCATGAACCATCCAAGCATGTTGTCCTATAGAATATCTGGCCATCCTCTATTTCACATAATTTTTTTGATAAGAACTCTCTTGAAGATTTTTGTGGGGCTTCTATGCCACAATCTTGCAAAACATCGTTAGTATGCAAATCTAAACATATAGAATGATAAACATCATAATGGTTAGAAAATTCAATATGTAGTCTACAACAACAAGTAGTGCATGTGTGATTTATCTTGACATAAAAAGGTTTAAGCAGTTCAAAAAATCTTTGAGAAATACTAATTTGAGGATAATCATTTTAAAATTTCTGAACAAATTGGGTTTGAGTCATATCCAAAAAATGCTTTGGATGTGGCTCACAATTTCGACTACCAATTCTCCTTCTTACCACATCCCTTTGATTCAGAGATGGCCTTGTGTTATTCTTCCAATACTCTTCAATTAGTGTTCTCAGGGCTTCAACAACTTCTTTATCTTTTCATGAAAGTCTCCCCGAGAATGTCCATAATTCATTTGTATCATTGCCCTTAATTCTTTGCCGCCTTCGAATGGCTCTTGATAAAGATTTTCTACTAATTCTCATTTGTTCACTAATCTTTTTAATTAGACGAGCTCTCTTTGTTTGACAGCTTACCAAAGTCGATGTAACGACACGTCGGGTGACATTACTATCCTTTGAGCGTGAGGTCTTACCCACACTCTCATAAGCATCCATTAGATTTTTCACAATAGTGTCTTCACTCAATGCATTTGATGTTCTCAACCCAAGAGTCTTCATGATGTTCCTATACTTTACACCCCTCATCATTTCAACAAATAGTTGACATCTTGCAGTCTCACTTAGCCTTTCAAAGAATCATTCCCAAATCTTATCAGGATATCTTCTACAAGTGCATGTTTAAATCTTACCTTCCATGTGCTGCAAAATCTCATCATCAATATTAACCAAATACTTTGGATTTCTATGCAAAATTCTTGGTGTTGTTCTACTAGGTACATACATCTCAACATTAGGAATTTCATCAATATTTAATTGAGGTGGGCTAGATTGCATACCTTCGATCGAGGGTGGAGAAGAAGACATACCTTGAGGTTCACATAGGGATGATGGCATACCTTCTTCATCAATTTTGAGTGATGATGTACTCTCAACTTGAGATGTGTTGGATGGTGTCCAACAATATTCACTTGCAGTACATGGTGTCCCTCCATATTCACTTGCAGTAGATGGTGTTCGTCCATATTCACTTGTGCTAGATGGTATCCCTCTATATTCGCTTGTGCTTAATGGTGTCCCTTCATATTCACTTGTTGTAGAGGGTGTGTCTCCAACTATGGTATTTGAATCTGTCTTACGATGATGCTTTCGCATTCGTGCTTGTTGTGTTGCCAATTCCCGTTCTCTTTTTGACGGTTGAGGTTCCTCTACAATCGGGTTTTTTTTATCAATCATTTCCAATTTCTTCTTTTCACGATATGATGCCACCCGAACTCTCTCCTTTTCTTTCAAGGTTTCGTTCTCTTTGTCTGTTAGTTTCCTCTTTGTCTTTTTCTTTGGCATGGTAGATAATTTTATCTGTACCATGGTAATGAGATAGATATTAGTTCCTAAAAAATGTATCCCTTCAAGTTAATTGAAAAATATATGTCATTGAAGGATTCATTTAAATAATATTTACAATCATCGTGTTCAAAAGTTAACCTAGCATGTAGATAAATGTGTACAAACTATGGAAGCACTAGGCTGGCCAGAGCACATTTGTAACTAAAAGTGAATAACCATGATGGTGATTCTGAAAACTAATGAGTGAATAGCATTGTGAGTGTTTGATAATTTTGTGGTGTAGGATCACCTTGACAATCTATGCTTCCATTTTGAAATTTGATTCAATTTTGGGTATCTTCATGTTGTAATAGGGTCATTAAAGACATTTTCCATGTACCGGTTATATGAGCTTTCAAAGGTGGTTGTTTGTTAGTTATAGGAATTGGGGGGAGTTGGTTGTCATTGAAAAATGTTTAAACAACCTCCATTGGCTCGAAGGGAGGATTTTTGTTCATTTTGAAATCCATTTTTTTGATAAAAAAATGTTGTTTTCCAGAAATTCATTGGTTTTTTTGGACCTTCCTGCACTTGTACGGATCTATAAAACCTCCCCTTGATAGAAAAAAATATAATATTTTAGGAACATTTCTTAAATCTCTAATGCATCAGTTTTGAGGTCTTAACAATACGTTTGAAGGGGGCAATTGACAATTTTTTGAAACTGCTCATTTCAAGCCAGTCAAGGGTTTGAGTACGATTTAATTATGAAATGACCATCCCACCCATTGTTATGACTTGTTTCTTAGTGGTATGGCACGTAAATTGTTATATTAGGGTCTTTTATTGTTGAACATGCCTTGGAATGAAACTAATGACAATAGGATGGGGTTCTTAGGCTGAAACAAGCACTTTTCCATGAGAATTTGAGGAACCAAGGAGTGATTTTGGAAAAGTGTTGAAGGAGTGGTCTATGTAATGAAAATTTGACCTTGTTCAGGGTATTTTTAAGATGTTTTATGCTTTGGAATGGTCTTGGAAGGCCCGGGTATAGGATTTTATATAAACCCTCCCTCTTTGCATTGAAAAATGGGGGTTTTGTATTGGAAGCCTAGTTGAGTGGGTAAGGTCCTAAGACCTAGAAAATATCTTATTTTGAGACCTAATTAAATACATTTTTTGGGTTTGGAAGTCTGGTGTGAGGATCTAAGGGTAGTTCCTTTGTAAAATTGGCCTACTTGGAGGCCTAAAATAGTGAAAAGGTCAGTTTTATTAAAGTTGTCCCAAAGGCTTCATGTGATGGGTTAAGGTATGTCTTGCAGCTCTGAAATGGGTGCTAGAATCATTATTTTATTTTCCAGGTGTTTTGGAAAGTTTTGGAGTTAAGGGCCCAAAACTGGTTTTGCACAGTAACTAGATTCCAAGGGTGAAATGTGGGAAATAGTGTTTATGTTTGTTATCCAGCTTGGAGGAGTGTTGGGATTGGTCCATTAGGCCTTTTTAATCTTGTTAAATTTCTCTTGAAGGAAATTTGACATCTTCAATGGCTTTGGGTCCTCTAACTTTGCATCAAAAATGAGTATCACAGTCTGAAGTGTGTGCATGGTTTGGGAGATACATGTGATAGTTTGCAAATGCTAGGCTACTAGTAATGTGGATAGTGAAAAAAGGAACTAATTTTTTTTGTGTATGAGGGTAGACTTCTGAAAAGTTTCACTTTTGTTGTACTAACTCAAACAAAGATTTATTAAGCAAATAATGGTTTGGTTGTGCCTTAAGAATTATAGTTTGTGTTTGTAAACAATGGTGCCATTATGGAAGATTTAAAACAACTTGTGAATGACATAATCATTGGTTCATATTTTGAGGAACCTAGTTGATTGTAATAAGTTATTTTCAATATTTTCAAGGTGTTTTGAAGGTCCTTAAAAGGAATTGGGAACTCTTAATTCTAATTTGAGTATACGAATCAAATGTTTTGTGAAGGGAAATATAGTTGAATATGTGTGTCAAGAAAGGTGTCGATTTCTTCCTTTGTACTGCATCAGTTTGTGCAGAGGTATTGGAAGGTGTTTGGACCCTTTAGAGGAATGGAAGAGGATTGGAGTTGTATTAAAGGATGAATTTTGGTGAATGGTTTTGAGTTTCTAATCAACTTTATGTTATGTTACAATCAATTTTATGATGGTTAATCTATTTTTTTGAGTCTGACAAAGAGTTGAAACCAAGTTCTAATGTTTTGATGAAAAGATGATTGAGTTTTTTTGTTGATCTTCTTCAATTTAATTTAGGGTCAGAAGTACCCTTGATGATTTGTGGATCTTGGTAGATATTTTGCATCAAGTGTAAAATAGTAATTGGCAAGGGTATATAATTGTGTATATAATGGTAATTTAAAATGTGCATTGACAACCTAAGGTTATATAGACAAACAAAAATGAAAGCAAGCCATAATATAATGAAAGAAAATTTGTAAAGACTTCGCATACCTAAAAAACTAGACTTTGAAATGGAGGAGTTCAACCCAATTATGTAGCCTTAGCTTATTCTTTCTTCAAACTCCACAACAATTTGACTTGTTCAAAAGCTTCTTCCCCTCCAAACTTCAATTGTATATTAGTTTTCAATGGAATTCAAAATTCAATTGATATTATATGTCCTTTAATGTGGAAACTCTGCTATTTCATGCAAAGGTGGTAGAAAGATCATGGAAAAGGTGATGGAATGTGAAAAACATGCTTGCACACTTCACAACATCATCAAAAAGCCGCTTTTTGTCAAAGCACATGCATAACCAGGAGAATATGCAGACTGTGGGCCTTGAAATCATGGGTATATAGAGTTTTTTATCATTTTAGTGGAGTACAACACGTGCTCGTGTTATAACACGAGTGCGTTATAACATGAGTGTGTTATGTGAAATATGGTTTTCGTAGTATATTTCATTTCTCCCTCTTTGTCTTTACCCTCCATCGTAATTCTATAGTTGTCCCCTGCACCCTTATAGTAGAGGAGCTAGAGGTGAGTGTGTGTGTGTGTGGAGAGAGAGAGAGAGAGGTGCCTTCAATGCCAAAGCACACATGCACACTGCATGGTTGCTTTTGTTCACACACCTGGAGTGGCTGCCTGCTCACTTGTTTTACAGCATGTTTGCCATATTTACATATGCATTTTACATGGTTTTAAAGACAAACATGGGACATATAGACATGAGAGGTGCATGTTATATATGAGACAGGTTATATACATATTTAGAGGTGATGAAGATGATATATGGAGGAGAGGGAGAGGGAGAGGAGAAGAGAGAGGAGAGGAAAAAGGAGAGGAGTGAGAGTGGGGAGAGAGAAAGAGGAGAGGAGAGATGAGATAGAGAGAGGAGAGAGGGGGAGAGTGGAGAAAGAGAGATTGAGTAGTATAGAAGGAGGGAGGAGAGGGGAGAGTGATAAATAGAGTGAGTGGGAGAAAGAGAGAGAGTGGGAGGGGAGAGAGGGGACAGTGGAGAAAGAGAGACCTCAACCTCAACCCTAAACCCTAATCCTTCAACCCCTATACACTCTTTTTAATCCTTTCAACCCTCAACCCTTAAACCCTAATCCCTCAACCCCTATACCCTCTTAATCCCTCAACCCTCAACCCTCAACCCTTCAACCCTAATCCCTCTACCCCTATACCCTCTTAATCCTTGAACCTTCAACCCTCAACCCTTAAACCCTAATCCCTCAACCCCTATACCCTCTTAATCCCTCAACCCTCAACCCTTAAACCTTAATCCCTCAACCCCTATACCCTCTTAATCCCTGAACCCTCAACCATTCAACCCTAATCCCTCTACCTCTATACCCTCTTAATCTTTGAACCCTCAACCCTCAACCCTTAAACCCTAATCCCTCAACCCCTATACCCTCTTAATCCCTCAACCCTCAACCCTTAAACCTTAATCCCTCAACCCCTATACCCTCTTAATCCCTGAACCTTGAACCCTGAACCCTTCAACCCCAATCCCTCTACCCCTATACCCTCTTAATCCATAAACCCCAAACCCTTAAACCCTAATCCCTGAACCCCTATACCCTCTTAATCCCTGAACCTTGAACCCTTCAACCCTAATCCCTCTACCCCTCTACCCCTATACCCTCTTAATCCCTAAACCCTCAACCCTCAAATATTCAACCCTAATCCCTCTACCCCTATACCATCTTAATCCTTGAACCCTCAACCCTCAACCCTTCAAACCTAATCCTTCTACCCCTATACCCTCTTAATCCTTGAACCCTCAACCCTCAACCCTTCAACCCTAATCCCTCTACCTCTATACCCTTTTAATCCTTGAACCCTCAACCCTTAAACCCTAATCCCTGAACCCCTATACCCTCTTAATGCCTCAACCCTCAACCCTCAACACTTCAACCCTAATCCCACTACCCCTATACCCTTTTAATCCTTGAACCCTCAACCCTTAAACCCTAATCCTTGAACCCTTATACCCTCTTAATCCCTGAACCCTAAACCCTGAACCCTTCAACCCTAATCCCTCTACATACCCTCTTAATCCCTCAACTCTCAACCCTTCAAACCTAATCCCTCTACCCTTATACCCTCTTAATCCTAGAACCCTCAACCATCAACCATCAAACATTCAACCCTAATCCCTATACCCCTATACCCTCTTAATCCTTGAACCCTCAACCCTTAAACCCTAATCCCTCAACCCCTATACCCTCTTAATCTCTCAACCCTTAACCCTCAACCCTTCAACCTTAACCCCTCTACCCCTATACCTTCTTAATCCTTGAACCCTCAACCCTTAAACCCTAACCCTTGAACCCCTATACCCTCTTAATCCCTAAACCCTGAACCCTGAGCCCTTCAACCCTAATCACTCTACCACTATACCCTCTTAATCCCTGAACCCTAAACCCTCAACCCTTCAACCCTAATCCCTCTACCCCTATACCCTCTTAATCCTTGAACCCTCAACCCTTCAACCCTAATCCCTCTACCTCTATACCCTCTTAATCCTTGAACCCTCACACCTCAACCCTTAAACCCTAATCCCTCAACCCCTATACACTCTTAATCCCTCAAACCTCAACCCTTAAACCTTAATCCCTAAACCCCTATACCCTCTTAATCCCTGAACCCTGAACCCTGAACCCTTCAAACCTAATCCCTCTACCCCTATACCCTCTTAATCCCTGAACCCTCAACCCTTCAACCCTAATCCCTCTACTCCTATACCCTCTTAATCCTTGAACCCTCAACCCTCAACCCTTAAACCCTAAACCCTAATCCCTGAACCCCTATACCCTCTTAATCCCTGAACCCTCAACCCTTAAACCCTAATCCCTCAACCCCTATACCCTCTTAATCCTTGAACCCTCTACGCTTCAACCCTAATCCCTCTACCCCTATACCCTCTTAATCATTGAACCCTCAACCCTCAACCCTTAAACCTTAATCCCCCAAACCCTATACCCTCTTAATCCCTCAACCCTTAAACCCTAATTCCTCAACCCCTATACCCTCTTAATCCCTCAACCCTCAATCCTCAACCCTTCAACCCTAATCCCTCTACCCCTATACCCTCTTAATCCTTGAACCCTCAACCCTCAACACTTCAACCCTAATCCCACTACCCCTATACCCTCTTAATCCTTGAACCCTCGACCCTTAAACCCTAATCCCTAAACCCCTATACCGTCTTAATCCTTGAACCCTCAACCCTTAACCCTTCAACCCTAATCCCTCTACCCCTATACCCTCTTAATCCTTGAACACTCAACCCTTAAACCCTAATCCCTGAACCCTGAACCCTCAACCCTGATCCCTCTACCCCTATACCCTCTTAATCCCTGAACCCTGAACCCTGAACCCTTCAACCCTAATCGCTCTACCCCTATACCCACTTAATCCTTGAACCCTCAACCCTTAAACCATAATCCCTAAACCCCTATGTCCTCGTAATCCCTCAACCCTCAACCTTAAACCCTAATCCCTCTACCCCTATACCCTCTTAATCCCTGAACCCTGAACCCTCAAACCTTCAACCCTAATGCCTCTACCCCTATACCCTCTTAATCCCTCAACCCTTCAACTTGAATCCCTCTACCCCTATACCCTCTTAATCCTTGAACCCTCAACCCTAAACCCTTAAACCCTAATCCCTCAACCCCTATACCCTTTTAATCCATCAACCCTCAACCCTTAAAACCTAATCCCTCAAACCCTATACCCTCTTAATCCTTGAGCCCTGAACCCTTAAACCCTAATCCCTCAACCCCTACACCC